>CM073776.1:7527487-7905522 GCA_037158775.1 Hetaerina titia | reverse complement strand
TGTTGGGGAGTGACGGGAGGATAAAATCGGGCGACCAGGATTACCCAGCTTGTGAATCTTCGGAAGGATATAGAAATGAGGAGTGTGTGGGGGGGAGGGGAGAGGAGGGCTAAGTCTGAAGGAGATAGACCTTCATTCGGCCCATTGGCACTAAGAAATTCAATTAGGTCCTCCTGAAGTGCGGGATTTGGATCTTCGGGGATTTGCTGGTAGGAAGAGGTGTCTGAGAGTTGTGCTTCAGCTTCCCTAATGTACTCTGATCTGTTTAAGACCACAACCGTTGACCCTTTATCTGCGGAAGTAATGATGATGTTAGGATTTTTCATTAAGTTATTTAGCTCTGAGGATTCGGTAAGAGACAGGTTTGATCGAGGATTTAGGGACTTGAGGAAAGACGGGTTGGCGATTCTGGACAAGAGAAGGTTTATAAAAATTTCAATTGGATGATTTGAGGGGAGGGGACTGGGTTCTTGGGCTGAAGCCGGCTTGAATTTCTGTAAGGCGTTGTGAAGGGGTCTGGAAATTTGCTGGAGTGCCGGTTGCGACTCCCAAAGATCCTCATAAACCACAATTTCACCACCAACCTTTTCCCCAAATGCCCCTCTGTCACTTTCAAACGCCCCCCAATCTATCAGATCTTCTAAAATCTACCAATCCACTTCTTAAATAGATTTCTCTCAACAAACCCCTCTCCTCCCCCACCATTTCTAGTACTTCCTCATTTCCCTCCGGTCCGTAGTCCAACGCTTTACCCACTGGACCACCACGACCCACTACCCACCGACTAAACCGACCTTCGAGTTGATTACTGTGTTTATGGTTTATATATACAGGTTTCGTCCGGAAAATAAGTGTGCGTAGCTCAGGAAAAAAAATTATTACACTTTTACATATCTTAAGCTAATATTCCTCAAAATAGGACCCTTGTGAGTCGATACACTTGTTCCAGCGGCGTTCCCATTCCTGGAACGCTCCCGCGAAGGCATCATCGGGAACCTCTCGAAGACACGTCGTCACGGCCTCTTTGACGGCGTCCAAAGTCCCGTATCGCGTTCCTTTCAAACTCCTCTTTATCTTCGGGAACAGAAAGAAGTGCGGTGGTACCAAGTCCGGGCTGTAGGGCGGGTGCGGCAGCGTTGCCACGCCGTGCTTGGCCAAGAAGTCCGACACGACAAGCGCGGTGTGAGACGGCGCATTGTCGTGATTTTTTTCGCATCTGTAATTGGTCCCTAATAATCTCGTGCACTATTGTTTTTGGCACATTACACTGCTTTGCTATCATCCGAACACTAAGAGGACGATCAGAGTTCAGTACATCGCGAACTTTTCGCACATTTTCGTCGGTGAGTGTCGTTGATGGGCGTCCAGGCCGTGGTTCGTCGTCGACCTCTTCTCTGCCTGCAACGAACATCTTGTGCCACCGAAGGATCATGTTTCTGGACATGACTGACTCCCCGTAAGCCTGGTTAATCATACCGACAGTTTCGGTAGACGATTTTCCAAGCTTCACCGCAATTTTGATGCAATAACGCTGCTCCAAAAACTTCGGCATCGCGTTCCGTGACGTGGGTCGAGTGTGGAGGTTCGCGTTAACAGAGCTCCTCACTGCACCACGGCTCAGAGCCGACTGCCTTTTTCAGCGTCGCTTGCCAACATACCCCCCTCCAATCGCATCCCGTCAGAGCGGTGCTGGACGCGCCTGGAGCGGCGGGAAAAAATCAGTACGCTCATCTTCCGGACGAACCCTGTATACTACCTTGATCTCCTTACAAAATTGTCAAATCTATGCATTTCTTTCTTCCAAGTGGGTCTCAAACTTCCGCACTCTTACTCTTTTCCGCCTCCTCCTCCCAAACCACCCCCACTCTTTCAATACAAACCCGACCTCCAAAGCATTTACAACCTCCCCCCTCCTCCCAAAGGTCCTCCGGTTTTCCCCAAGCGCCAACCACCACCGAAGGGTTCCAACACTTCCCCCCCCTCCGACAATTCCCAGGACATTGTGAACCTTTCCAACACCAGCCTGTCTGAGAACGAAATTTCCGTACTAAGTAAAGGCCTATCCTTCTCTTCCACACTAAAAATTAACCAAATCAATCTACTCACCGACACACTCAATTTCTGCCGAAACCTTCGTTGGCGCGCATTTTGGAAATCGCAAAGTAACTCTTCGAGTCAAATTAAAACCAATCCCGCACTCAACAAATTCCGCCCGGCCTCCACTCATGAGCCAAAACCCCTACCTAGTAATCATCCCGTGGAAATATTCATACGCCTCCTTCTCCAAAAAGTCTCTAATAAATCCTTCACACAATCTCTAAAACCAAGAAACAACCTTTCCACAAACGAACGTCATGCCCTTAAAACCCTACAGGCCAATCCTAACATCGTGGTCACTACCGCCGATAAAGGCTCCTCAGTCGTAATTTTAAACACCCAAGACTATATTTCCAAAGCCCTCAGTCACCTCAACGACACATCCACCTATACCGCTCTCACCGACAACCCTACTCCAACCTTCCAAAAGGAAATTCGGTCTCTTTTCCTCCAATTTGGACCAGAAGAAGGCCTCACCTCCCAAGACATATCCCTACTCTCACCCCCAAACCCCAGAACACCCCAGTTTTATCTCCTCCCAAAAATACACAAACCCAACATCCCCTGTCGCCCTATAGTTTCTAGCTTCAACTCTCCCACCGAAAGAATCTCCGCATTCCTTGATTACCACCTACAACCTATCGTACTCTCATTGCCCTCCTTCACGAAAGACACGTATCACTTCCTCCACCGTTTAAACTCTGTCTCCATTCCCTCCACCTCCAACCTGCTTATAGCCACCATCGACGTCACCTCCCTCTATACTATATACATTCAAACACGAAATCCCGCCATACGGCGAACAAATATTCATTCACATAGAAAATAGATATAAGGAAAGGGGAAAGGAACACACGTAAAGGACGAACACAAGAGAGGTGGGGAAGGCGGAATCAAGCAGACCAGTAATGTAACAATATTTTCCTCGACCGGGACTTGAACACCTGATTTCTCCACTTGCTTGGCGGACTCTCTAACCACCTGAGCTATCGAGAAAACCTAAATTTACACTGAGATCTGCGATCTTATAAAGCGCCTAAGTGCTCCGATTATTTTGACCAAGAGATAATCACCGCTACTCCTGTAATTCTGCTTCATTCTCTTCTCTTCCTATCCATTTACACGCAATTTCACACAATCTTTCATTCGACGAATGCTTTTCCCTAAAAATTCTTGAATCCCTACCCGATTCAGCCACAAACTTAGAGGTGAGAACTCGCGAATCCGCATTTTTCCTAGCTTTCTGATCCTTTAAAATTGCCACCCTTAACCGCCACCTTTAATTCCCCTACCAGCATTATTTGAGCCATCCCCTCCAGAAATCTTGCACCTCTGTCCCATTTTTCCCTCCCCAGATATTATTCTTCCCTCAAGACCTCTAAGTCTGACCTGAACATGGCCTCGGAGTAGGGCGAAAGCTCAAACAAACTAAAAAGTGTGTGTTCTTTTACGTGTTACCTATTTTATTTTGTGTTCTATTGTGCCGTCCAAATGTTACATATATGAATGTATGTAAATATAAATATATATAAAAAAAACTTAGACAGTAACACACAGCACGAGAACACATAAAAAGAACACTCACAATAATATCTTGATAATTTCGACGGACTCGAGCTCCGTCTTCTTCGGAAGATAGGATATGACTGTCACAAGTTTTTTATTCAACACTTCCATGTTACTTCGAAGAAATCATCTATATATATATATATATATAAAATATTCACATGCCGTCGGGCTTCGTACATGGGTGAGCTCTAACATCACCTACTAAACCGACCTTCGGGTTGATTGCTGTGTTTATGGTATATATATATTACCCACACACACACATACAGTAAATAACTCAAGCATTCCCGTGGTGCGTGTGGTGGTCGGGATGGACATCATTCTAGTTTCCACATTCGTAACTTCCGCCTTCGGAACACATTCATGTGTGGTTTCCCAGCGCTTACCGTTAATTGTTTGAATTGTTTAAATGGGAACCCAGCCAGTCGGATCCTTTCGCCGCGTCGCGATGCGCCTTTGTATCCTCCGGCGCCCTCCCCGTGTAACTCGTCACGCGCCCCCCGTCCGCTGCAGGAAACGGCTATAGTCGCCACACCACTCATGGATAGTGGTCTCCCCGCCCCGGGCGTCCTTCGCCCCAACTGGAACTCGCGACGTCCGCCGGAAATCACATAACTTATGGGGGCCCTTGACCCCCTTGTCACCGTCAACATATTAGGGAGACATCGAAATTTTAAGACATATCGGCGCTGGAATAATTATCAGGTGAATCGATAAACGTCACGTTTAACAAGTAATATCGACACCGCGAACGTGTTAAATGACCATCGTCGAGGTGGTTACGACAGTATGAATTCCGATAATGGTCGATCATATCATAAATGGATAAAGATCTAATTTAATGCTAATAATCTGATGTGAATACTATCTATTATCATATGCTTCAATATTGGAATTTGAATGAAAACATTTAATATGACGACCTTATGTTCACACGTGGCGATAATTATCTGACCTATTGATAAATATAGTCTCGATATCAAATACGATCGGGTAATATCGAGCGTATCTCATGTCCTAGTAATTATGACAACAGCAACGAATTACTCATTTTAATCCAAGCATAATGTTTCACCACGTGTATATGGAAAGTCAGAATTATCGTTCACATTTTGCGATGATTTGGTAAAATTTAGCGATGGTAGCATCTCCTTTGTCGTGTGTATTTACTCCTATATACCTTGGCCCAGAATATCGTGTTGGAATTTCAGTTATTCAAATCACCTTGGCAGTGTATCTATTTTTATCGACGGTAATCATCAACCCGCTGTATTTTTCTCCTGAAATTTATTCATATATCACTTTTAAACATGAAAAATGTATGATTGGATCAAACGATGAGATGTATAGACGTGCTGTTTTTTGCGTGTGTGTATGCATATGTTTTTGTTTCCAAATATTTGTATGTATTAATTTTTATATGTAAAAATAAAAAAAATAAATATGTATATATGTGTGTGTGTGTGAGTGTGTGTGTGTGTGCGTGTGTGTGAGTACCACCTATAGACTACAACCTTGTCGTGGTGGAAGGGCTTGTGTGTTCGGATGACCCCTAGAGCTATGCGGGCGGGAGTAATAATAATTGCTCCTGGTAGGGTCACCCATGGCAGATAGGTCGAAGGTTAGGAGCCAGACGAAAGGTAGTCCAGGCAGCGTCTGTCCCTCAGTGAGGCGGCTGCAAAGGCGTCTGACCCCAGTGGGGCGGCCATTAAGTGATGGTGTCACGTTAAAAACACTATTGAGGATGGCAACAAGAAACCACCTAAATTATCATTCCCAAGGATGTAATGATGGGCACTATGGAGAATGCGTGCCCGGCAGCGGGGGAGGCATGGCTTCCGCGGTCGTCATCCCACGAAATCCTTGCGGGGGAGAAATAACAGTAGCAGGACATAAGACGCAGAAGAAGACGAAAGTAGTTAAAATAGTAACATGGTATGTCAGGACAATGTTGATGACAGGCAAATTACAGAATATTAAGCGAGAGATGGAAAGATCTGTAGTGTAGTGAGGAGCTCTATTAATGCGAACCTCCACGCTCGACCCACTTGACGGAACGCGATGCTGAAGTTTTTGGAGCAGCGTTATTCCATCGAATTTGCGATAAAGCTTGGGAAATCGTCTACCGAAACTGTCGGTATGATTAACCAAAATTACGGGGAGTCAGCCATGTCCAGAAACATGATCTTTCGGTGGCACAAGATGTTCGTGAAGGGCAGAGAAGAGGCCGACGACGAACCACGGCCTGGACGCCCATCAACGACACTCACCGACGAAAATGTGCGAAAAGTTCGCGATGTACTGAACTCTGATCGTCGTCTTGGTGTTTGGATGATAGCAGAGCAGTGTAATGTGCCAAAACCAATAGTGCACGAGATTATTAGGGACCAATTACAGATGTGAAAAATTTCTGCAAAGTTGGTGCCGAAAGTGCTCAGTGATGATCAAAGACTCAATCGTTGGAAATCGCGACACAACTTGCGGATCACTTCAAACTTGCGATTCACTTCACTTCCCTCGCATCAACGAATCAAAGTCAACGATTATATATAGACGGACGAACGGGCGGCGGTTTCTATCTACGCCATCAAATGACTCGTGAAACTAGCACAAAACCGGGAATTAGGCTCATGACATCCTCAAGGCACGTTATGGTGATAACGCCATGCGTAGATTGGGTGTTTTCCAGGGGCACAAGTTGTTCCGGGAGGGTTGAGAGGATGTTGAAGACGCTGAACGTTGAGGACTTCCTTCGACCTCGAAAAGTGACGAAAATTTTGCAAGAGTGAAGGTTATTTTGGACGGGGATCGCAGATTAAGTGTTTGCATGGTTTCTGATGAGCTTGGCATCCCTAAAATTGATGTGCATTCACTTTTGACCGAAAACATTTACACGAGGGCATTGGTGCCGCGAGTTCTCCCTGAATAACGGAATACCTGGTCAGGTACAACGTGGCAACAATTCCTCAGCTACCCAGACGTCTTCCTCTTCCCCCGCCTCAAGTTCGTGCTGAACGAGTGTTATCACATCTCGGTGGAAGATTTACAACATACCGTAACGATCGAGCTTAGCAAAATTTCAATCGCGCCGCCTTCTAGAGGGCGTACGATGCGTGGAAAACGCAGTGGTGTGCGGACGTACAAGGGTACTACTTCGAAGACTTTGGAGTGAATGTATCAATTCTAGCAATATACTTTTTAATCGACTCAGTTCTACTACTCTTGGGACGGATCTTGTTTATAAATCTTATATATCCCTCCCATGGACTACAACCTTGACGTAGCGGAAGAGCTTGTGCGTTCCGATGACCCCTAGAGCTGTGCTGGCGGGAACAATGATAATTCCTCCGGATAGGGTCACCCATACATACAAGTTAATGAACCAGACTAAAGGCAATGGGAAAACACATGTTCTTTCCAAGATTTTTGCTAAGGGAATTGTAGAGAATGTGAGTCCCGGCAACTACAGGACTCGGCCCACTCGACCGTCTGTCTTGCCCGGCAGCGGGTGATTCAAGGCTTCCGCCATGACTTGGGGTCATCAGGGTAGGGGATATGACGGGTAGCAGTGCCGGCCCAGGGTGGGAGAATATTGGGTGAGCGGGGAAGGAGGAGCATTAAGGCAGGAGAACGAGTAACGAGGAGCTGAAGAAGTGAATAGTTTAGGGAACACCCAAGTGTGTTCTTATTGCTCAATATGTATATATTGATAGTACGCAACCTACCAAGCCTTCCTTCAATGAATTCCTTGAGTGAGTGATGTCCGCTCAATTTCACTGGCATGTCTGCAATTCCGTCTTCGCTTTTATTCCCAATAATGTTTCTCTGCGTGTACGAGTCGTTAATCAATAATCTGTTCTTTTGATAAAATTCGTGCGGAGTGAATCGCGATGGAGAGCATTGTTCGTTCTTCTACCGTACTGGCGAGATACATTTGTAATCGTCCGGAGTATGGCAATGTAGCGCTTCGTGGCTTCTATTCACAGGAGAAGAGAGAGGTTATATATCTCCCATTATCTCCCGTTTTTCTTGCTGTTTACAACTTTTCCTTCTTTCCGACCTTGCCGAAAGGATGCAAGATAAATTTCTGTGACGTGGGCACATCATTTACGACTATGATCCGAATTGCGAAGTGCAAAGCCTTCGGAGCAATTTTTCGACGCCCATTTCCTTTCGGATGCCCGTACACGTCCGCTGTGATGCGTATACTTCGGCCATGACATTTAACGCTTAAACCTAGAGATAGATATTTCCCCCCCACGGAAATTCTTCCTCGATATCTGTTAAATCATCTTTTTATAAATTCTGTGGTATCTATTCGGGTAATATTTGAGTGGTAATGCAGAAACTTTGGAAACCCATGTCCGGAAAAATAAAAGAAACCGTTTGATTATTTTTTGATGACGGTGATTAGAAAGGAATCAGGTAACGATCCATCGCAATAATGGGGCCGTGCGTATATGCAGGCAATAGTACGAGCAATAACCGCATGGCCGCCGTTGGCGTCGCGTCTGCAACCCTTAGCCGGAGAGATGACCACAATACGAGGTGGTATTTTTGAATCCCGGCACCCGTTGCTTCCCCGCGCGCGTGGTGCTCTCTCTCGTTCGTGTGGCGTCCCGCTATCCCCAAGCGGTGCGCACCAGTGGTTCCGTGACCCGGCCGCACCATACGGTTAATAACGCACGACACACTTGTGTCACATGACTGAGTCCGTCCTCTGCATATCTTTCCCCTCTTGGTGTTTACCGTTGCGTCCGCATTATGTTTGGTCCCTCCCGCGACTTTCATTATTCCGCGCCCGAGAGTGGGGCGCACCAAATAGTTTCGTTTTTCCTTTGTTTCTGCTTCGAATTGGAAGAGTGAACGGTTTTTTCGGCAGCAACAAATACACGCTGACCTGTGCTGCCTGATTTTCGATTTCCTATGTTGGTATGGAAACGGTATCGACTTGGCTGCGGTATACGGCCTTAACGATAATTATCGGTGCGTTCGCACCGAGACAAAATATATCCCACATACAGTAGTATTTTCAATCGAGTGTCATAGTGTCATACAATGTCGTCAATTTCCTTTTTCGACAAACAATAAAAAACAAGGGCAACAGAAACTAACATAACTGGCACCATGCGCACAGCTCGACGATCCGCCAAGCACATACGGCTCATTGGGTCTCAGGCAACTTTGCACCGCTTGTGGGCGGGGCTATCGTCTACGTCATGGCTTTAGCAGAATTCTGCCGGTGTTTTTGGGTATTTGATGGGGTCCAGGGACTCCGCCGCTGATACACATCACACCCCTGACAAGATAGTGGCTACCCTCAAATAAGACAATACTTTGACGACTGCTCATCTCCGGAAACTTTCCCCCTTCTTTCATCCCATCCGCTCTACCATTCTCCACACGATTATCACGCTGTCTTCAGACATCCCATCGCCACACCCAATCCTCTCCCTCCATCCACTTGTCCTGCCTTCTCCGGATCCTTCTTTCCCCTCCCCTGCCTAATTAACTTGTTTTTTCTTATCTTTTCGTCCATTGAGTTTTTCCCTGTATTCTCCTCAATTACTTCGTAAGTCAACAGTCCATCCATTTAATTTTCCCCCATCTTCTCCTCTTTCACGTCGTCGGTCTTTGATGTTCCCTTGCTTCGACGACCAAGTTTCGGAGCCGTGAAACACAACGCCCAGTATCGCATTTTTCAGTTCTCCTTTGCTTCTTTTTTCGTCATCCTAGCTAAGATTAACGCCCTCCTCTTTGTACGAGCGCCTTTACGGAACTCATTCTTGTAATGTCCCTAATGCAATGTCCATTTCCAGTGTTGAAATGTACGCTCTTTCCTTCGTTCGGTTGTCCATCTCAGTATTAATTACAAGGTATTTTACCTGCTCCCGTTTATGCCATACGTCTATATTTCCTCATCTTAGCCTTCCTGTACCTTGAGAACCTCTCTCTCTTTTGTCTTCATCTCACTGATTGTCATCTGATGCGTAGCTCTGGTTCCGTTACTATTCTAGTCTATCGTACCCCGTTAGCCACAGCAAGGGTGTTTCGCATGGGTTGACTCAAGACCAGTTATGCTACATCAAAAAAGAAGTTTGTCTAAACGTTTTATTACAATAAATATGTAAAATAATAACATAATGTAGTTAAGAATACCTACAGTTAAGTCCACTACGAGATCTGAGTGAGATATACTTCTCTACTCATAGGATGAAAAAAAGAAATCAATTCGTCTCCTCAGCGTATTCCCTTACTGCCGACTGGCGAGCTCTATAGTTATAATATTAAAAAAAGATCTATATTTGCTGTGAAATTCGCGTATTAACAAGATTGAATGGTGGTGCCTTAACCCGTGGCTCCCACGGTCAGCTGGTGCCAGAAAAAGAGTACGCCGCCACCAAGATGCGGGTGCTCCCGTCCCCTGGGGCACCCTCGAAGGTGCGTTCTATCCGCGGGAGAAAATGGCCTCGAGAGGAGAGGTACGCGTGTTGCAAGGATTCGGTCTCTTGCGAGCAAGCTTGGACATCAGGAATTGTACTGGACAGGGCGGTGGGTTTCTTTACCTGTGATACCGAGGATATTATAAAGGCTGCAAATACTATATGTACATATTACCGGCAGGAAAGAGAGGCTGACCCTCCAGGTCACTGTCGAGTTCAATATTCGTTTTACCCTCGGCGATACGCAAAGTTGGTTACCTCAAGTCGAAGAATCCCGACAACCTTTTCATTAAATTTAAATGATCTCAAGCTTCTACCAAACACGACTTATCTTGCTCGAAGAAAAAAAATGCATATAAACATATACTACCTTGATCAAAAAGTTCCCGGAATTTATTCAGAAAATTAAAAATACAAGTTTATTCATCTAAATCTATATTGTCCCCTTCAAAGTAATCCCCATCGACTGCAACACACTTATGCCAGCGCTTGATCCAATCCTCGAAACATTTTTTATATTCGGTTTTCGGTATGTCCATCAGTGCTTACTGCGATTTTTCCATTACTACCTCTCGGCTGCTAAAACGCGTTCCCCGTAATGGTTTTTTAACTCGATTGAACAGAAAGAAGTCACAGGGAGCCAAATCAGGTGAATTCGGTGGCTGTTGGATGGTATTTGTTGCATTTTTCGTAAAAAAATTACGAATAATGATAGCACTGTGCGACGGTCTCGACGCACTGTGCGACGATTTCTGGTCTCTTTCGGCGAATTGCTTCACGCAAACGTCTCATAACGCCCAAATAATACTCTTTGTTTACTGTCTGGCCTTCTGGCAAAAATTCATGATGCACTACACCGTTCTAATCCATGAAAACCGTCAGCATTGCCTTCTTTTTTGACTGAAAACGACGTGGTTTTTTTGGTCTCGGCTCATTTGGTGAACGCCATTCATTTGCCTGATGTCTGGAATGCGTGTCGTACTCATAAACCCACGTCTCGTCTCCAGTAATGATCTTTTGATGAATGTGGGATCGGATTCAGCCTCGCAAATCATGTCTTTTGCGACGTCAACACGGTCTCTTTTTTGCATGAAATTGAGGTGTTTTGGCACCAACTTTGCTGCTACACGACGGAAACCCACCATCTCCAGTACTTCCTCATTTGTTTTCCTTTCGGTGCATTTCACCATCCTTCTCCACACCCACATTTCAAAAGCCTCCAATCTACGTCCATCCTCCTGCTTCAGTGACCACGTTTCCGCGCATACATGGCTACGCTCCATATCAGAGGTTTTATGAGTCTTTTCTTAACCTCCCCACTCAACGTCCCCGTCATCAACTCCCTCCTTGAGAAGGCCTCCTTGCCTAGCGCGATTCTTCTACTTACGTTCCTACCACTTTGACCGTATTGGTCAAAACACTTCAGAGATATGTAAACTGCTCTACCTGCTCTATTTTTTCCCCGCCTATTTTAATATTTAGCTTAACCTTTTTCTTTCTGGAAAATCGCATAACCTTTGTTTTATTAATATTGACTCTCATCCCATATCTATCGAATTGAAACTCCAATTCATTCAGCAATGCTTGCAATCCCTTGGCTGACTGAGCAACTAATGCTTGGTCATCAGCAAACCTAACTGATTTTACGATTTCCCCTCCGACTTTCATTCCTACCTCCAGTTCTTCCCATGCCTTTTTAATCATTTCCTCCACATATACGTTGAACAGTACCGGTGACAATGAGCAACCCTGCCTTACACATCTTCCTAACACTGCCCATCCGGATTCTCCATTCCCCACTCGCACCTGAGCAGTCTGAGACATGTACAGGTTGCGGATCAGTCTCCTGTCCCTCCAATCCATTCCTATTTTCTGCAATACACTCATTAATTTTTCCCAATTAACTCTATCAAAGCTTTTTCGAAATCTACAAAACAGGCAAAAACGTCCTGATTGTATTCTCTATTCCTCTCGATTAGTGATCTCATTGCTGGAATGGCATCACGCGTACCTCTTGCTTTCCTAAACCCAAACTGACCACCCCCTAAGTAATCATTTGCCTTACTCTCTATCCTTTTGTTGATGATCCTGAGAATAACTTTAGCTGCGTGGGATATCAAACTTATTGTTCTGTAATCATCACATGACGAAGCTTTTGCCTTTTTTGGAATAGGAACTAACACTGATCTCACAAAATCTTCCGGCCAGATTCTTTCTTCATAGATACTATGTATCAGTCCATATAGGGCCTTCTTCCCACATTTTCCCAAACATTTCAACAGTTCTAAAGGGATGTTGCCCACCCCCACAGCCTCATTTGCTTTCTATTTCATCGTTGAGAATAATAATACATATATATAAATATATAAAAGCCATAAACACAGTAATCAACCCGAAGATCGGTTTAGTAGGTGGTGGTAGAGCTCACCCATGTACGAAGCAAGACAGCGTGTGAATATTCACACTTCAGGGTAGGGGGGCCAGTTCCTTTCCATGTGCTGGTTATGGATTCCCAGGAAGATCTGGTACCCGAAAAATCAACTAGCTTGGGTGGAGCTGCAGGTTTCCAGAGTGCCTTGCCCGGGAATCGAACTCGGGACCCTCCGGTCAGTAGTCCAACACTCTACCCGCTGGACCACTGCGGCCCATATGTCTATATATACATATATATATATATATATATATATATATATATATATATATATATATATATGCACAGCGGGTCGCGGTGGTCTAGTTGGTAGAGCGTTGGACTACTGACCGGAGGGTCCCGGGTTCGATTCCCGGGCAAGGCACTTTGGGAACCTGCAGCTCCACCCAAGCTAGTTGATTTTTCGGGTACCAGATCTTTCTGGGAAACTGGGCACAGGGAAAGGAACTGGCCCCCCTACCCTGATGTGTGAATATTCACACGCCGTCGGGCTTGGTACATGGGTGAGCTCTACCATCACCTACTAAACCGACCTTCGGGTTGATTACTGTGTTTATGGTTTTTTTTATATATGCACATTCAAACACGAAATCCCACCATATGGCGAACAAATATTCATTCACATAGAAATAGAGATAAGGAATTAAAAGTGTGTTTGGTCAATGTGGCTCGTCTCTTCTTCTGGCTATGTGTGCCATGAAACGCATTGATCCTATCCTTTATGATGTTGTTTGCTTGTTAACCTACTGTCCATTCTCCTCTTTTGTGTCCCATATGTATATATATATATATATATATATATATATATATATATATATATATATATGCACATTCAAACACGAAATCCTGCCATACGGTGAACAAATGTTCATTCACATAGAAATAGAGATAAGGAATTATAAGTGTGTTTGGTCAATGTGGCTTGTCTCTTCTTCTGGCTATGTGTGCCATGAAATGCACCGATCCTATCCTTTATGATTTTGTATGCTTGTTAACCTACTGTCCATTCTCCTCTTTTTTTGTCTATTTCTCCTTTGGTGGGTGTAATAGCTCCCTAACGCCATCTCCTGGGCAATGAATCGGAGCACTTTGGCACATTATAAGATCGCAGATTTCAATGTAAAGTACATTTTCTCGATAGCTCAAGTGGTTAGATTATCCGCCTTGCAAGTGGAGAGATCCGGCGTTCAAGTCCCGGTCGAGGAAAATATTTTTAAATTTGTGATCTGCTCAAATCTGCCTTCCCCATCTCTCTTGTGTTCGTCCTTTTTGTGTGTTCCTTTCCCATTTCCTTATCTCTATTTCTATCTGAATGAATATATATATATATATTTATATATAAGTATATATATATATATATATATCCCTCCCATGGACTACAACCTTGTCGTGGTGGAAGGGCTTGTGTGATCGGATGACCCCTAGAGCTGTGCTGGCGGGAGTAATAATAATTACTCCTGGAAGGGTCACCCATGCCAGATAGGTCGAAGGTTAGGAGCCAGACGAAAGGTAGTCCACGCAGCGTCTGTTCCTCAGTGAGGCGGCTGCAATGGCGTCTGGCCCCAGTGGGGCGGCCATTAAGTGATGGTGTCACGTTAAAAACACTATTGAGGAAGGCAACGGGAAACCACCTCAATTATGATTCCCAAGAATATAATGATGGGCACTATAGATAATGAGTCCTGGCAACTACGGGACTCGGCCCAAGAGGCCGTGTGTCGTGCCGGCAGCGGGAGAGGCAAGGCTTCCGCGGTCGTCATCCCACGAAACCTTTGCAGGGAAGAAATAACTGCAGCAGGACAGAAGACTCAGAAGAAGGCGAAAGTAGTTAGAATAGGAACCTGGAACGTCAGGACAATGTTGAGGAGAGGTAAATTAGAAAATATTAAGCGAGAGATGGGGAGAGGTAATATAGATGTTTTAGGTCTCTGCGAGGTGAGATGGAAGGATAGCGGGGATTACTGGAGTAACAATTATAGAGTGATATACAGCGGCGGGGACGAGAGCCAACGAGGGGTTGCCGTAATTTTAAATAAAGGGGTAGGAAGAAGCGTAGTCAACATACAGCAAGGGACAGATAGAATTTTACTCGTAGAGATTAAAGCAGAGCCGACGAACTTGGTCATTGTTCAGGTATACATGACACCGAGCAACCACAAGGAGGAAGAAGTCGATAGGATGTATGATGAGTTAGAGGATATCATCGCGAGTGTTCCTGCAGGGAAACATTTGATAGTGATGGGGGATTGGAATGCGACGGTAGGCGAAGGAAGAGATGGTGGTGAGGCGGGGGACTATAGGTTAGGCACGAGGAATGAACGCGGGGAGAAAGCAATTGAATTCTGCAGGAGACAGTGATTAGTCATCACTAACACATGGTTTAGACACCACAAAAGGCGTAGGTATACATGGAAAATGCCAGGTAACTCAGAAAGGTATCAGTTAGATTATATTATGGTTAGGCACAGGTTTAGGACCAGTGTGATAAATTCGCACAGTTTCACAGGAGCGGATGCGGACTCTGACCACAATTTAGTTGTTATGAAGTGTAATGTTCGTTTCAAGAAGATAAGGCAAGGGCGGCGGGCTAAAAAATGGAATTTAGAAGCAGTAAATGAATTAACGAGGAAGGAGTATCAGGAGGCTGTAGAGAAAATGATGGATGACGGTAAAGAACTGAGTACTATAGAAGAAAATTGGGAATGTATCAAGGGAGGGATATTGGAAGCCGCTAAAGACACTATAGGAACCGTTAACGGGAAAAGGATAAGGAAACCATGGGTAACGGATGAGATGATTGCAAAGATGGATGAGAGAAGAAGATGGAAAAATGTAAACACAGAGTTAGGCAAAATGAAGTACAAAGAGTTAAACAATAAATTGAGAAGGGCCACAAATAAAGCAAAAGAAGAATGGTGGAAAACGCAATGCGAGGATATGGAAAGTTTACAGAAGAAGGGTGAAATTGGTGCTCTATACAGCAAGGTTAAGTTATTATCGGGAAGTAAGAAGGCAAGATCTGTGCTAACAGTTAAAGATAAATGGGGTAAGATAATAGTTGAACCAGGAAAAATCCAAGAGAGATGGAAGGAATATATAGAAACACTGTATGGTAAAGAACTTAGGCCGACAAGGTTAGACATAGAAAAGGAACATGACGTAGAAGAAGATAGCTTAGGTCCAGGCATACTCGTCGATGAAATAGAAAGGGCATTAAAAGAGATGAAAGCAAATAAGGCTGTGGGGGTGGACAATATTCCTGTAGAAATGTTGAATTGGTTAGGGAAAGGTGGGAAGAAGGCCATATATGGACTGATTCGTAGTATCTATGAGGAAGGAATCTGGCCGGAAGATTTTGTGAGATCGGTGTTAGTTCCTATTCCAAAAAAGGCAAAGGCTTCGTCATGTGAGGATTACAGAACAATAAGTTTGATATCCCACGCAGCTAAAATTATTCTCAGGATCGCCAACAAAAGGATAGAGAGTAAGGCAAATGATTACTTAGGGGATGATCAGGTTGGGTTCAGGAAAGGAAGAGGTACGCGTGATGCCATTGCAGTAATGAGATCACTAGTCGAGAGGAATATAGAATACAATCAGGACGTTTTTGCCTGTTTTGTAGATTTCGAAAAAGCGTTTGATAGAGTGAATTGGGAAAAATTAATGCGTGTATTGCAGAAAATAGGAATGGATTGGAGGGACAGGAGACTGATCCGCAACCTGTACATGTCTCAGACTGCTCAGGCGCGAGTGGGGAACGGAGAGTCCGGATGGGCAGTGTTAGGAAGAGGTGTAAGGCAGGGTTGCCCATTGTCACCGGTACTGTTCCACGTATATGTAGAGGAAATGATTAAAGAGGCATGGGAAGAACTGGAGGTAGGAATGAAAATCGGGTGGGGAATTCGTAAAATCGGTTAGCTTTGCTGATGACCAAGCATTAGTTGCTCAGTCAGCCAAAAGGTTGCAAGCATTGTTGAGTGAATTGGAGGTTCAGTACGATAAATATGGGATGAGAATTAATATTAATAAAACAAAGGTTATGCGATTTTCCAGAAAGAAAAAGGCTAAGCTAAATATTAAAATAGGCAGGGAAAAAATAGAGCAGGTAGAACAGTTTACATATCTCGGAAGTGTTTTGGACCAATACGGTCAGAGTAGTAGGGACGTAAGGAGAAGAATTGCGCTAGGCAAGGAGGCTTTCTCAAGGAGGAGGGAGTTGATGACGGGGACGTTGAGTAGGGATGTTAAGACAAGACTCGTAAAAACCCTGATATGGAGCGTAGCTATGTACGGCGCGGAAACGTGGTCGCTGAAGCAGGAGGATAGACGTAGATTGGAGGCTTTTGAAATGTGGGTGTGGAGAAGAATGGAGAAGGGGAAATGGACCGAAAGGAAAACAAATGAGGAAGTACTAGAAATGGTTGGGGAGGAGAGGGGTTTGTTGAGAGAAATCCTATGGAGGCTGGAAAAATGGATGAAAGACGTATTGAGCGGTAGTGGAATGTTGAAGAGGGTAATAGAGGGGAGAATGTTGGGCAAGCGAGGTAAGGGTAGGAACAGGATAGATATGTTGGACGGGATGAAGGGAGGAAAGAGGTACACCGAGATGAAGAGGGACCTGATATAAATTAGTTTGCTAGGTGGGGAGTCACAAAATGTTTATTTGATAGTTGTGTCCATCCAAAAACCTACCTTAACCGGTAGATTACCTAATAATAATATATATATATATATAAATATATATGTGTATATATATATATATATATATATATATATATAACTTTTGGACGGCACAATAGAACAGAATAAAACAGATAACACGTAATAGGACACTCACACTGTAGATGATTTAAGTTTTCGGCCCACTACGAGGCCTTGAAATGAAATACATTGAAATAGAGATTAGGAAACTGGTAAAGAAACACATATAAAGGACGAACATAAGAGAGGTGGGGATGGCGAATGGGAGCAGATAACGAATGTAAAAATATTTTCCTCGACCGGGACTTGAACACCGGATCTCTCCACTTGCCGGGCGGATGTTCTAAACCACCTGAGCTATCGAGGAACGATACTTTTACACTGAAATCTGCAATCTTATAAAGCGCCAAAGTGCTCCGAATCATAACCCAGAAGATGGCGTTATAGAGCTGTTACACCAACCAAAGGAGAAATTGACAAACACAAGAGGAGAATGGACAGTAGGTTAGCAAGCATACTATGGCTATGCGTGCCATGAAACGCACCGTTCCTATCCTTTATGATGTTGTATGCTTGCTAACCTACTGTCCATTCTCCTCTTGTGTTTGTCAATTTCTCCTTTGGTGGGTGTAACAGCTCCCTAACGCCATCTTCTGGGTAATGAAGTTGAAGTACAAATTACCTGGAGTTGACCTGGAAGTAGTTGATACAGTGAAATACGTAGCTGTCACATTCACTAAAGACTTAACGTCGGGGACCCATATGCATAAATTCTGCGAGCAAGTATTTAAAAAATTAAGATTTATTAGAAGCATTGTCGGCGGAAGTGACTCCAAGGTCAAGGAACGTTGTTATCACGCTTTTTTAAGGCCCCATTTAAGATATGCATGTAACGTATGGGATCCATGTGAAAAAGGCCTCATTCGGGAAATTGAGAAGGTCCAACGCCGGGCAGCTCGTTTCGTAGAAAACTTACGATAAAACAAAAAGCGTCACTGAAATGCTTGTAGAGTTCATCTACATCTACATAATACCCCGCAAGCCGCCGCAAGCATTGAGTCGTCTTTCTTCCAATGATTCCCATCCCAACTCCATAAGCATTTCCGTGACATTTTTTGTTTTATCGTAGCAGTTTCCACGAAACGAGCGGCCCGGCGTTGGACCTTCTCAATTTCCCGAATGAGGCCTTTTTCACACGGATCCCATACGCTACATGCATATTCTAATTGGGGCCTTACAAGAACGTGATAACAACGTTCCTTGACCTTGGGGTCACTTCTGCCGACAATGCGTCTAATAAATCCTAATTTTTTATATGCTTGCCCGCAGACTTTACGTATATGGGTCCCCCAAGTTAAGTCTTTAGTGAATGTACCACCTAGGTATTTCACCGTATCAACTACTTCAAGGTCAACTCCAGCTAATTTGTAAACTAATCCCGTGGCTCTTTAAAAGAAATTTACCACCGAACATTTATTAAGATTTAAAGGAAATCCCCATTTTGAACACCATTCATTAATGCTATTTAAATCACGTGCTAGAATTAAACGATCATCATCCCCAGATATCTCCCGATAAATCACTGTGTCATCCGCGAACATTCTTAATTTTCATTTCACTTCGCTGTTCAGATCGTTAACAAAATTCAAGAATAATAACGGTCCGATAACACTTTCCTGAGGAACCCCCGAGGTTATTGCCCCCCTGTGTATACCTGCACCCTTTTTTTATTGATGAGTTTACCATGCGGAACCTTATGAAATGCCCTTTGAAAGTCTAAAAAGATCGCATTCACTTGCTTACCACTTTCACCCGATAAAATTATGTCATGTGTGAACAATCCTAATTGGGTCTCGCATGAGCGGGTTTTTCTGAATCCGTGTTGATTGTCAATTAAAAAGGTAATGCTATCAACATGTCTCATTATGGAACTGACCATTATGTGCTCTAAGATTTTTCAACATATAGAAGTGAGAGAAATGGGTCTGTAAATGCTGGGGTCCCCCCTGTCACCACTTTTAAAAATAGGCGTTATTTGCGCGGTTTTCCAATTCTTAGGGACTTTGCACTCAGTCAGTGATTTGTTAAATATAAATTCGAGATACGGGGCGATGTTAGAAGCTAAGTGTTCTACATCTACATAATAATACCCCGCAAGCCGCCGCAAGGGCTTTGGCGTGGGGTGTTAGCTCACCACCCAAAAAAGGAAAAAAGAAATACCGCATTCAAAACCAACACACACATGCAAACCCCAATCCACAGCAGTGCACACATTCATCGTAGCATCCCATCATTCGACGCGCATGCAAACACACATCTACCTCCCTTCACTCCACAAGCATGCAACTACATACGCTTAACTACAACAAATAATTTTACCCCAGGATGCAGCAAGAAATTTATTACGAACGTGCAAGCTTGTTTCTAGCAAGTAGCCAGACGAATTACCACTACCACAAGAACGTTCCGCAAAAATATCTCTCCTACTCAAGACGAGGAATTTGGCCTAACGCTTCAAATGGGAGGAGGGCACACCCACGGAGAGGGACAAGGGATGAAAGTGGAAATTTAGGGTAGCAAAAGAAGAGAAAGCAATACTGTAAACAGCAATACATTACTTAATGGCATGCGGGAAGAGTTTTGACACAACACAGGAGGTTAGTGAAAGTGCATGCAATTGAGTTTTACTAATTGTTACCTAGACGCCGAGGGTGGCAAATGGCATTTTTGTTATCTCCGAGTTTGACCCTAAAGTTGTTATCCCGTATTGTCCGTGGGAAGGAGTCCTTGAGTCTGCTTTTCCTGGCATCTATTTCCGGATTTTTGTACACATGATCCAAGCGACCAGTATATGTTGGAGCGCGAATAATTTTCGAGACATCGGTGCTGAAACCTGCGGATCTGAATTTATTTAGTATGTTTAACCTAGCATTGAGTCGTCTTTCTTCTAATAATTCCCATCCCAACTCCATAAGCATTTCAGTGACGCTTTTCGTTTTATCGTAACAGTTTCCACGAAACGAGCGGCCCGGCGTCGGACCTTCTCAATTTCCCAAATGAGGCCTTTTTCACACGGATTTCATACGCTACATGCACATTCTGAATGGGGCCTTACAAGATCGTGATAACGTTCCTGGACCTTTGAGTCACTTCTGCCGACAATGCGTCTAATAAATCCGAATTTTTAATGATAACTCACTGTGTCATCCGCGAACATCCTTATCTTACTTTTCACTTCGCGGTTCAGATCGTTAACAAAAATCAAGAAGAGTAACGGTCCGATAACACTTCCCTGAGGAACCCCTGAGGTTACTCGTACGCTGGTAGAATTAGCGCCGTCAAGGACTACCCTCTGTTCCCGGTCTGAAAGGAAGTCTACAACCCAATTTATTGCCCCCTTGTGTATACCTGCGCCCTTTAATTTATGGATGAGTTTACCATGCGGAACCTAATCAAATGCCTTTTGAAAGTCTAAAAAGATCGCATCCACTTGCCTACCACTTTCACCCGATAAAATTAAGTCATGTGTGAACAATCCTAATTGGGTCTCGCATGAACGGGTTTTTCTGAATCCGTGTTGATTGTCACTTAAAAAAATTATGTTATCAAGATGTCTCTTTATGGAACTGACAATTATGTGCTCTAAAATTTTGCAACATATAGAAGTGAGAGAAATGGGTCTGTAATTTCTGGGGTCCTCCCTGTCACCACTTTTAATAATAGGCGTTATTTGCGCGGTTTTCCAATTCTTAGGGACTTTACACTCTGTGAGGGATTTATTAAATATAAATTCCAGGTATTATTTTTAGGTAATCTATCGGTTAAGGTAGGTTTTTGGATGTACACAACTATCAAATAAACATTTTGTGACTCCCCACCTAGCAAACTAATCTATATCAGGTCCCTCTTAATCTCGGTTTACCTCTTTCCTCCCTTCATCCCGTCCAACATATCTATCCTGTTCCTACCCTTACCTCGCTTGCCCAACATTGTCTCCTCTATTACCCTCTTCAAGATTCCACTACCGCTCAATACGCCTTTCATCCATTTTTCCTGCCTCCATAGGATTTGTCTCAACAATCTCCTCTCCTCCTTCACCATTTCTAGTACTTCCTCATTTGTTTTCCTTTCGGTCCATTTCACCTTCTCCATTCTTCTCCACACCCACATTTCAAAAGCCTCCAATCTACGTCTATCCTCCTGCTTCAGCGACCACGTTTCCGCGCCGTACATAGCTACGCTCCATATCAGAGTTTTTACGAGTCATGTGTTAACATCCCTACTCAACGTCCCCGTCATCAACTCCCTCCTCCTTGAGAAAGCCTCCTTGCCTAGCGCAATTCTTCTCCTTACGTCCCTACCACTTTGACCGTATTGGTCCAAAACACTTCCGAGATATGTAAACTGTTCTACCTGCTCTATTTTTTCCCCGCCTATTTTAATATTTAGCTTAGCCTTTTTCTTTCTGGAAAATCGCATAACCTTTGTTTTATTAATATTGATTCTCATCCCATATTTATCGCACTGAACCTCCAATTCACTCAACAATGCTTGCAACCCCTTGGCTGACTGAGCAGCTAATGCTTGGTCATCAGCAAACCTAACCGATTTTACGAATTCCCCTCCGACTTTCATTCCTACCTCCAGTTCTTCCCATGCCTCTTTAATCATTTCCTCTACATAAACGTTGAACAGCACCGGTGACATTGGGCAACCCTGCCTTACACCTCTTCCTAACACTGCCCATCCGGACTCTCCGTTCCCCACTTGCACCTGAGCAGTCTGAGACATATACAGGTTGCGGATCAGTCTCCTGTCCCTCCAATCCATTCCTATTTTCTGCAATACATGCATTATTTTTTCCCAATTCACTCTATCAAACGCTTTTTCGAAATCTACAAAACAGGCAAAAACGTCCTGATTGTATTCTATATTCCTCTCGACTAGTGATCTCATTACTGCAATGGCATCACGCGTACCTCTTCCTTTCCTGAACCCAAACTGATTATCCCCTAAGTAATCATTTGCCTTACTCTCTATCCTTTTGTTGATGATCCTGAGAAATTCCAGGTACGGGGCGATATCTCTTTGAAGAATATCGAGGTCGCTGTCATTTTCGACTTTCCGTTAGATGATGTTGAGTTTTGAGAGAAAGAAGATGTAGAGTTTAGAAGAGAGTTTTGTGTGGAACGTTTCTTTGGTGTGGTCTTTCGCCTGGCTACTTATTAGAAACTAGCTTCCCCGTTCGTGATAAATTTTTGCTGCATCCTTGGGTACAGTTATATGTTGTAGTTAAGCATATGTACTTGCTTGCTTGTGGAGTGAAGGGAGGGACCTAACACCCCCCGCCACACGCCCTTGCGGCGGCTTGCGGGCTATTATGTAGATGTTGATGTGGATGTAGTCGTCCGCAAAAAGTCTTATCTGAGATTTAATATCTGCTGGGAGAACGTTTATGTAGATAAAAACAATAGTGGACCAAGTACACTTCCTTATGGGACCCCCGATGTTACCCTCGTTTTTTGCAGAATACACTTCTCCTAATTTGACCCTCATGTGTTCGACCTTCGATGAAATTTTTGATCCACGAGATTACTCTTCCATCTGTGTGTAGTGGCAATTGGCCCATCTGAAGCATTAAGCGATCGTGGTCAACTTTTTCAAAGGCGTTTGACAGGTCGACTGTTGTAGCATCCACACTTCTATTCCTCCATCCTAGATTTGGACGTTTCTTGGCAGAACCCTAGTAGCTGAGTTTCGCAAGAGTGCCCTTTTCTGAAACCACATTGGCGACTGTACATCCGATTTTCACTCTCTCACAAATCCCAGATATAATCCGCAATTATCTTTTTTAATAGCTTGCATACACCTGACGTCAAGCTTACCGGTCTATGATTATCAACTAGTGCCTTATCTCCTCTTTGAAAATTGGTGTAACATATGCCTCATTCCAAGCATTTGGCAGGGCGTTATTGTTTGAGGTGATATTTATAAAATTTGAAACTGCACTACCACCAAATTTAAGCAAGTCAATTGAAATATCATCTGGCCCTTTTGTTTTATTTGCCCTTATTTTCTTAATTTTTACATAAATTTCTGCACTCGTCATTTTAATACTTTAAGTATTTAATATATTTTCGCCTCTTTGCCAACTCTAAGATGTATCTATAGAATCCATATGGTTCACCACCCTCTTAAATACACTTGCATGTCAATTATTAAATGCATTAGCCTTTTTCTTATCGTCTACGATTAGTGTTCAATGCTATTTGCTTAAGGCTGTTATGTTTTCCCTGTTGTCTTTCCTCATCCGTAGGTACTTATAAAATTTATTTCCATTATATTTTGAGGTTATGTTCTGTATAAAAGTTTCGTTGGCTATTTTATTTTCTCTATTTCATTCACGAACTGATATTTTGTCATTTAGGGGCCATTCCGAGCTCTCGTTCCGTTTTTTATGAATCACTCTTAGTTTTTTCTTCAAGGCTCTAATTTAGCGGTTGTAGAACTCTGGGTCAGTAATTTCTTTAAGAACCTTTTAGGGACAAAGTTATTTAATCCCTCTTCCGTTATCCCCTTAATATTTTTCAGATTTCTTCTACATTCCGTCCACCATTTACTCATTCCCAATACTTTTCCCTTAAAAAGGTCTGGAACCCTTCCCTGTCACCGCGTTTATGTTGCCATACTCTCTCTATATTTACTAGTTCTAGTATTGAGTGCATTGAATTGTATCGGTAACATTCACTATCCAAAATAGACTATTTCGTCCGCATCCTAAATATCGTCCATGTAGTGTAATTGGGAATATCATTTTGATCGTTATCACTATCGTCATATGGACTATATATTATTGTATATACTCTCCATCAAGAAGTAAAGGAGATTTTTTTAGTAGAAACAAAATATTTATTTGGTAGTTTCTCCATTCAAAACCTACCTTAGAAGTCCGTAGATTACCTATTAATTAATGTATATCTTAATGTTGACGATGATACTAACCCTCGCTTTGTTGGTTCTTCCAAATTATCCCTATCAATTGGTTCAATGTAATAAAATATATCCGCAATGTCACTTTAATTGTTTTAAGTATCTCACCTGTAAACGTTTCAAAACCAAGTAGACTTCAAATTAGAGCCTTTATTTCTCAAAAATGAATAATCGGATTTTTACGAGCGTTACACCAGCTTCACAGTTTTTTTCTTCTGCCATAGGAAAGGTAAACAAGTGCGTGGATTGGGATTTTTGTTTCGACGATGCAGAATTTCCCTCGTTTATTATATTGGTCGCGGTACGAAGACTGTGACATTACCGGCCAGGCACTTCATGACTGGAGAACAGGTTGAAGTCGACAAAAAGAACACCTGCTCCAGTCAACGTGTTGGAATCAAATCGGCTCAATATCGCCATCTAATCTATATTTATCGGCCGTCGGAGAATCCGTTCCTTGTAGTTATCATATTTCCAGATGTTAGATATAAAGAATATCGAAAGAGTGTCATTTTGGCGTCATTTCGCAGGAATAGCATTATTCCATTAAATGTGGTTTTTCGACTGTCAGTTCGTCCGATTTCAATCTCTTTGTACTTTCTTAACTGGACACTGGCTCGCTCCTATTTGTGTAATCAGCGTGCTCACGAGAGCAGTGGGGGGCCCAGCCGGTTGGGTGGGTAGGCACCAAGTCACTGGTGTCCTCTAGGGAGGCTGTCTTCCCACCCAGCGATAGCAACCAGTGTTCTACATCTACATCTACATAATACCCCGTAAGGCGGCGCAAGGGCGTGTGGCGGGGGGGTGTTAGGCCACCACCCAAAAAAAGGAAAAAAGAAATACCGCATTCAAAACCAACACACACATGCAAACCCCAATCCACAGCAGTGCACACATTCATTGCAACACCCCATCATTCGACGCGCATGCAACCACACATCTACATATCCTCACTCCAAAAGCATGCAAGTACATACGCTTACCTACAACAAATAATTCCACCCTAGGATGCAGCAAGAAACCTATCACGAACATGCCAGCTAGTTTATAGCAAGTAGCCAGGCGAAACACCACCACCACAAGAACGTTCCACACAAAACTCTCTCCCACCCAAGGTGAGGAATCTGGCCCAACGCTGCAGGCGGGTTTTCGAATTCCCACACCGAGTCCCAACTCTCCTGAGGGGAGCCCTCCCTCCGGCGATCTCCGAACGAAGCTCCCGCACCATACTCTCTAACATGACGATACGAGCCCTTAGAGCTGCGCATTTGCCAGTGCCTTCAATCATGGCAACAGGGGACCTAGGTGAAGCCATCCTGGTTATTAACCGAGTCCCAACAAAAGCTAACCTGTATACACTATGCTAAGATGTCTAAGACGGGTTCCCGAAAAATAAAAGCTAACCTAAACCTGCTTAGCTAAAGATATGTTTTTGTTTTATATAGGGCGGTACTATAAACAAAAATGTACGATACTGGTAACTTAGTGTAATGGACACTGTACTTGTTACAGTAAGTGGCTACTCAGTGGAAAATAAGAGAAGAGAGATAGTACTCACGAATAACCAGTCAGAGGAGCGGGAAACAAATAACTACAAGCCACTAAGAATACCCACTAAAATTACCACCACACTATTGAAAAATAATAAAAAACAGCACAAAGACTAAATAAACTAAGCTATTTCACGAAATTATAGCTAACACCACACTACACTTCACTAGGGAAGAATATGCACAGAGGCACACGAGTAACAGCAGGTAAGCTCGGCTACGGTCAAACCGGTTCCGGCGAGCGAGGTCAGGCACGTCCGTTCTCGGCAGAGGCCAGGTAGAGAATGTGTTTCAGAGAAACAGGTGAGCAGCGTCGAACGCATGCCCCCCCAACCCACCCTTTAGTCTCCCGGTTCTTTTGGTCAATTTCTGTCTGCAGCCCTCCCTTCATCCTTTCCCTCTTGTGGTCAAGTACAAGTCTCCGAAGGAAGGACCCCTTTCCTCTCTCCCTCTTTCTCTCTTTGTCAAAAAATTGAAAAAAACACGCAAAAAATTATGAGGAATTGGTAGGTCTAAAAAAGTAAAACTTTAAGAAGATCACAGACGTTTCCAGAGGTCATAAATCCCATCCTACGGACGAGTTACTGCATTTGGCTTGTTCTTCACAAAGTATCCAGATAGAATTACAAATATAGTTTCAAAAGCGTCCGCCAAATGACTTTTAAACCAGCCACGTGGCGTTGGAAGACGGAGCACATTTCCCGTGTAGCCTAAGGAAGACAAGCAGGACTCTTAGAGAGTTTAAACGGACTTCTACATCTACATAATACCTCGCAAGCCGCCGCAAGGGCGTGTGGCGGGGGGTGTTAGGTCACCACCCAAAAAAGAAAAAAGAAAGACCACATTCAAAACTAACACACACATGCAAACCCTAATCCACAGCAGTGCACACATTCATAGAAACATCCCATCATTCCACGCGCATGCAAACATACATCTACATCTACATAATACCCCGCAAGCCGCCTCAAGGGCGTGTGGCGGGGGGTGTTAGGTCACCACCCAAAAAAGGAAAAAAGAAATACCGCATTCAAAACCAACACACTCATGCAAACCCCAATCCACAGCAGTGCACACATTTATAGAAACATCGCATCATTCGACGCGCATGCAAACACACATCTACCTCCCTTCACTCCACAAGCATGCAAGTAAATACGCTTAACTACAACAAATAATTTTACCCCAGGATGCAGCAAGAAATTTACCACGAACGTGCAAGCTAGTTTCTAGCAAGTAGCCAGGTGAATTACCACCACCACAAGAACGTTCCGCTTAAAACTCTCTCCTACTCAAGACGAGGAATTTGGCCTAACCCTGCAGGTGGGAGGAGGGCACGCCCACGGAGAGGGACAAGGGATGGAAGTGGAAATTTCGGGTAGCAAAAGAAGAGAAAACAATACTGTAAACAGCAATACATTACTTAATGGCATGCGGGAAGGGTTTTGACAAAACACAAAGGAGGTTAGTGAAACTGTCCCTCTCCGTGGGTGTTCCCTCCTCCCACCTGCAGCGTTTGGCCAAATTCCTCGTCTTGAGTAGGAGAGAGTTTTATGCGGAACGTTCTTGTGGTGGTGGTAATTCACCTGGCTACTTGCTAGAAACTAGCTTGCACGTTCGTAGTAAATTTCTTGCTGCATCCTGGGTAAAATTATTTGTTGTAGTTAAGCGTATGTACTCGCATGCTTGTGGAGTGAAGGGAGGTAGATGTGTGTTTGCATGCGCGTCGAATGATGGGATGTTACGATGAATGTGTGCACTGCTGTGGATTGGGGTTTGCATGTGTGTGTTGGTTTTCAATGCGGTATTTCTTTTTTACTTTTTTGAGTGAAGACCTAACACCCCCCGCCACACGCCCATGCGACGGCTTGCGGTGTATTATGTAGATGTACATGAAGTGCATGCAATTGAGTTTAACTAATTGTTACCTAGACGCCGAGGGTGGCAAGTGGCATTTTTGTTACTCCGAGTGTGACCCTACAGTGGTTATCCCGTATTGTTTGTGGGAAGAAGGATTCTTTGAGTCTACTAGTCCTGGCATCTATTTCCCGAATTTTGTACACATGATCCAAGCGACCAATGTATGTTGGAGCGCGAATAATCTTCGAGACCTCGGTGCTGAAACATGCGGATCTGAATTTATTTATTAAGTTTAACCTAGCATTGAGTCGTCTTTCTTCCAATGATTCCCATCCCAACTCCATGAGCATTTCAGTGATGCTTTTCGTTTTATCGTAACAGTTTTCCACGAAACGAGCTGCCCGGCGTTGGACCTTCTCAATTTCCCGAATGAGATGAAGTTTTCTCGGGTCTTCCACCGGGTCAGGGGTTCCATGTTGGCCGACGTTTCGATGCCCGACTCGTGCATCGTCCTCAGGGTTGAATCATCAACCCTGAGGACGATGCACGAGTCGGGCATCGAAACGTCGGCCAACATGGAACCCCTGACCCGGTGGAAGACCCGAGAAAACTTCATCCAGCAAATACGCCGGGAAAGCACCAGATCTTACTTCCCGAATGAGGCCTTTTTCACACGGATCCCATACGCTACATGCATATTCTAACTGGGGCCTTAAAAGAGCGTGATAACAACGTTCCTTGACCTTGGAGTCACTTCTGCCGACAATGCGTCTAATAAATCCTAATTTTTTATATGCTTGCCCGCAGACTTTACGTATATGGGTCCACCAAGTTTATTCTTTAGTGAATGTAACACCTAGGTATTTCACCGTATCAACTACATCAAGGTCAACTCCAGCTAATTTGTACACTAATCCCGTGGATCTTTTAAAGAAATTTACCACCGAACATTTATTAAGATTCAAAGGCAATCCACCTACCTTCACTCCACAAGCATGCAAGTACATACGCTTAACTATAAAAGATAATTGTACCCCAGGATGCAGCAAGAATATAATCAGGATCTTGCAAGCTAGATTTTAGTAAGTAGCGAATCACCACCACTACAAGAACGTTCCACACAAAACTCTCTCCCACCCAAGGTGAGGAATCTGGCACAACGCTGTAGGTGGGAGGAGGGCACACCCGCGGAGAGGGACAAGGGATGGAAGGGTGGAGCATGAAGTTCGTGAAGACGCTCGGGCATGCGGGAAGGGTTCTGACACAACACACAGGAGGCTAGTGAAAGTGCATGCAATTGAGTTTAACTAATTGTTACCTAGACGCCGAGGGAGGCAAGTGGCATTTTTATTATCTCTGAGTGTGACCCTACACTTGTTATCCCGTATTGTCAGTGGGAAGAAGGAGTTCTTGAGTCTGCCAGTTCTGGCATTTATTTCCCGAATTTTGTACACATGATCAAAGCCACCAATGTATGTTGGAGCGCGAATAATTATCGAGACCTTGGTGCTGAAAAATGCGGATCTTAATTTATTTAGTAAGTTTAACCTAGCATTGCGTGCGTGCGAGCGTGATAACAACGTTCCTTGCATTTAGAGTCACTTCTGCTGACAATGCGTCTAATTTATACTAATTTGTATTCTTTTTTTCTCTATATCTCTATATATCTTCTATATAATATTTCTGTATTCTACTCTTGACTTTGCACTCAGTGAGTGATTTGTTACATATAAATTCGAGGTACTGGGCGATGTTAGGAGTGTTTTAGCACCCTAGCTTGTAGAAGGACGTGCAACATAAAACGCTCTCCTATACAAGGTGAAGAATTGAGCCCAACGCTGCAAGTAGGAGGAGGGCTCCCCAACGGAGAAGAGCGAGGGATGGAAGGGGAAATTAGGGTACCAAAAGCAGAGAAAACAATACTGTAAACAGCAATACATTACTTAATGGCATTCCAATGCGGGCATGCGGGAAGGGTTTTGACACAACAAACAGGAGGTTAGTAAAAGTGCATGCGATGGAGTAGAACTAATTATTCCCTACACGCGGAGGGTGAGCACACAGAGAAGTGCCGAACCGCAAACAAATAGTAGTCATTAATGGGTTGTGCTGAAAGGAAAGAGATGTAACATCGGGCGTCCCCCAGGTCATTGTAATAGGGCCTCTTCTATTCTTAATATACATTAATAACTTAAGCGCACACGTAGTAGTAATCTTAGGTTATTTGCTGATGACACGGCATCTACATCTACATAATACCACCAATACATGCACTTTCACTAGCCCCCTTTGTGCTGTGTCGGAGGTGAAACGGGTTGAGGCAGAGTTGAAGGTTCCTCTTAAATTAAGCATTTGTAGTATTGTGCCACGTACTGACCGCGGAAGGCTCGTTTGGAGCCGAATAGAAGGTATAAACGACAGATTGTTGGGATTCTGCCGGGAAATCGTAGCGGACTTCGTTGATCTGAGGCCTGTCGTCTCATCGTGTCGGGTACCCCTAAATCGCTCCGGGGTCCATTATACTGCCGTGGCATCACAGTGTGTAGCGCGTAGGTCCAAGAAATTTTCCCAACAAACTTTACAGTTTACCGACATGATAGAGGTACAAGACCTGGAGGAGGAGGTTTCGTGGCTGTGAAAAGTAATCTTGAAAGCAGACAACTTGCATTTGAAAATAATAACATAGAAAGTGTTTGGTGCACCATACGGCGATCCAATCAACCCAACATTAATTTATGCTCTTTCTATAGACCCCCAGACTCCGATTTTCAAACACTTAATACCCTCAATGAACAAATAAATAAATTTACACGCAAAAATAAAAAATGCATCAATATAATTGGTGGTGACTTTAACCTCCCTGGTATCGACTGGAACAGCAATAGCGTTAAATCTCGGACCCGTGATCGCGAATCTTGCAATTTCTTACTAAAATTGGTTGAAAGAAACTCGCTCCATCAAGCAGTACGCACTCCCACCCGTGGAAAGAACATATTGAACTTATTTCTTACGAACACACCGGAACGCATTAGTAGTGTATCAACCGACGAGGGTATAAGTGACCATAAATCTGTTATTATCAACTTGAACGTAGAAATAAAAAAGAATGTTAAGCCAAAAAGAAAAATTTATAATTATCACAAAGCAGATTTTGAAACTTTTGCCAGCCATTTAAACTCTTCACTACACGATTTCAAAACGCGCTTAAGTCTTGCCACCGTGGAAGAAACTTGGACACAGTTTGTCCTAATTATGCAAAAAGGAATAACAGATTTCATCCCTGTAAAATACGTTAAAGCAAATCGCGACCCCAGGTGGTACAACAAAGACGTGAAAAAGCCCTTAGAAAGCAGAGAATGTTACACTCTAGGGTAAAGGAAGCAGGTCTGAACTCGTAACCCTTGGACAATAAACAGCTTTTGGACAAGTATAGATCCTCTAAAATTGAAACTAAAACACAATTCCGTAGCGCTTTGCAAGACTTTAAACGTAAAATACTCTGCGAGTATTTGTACACTGACCCCAAAGCTTTCTGGTCATATGTTAGGGAAGTAAATGGGGGTCAACAAACCGTGGCTTGCTTAAGGGACTGCAACAATATCATTCATACTGACAGTGAGGGTAAAGCCAACATTCTAAACGAATTCTTCCAGAGCGTCTTCACGAACGATGTAGCCACCACGTATCTCCAAGAAACAATATATACTGAACACATGGCAAAAATAACAGCGTACGAGCAAGGAATTGCCAAATTGCTCATAGACATTAAACCAAACAAATCCACGGGTCCCGAAAACATACCAGCTAGGGTGCTAAAACACTTAGCTCTTAACATCGCCCCGTATCTCGAATTTATATTTAACAAATCACTGACTGAGTGCAAAGTCCCTAAGAAATAGAATACCGCGCAAATAACGCCTATTTTTAAAAGTGGTGACAGGGAGGACCCCAGCAATTACAGACCCATTTCTCTCACTTCTATATGTTGTAAAATCTTAGAACACATAATTGTCAGTTCCATAATGATACATCTTGATAACATTAACTTTTCAAGTGACAATCAACACGGATTCAGAAAAACCGGCTCATGCGAGACCCAATTAGGATTGTTCACCTATGACTTAATTTTATCGGGTGAAAGTGGTAGTCAAGTGGATGCGATCTTTTTAGACTTTTAAAAGGCATTTGATAAGGTTCCGCATGGTAAACTCATCCCTAAATTAAAGGGCGCAGGTATACACAAGGGGGCAATAAATTGGGTTGAAGACTTACTTTCTGAGCGGGAACAGAGGGTAGTCCTTGACGGCGCTAGTTCTACCAGCGTACGAGTAACCTCGGGGGTTCCTCAGGGAAGTGTTATCGGACCGTTACTATTCTTGATTTTTGTTAACGATCTGAACCGCGAAGTGAAAAGTATGATAAGGATGTTCGCCGATGACACAGTGATTTATCGGGAGATATCTGGGGATGAGGATCGTTTAGTTCTAGCACGTGATTTAAATAGCATTAATGAATGGCGTTCAAAATGGGGATTGCCTTTAAATCTTAATAAATGTTCGGTGGTAAATTTCTTTAAAAGATCCACGGGATTAGTTTACAAATTAGCTGGAGTTGACCTTGAATTAGTTGATACGGTGAAATACCTAGGTGTTACATTCACTAAAGACTTAACTTGGGGGACTCGTATACGTAAAGTCTGCGGGCAAGCATATAAAAAATTAGGATTTATTAGACGCATTGTCGGCAGAAGTGACTCCAAGGTCAAGGAACGTTGTTATCACGCTCTTGTAAAGCCCCATTTAGAATATGCATCTTGCTGCATCCTGGGGTAAAATTGTTTGTTGTAGTTAAGCGTATGTACTTGCATGCTTGTGGAGTGAAGGGAGGTGGATGTGTGTTTGCATGCGCGTCGAATGATGGGATGTTACGATGAATGTGTGCACTGCTGTGGATTGGGGTTTGCATGTGTGTGTTGGTTTTGAATGCGGTATTTCTTTTTTCCTTTTTTGGGTGGTGACCTAACACCCCCCGCCACACGCCCTTGCAGCGGCTTGCGGGGTATCTCATCTACATAATACCCCGCAAGCCGCCGCAAGGGCGTGTGGCGGGGGGTGTTAGGTCACCACCCAAAAAAGGAAAAAAGAAATACCGCATTCAAAACCAACACACACATGCAAACCCCAATCCACAGCAGTGCACACATTCATCGTAACATCCCATCATTCGACGCGCATAAATGAGGTATTATGTAGATGACGCGTATTATGTAGATGAATAGCGCGTGGTGGTGAACCGATAGAGGTGTAATATTATTCTTATGATAGTCGTAATATTATGGCTCATTATATAATGAATAATAATCTTCATTGCATGGGATCGATCACTTTAGCACAGCGGCTTGCGGGGTATCTCATCTACATAATACCCCGCAAGCCGCCGCAAGGGCGTGTGGCGGGGGGTGTTATGTCACCACCCAAAAAAGGAAAAAAGAAATACCGCATTCAAAACCAACACACACATGCAAACCCCAATCCACAGCAGTGCACACATTCATCGTAACATCCCATCATTCGACGCGCATAAATGAGGTATTATGTAGATGACGCGTATTATGTAGATGAATAGCGCGTGGTGGTGAACCGATAGAGGTGTAATATTATTCTTATGATAGTCGTAATATTATGGCTCATTATATAATGAATAATAATCTTCATTGCATGGGATCGATCACTTTACGTATAAGTCGCAGTTATGTTCTTCGCTCAGCGGCGTTCGATCGAGTGTTCTGCTCGACACATTCGGTCACGTTGGCGTGCACGCGCCAGCCATTAAAATCCAAACCGGTCTATGAAATCAGACCTCTTTTAAGTATTATGAAATCCCATCATTGACGCACTCTACCAATTCACCGCTCCGTTTTCTCACCATGCAAAACTATTGCTGCCTTACTTTATATGCCAAGGACTGTATTCTCTCTTGCGAAACTAACTCTCCTTTCCGATTATCCCCTAGGCCACCGTCTGATTCAGAGAATGTGTTATATACAGTTGCTAATTCATTTATGCCATGGGAAAATTCCAGTTATGGAAACAGGTCCAATTCAATAGTCCAGAATATCATCTGATGGCTGGAGTATCTGCTACGTTATCATGAATACATTTGCTTGATGAAATTATTCGTTTTTCCCTGGTGCAGCTACATCTACGTGGTACCCTGAGCATCATCTTCATCTACATAATACCCCGCAAGCCGCCGCAAGGGCGTGTGGCGGGGGTGTTAGGTCTTCACTCAAAAAAGGAAAAATGAAATACCGCATTGAAAACCAACACACACCTGCAAACCCCAATCCACAGCAGTGCACACATTCATTGCAACACCCCATCATTCGACGCGCATGCAACCACACATCTACCTCCCTTCACTCCACAAGCATGCAAGTAAATACGCTTACCTACAACAAATAATTTAACCCTAGAATGCAACAAGAAATTTATCACGAACGTGCAAGCTAGTTTATAGCAAGTAGCCAGGCGAAACACCACCACCACAAGAACGTTCCACACAAAACTCTCTCCCACTCAAGGTGAGGAATCTGGCCCAACGCTGCAGGTGGGAGGAGGGCACACCCACGGAGAGGGACAAGGGATGGAAGGGGAAATTTAGGGTACCAAAAGCAGAGAAAACAATACTGTAAACAGCAATACATTACTTAATGGCATTCCAATGCGGGCATGCGGGAAGGGTTTGGACACAACACACAGGAGGTTAGTGAAAGTGCATGCAATTGAGTTTAACTAATTGTTACCTAGACGCCGAGGGTGGCAAGTGGCATTTTTGTTATCTCCGAGTGTGACCCTACAGTTGTTATCCCGTATTGTCTGTTGGAAGAAGGAGTCCTTGAGTCTGCTAGTTCGGGCATCTATTTCCCGAATTTTGTACACATGATCCAAGCGACCAATGTATGTTGGAGCGCGAATAATTTTCCAGACCTCGGTGCCGAAACATGCGGATCTGAATTTATTTAGTAAGTTTAACCTAGCATTGAGTCGTCTTTCTACCAATGATTCCCATCCCAACTCCATAAGCATTTCAGTGACGCTTTTTGTTTTATCGTAACAGTTTTCGCCGAAACGAGCTGCCCGGCGTTGGACCTTCTTAATTTCCGGAATGAGGCCTTTTTCACACGGATCCCATACGCTACATGCATATTCTAAATGGGGCCTTACATGAGCGTGATAATAACGTTCCTTGACCTTGGAGTCACTTCTGCTGTCAATGCGTCTAATAAATATTAATTTTTTATATGGTTGCCCGCAGACTTTGCGTATATGGGTCCCCCAAGTAAAGTCTTTAGTGAATGTAACACCTAGGTATTTTACCGTATCAGCTACTTCAAGGTCTACTTCAGCTAATTTGTAAATGAATCCCGTGGATCTTTTAAAGAAATTTACCACCGAACATTTATTAAGATTTAAAGGCAAACCCTATTTTGAAAGGACTGAACAATGCATATCGAAGGATATTCATTGTTCTAATCTTGTGAAAATGGCGCACGGTACACAGGACGCGAATTTGTCACTGACTCAGAAGTACGAGGCGTCGGTTTTTGGGAAATCGAATGTGTGCCTTTCTTTCATGGAGGATACGAAGGGATGGAGGTGTTGATAGGTAGGCTCCTCGAAGGCTGAAGCGATCACCCGACAATAAAATGTCGCGGAAAGTGTCAATCAACGATGTCTCTAAAGAGCACCAGAATGGCGCGTGGATAGAGGAGGAGACGCGATTCGGGGCGACTCCCACCGGGCATGCCCACGGCCGGACCAGCAGAGCCCACGCATAGACCCTGAGCGTCCTCACCGGACGACCTTCGAAGCAATTCCCCCCAACTCCCTCCTCCTCCTTGTCGTGTCGCCCGAGTTATGCGACCGCTTCACTTACTTAGGTCCGCAATAGAAAAGACAGGTTTTTTGATGGAAGGAGTGGAGAAGTGCAGCCACTAATAAAACGCCCTTCAACTAACAAGCCATTCTCAAACTTCTGCTGCTGCTCCCATTACTTACTACACCCTCCTATTATTTTCTGCAGCCCAATCGTCCCCCCCCCCTCCGCATCGCTTTGACCTTGGCGCTCGCACCTCTCTCCGTCGCCAACCCAAATGCCCTGCCACTTGCCACCTTCCCTTGAATACCTCTCCCTACAACCTGCTCTTTTCGCCTCGGCTTCTCTTACACATTCCTCCCTTGTAGCTTTCTTCATTCTTCTCCACACCCTCATCTCGAAAACTCCTCAATCAATCCTTATCCTCTTGCCTCATCGAAGGAATTCCCGAGTCTTGCAATTCTATATAAATGATAGTATTTCACGGAATATTCCGTTTATCTCTTATATCCTCCTTTATCACTCATTCACACTTCCCACCCGGTGCCTGCACCCTCTGCCACAGTGTTTCGCGGGCTATTCACGTCGATGTACCAGTTTCGTACATTTTTATTTAGAGTGCCACCCAATAAAAAAATCATATCTTTAGCATAGCAGGTTTAGGTTAGCTTTTATTTATATTTTTTTGGGGAACTCCTTGGGGAACCCCTCTTAGAAATCTTAGTAAAGTTATAGAGGTTAGCTTTTATTGGGCTCTCGGTTGTTAAGTAGGATGGTTTCACCTAGGTCCCCTCTTGCCATGCTCGAATGCACTGGCGAATGCGCAGCTCTAAGGGCTCGTATCGTCATGTTAGAGAGGATGGTGTGGGAGCTTCGGTCGGAGATCGCCGGCGGGAGGGTTCCCCTCAGGAGAGATGTTACTCGGTGTGGGAATACGAAAACCCGCCACGCCTATACGGATGCACGGATTCCTCCGATTGCCACACGTGGCTGGGCGATTAGAGACCTGCCTCGTGTCCCATCTCTCAACGAGGGAGTACCTCATGTTTTAGGTCGGACGATTGGAGGGTTGTATCTCGGGGCAAGGGGAATGTAACGCTGCGGCCAGGATTGGACTTTGCGGAGGCAGATACCATACCCGTGTCCAACAGGTACCAGGTGCTGACGGATGACAGTACCACCGTACCTGCAGCTCCTACCCCTACTCCGAGGAAACTGCCTAGAGTAAGACATCAGCGCTCGGGAAGGGAGGAAATCGTTATATTAGGCAGTTCTAACGTCCGGCGTATAATGCATCCGCTGCGCCGCAAAGTCCAACAGGAGGGAGGTGTTGGATTTTTACCGTCCTGGTGTATACCAGCCGGCGGGGTACCCTAGCCGACGTAGGCGGTGAAGGCGGCCGTCAGTAATAGGAGTTGCTCAAAACTACGCATTGTGGCTCATGTGGGATCAAACGACACCTCAGAACGTGGATCGGAAGAGATCCTGCGCTCCTTTAAGGAGATGCACGCGGAGGTGAAACGGGTTGAAGCAGAGTTGAAGGTTCCTCTTAAATTAAGTATTTGTAGTATATTGCCACTTACTGACCGCGGAAGGCTCGTTTGGAGCCGAATAGAGGGTTTAAACGAGAGATTGTAGGGATTTTATCGGGAAATCGGAGCGAACTTTGTTGAACTGAGGCCTGTCCTCTCATCGTGTCGGGTACCTCTAAATCGCTCCGGGATCCATTATACTGCCGAGGCATCACAATGTGTAGAGCGTAGGTTACACGAACACGTTTCTAGGGTTTAGCATAGTTGATAGGCAAGAGCGCAGGTCAAATATTAGGATAAATAAAGTAGAATCAAGCGATTTTTGTCACTTGACATCAGGTTACGACTCACAGATCCCAAAAATAAATGAACAAACACAAACTTGTTAAAATACAACATACGACCGACATGTAAAAGTAACCTCGTGGGTTCCTCAGGAAAGTGTTATCGGACCGTTACTATTCTTCATTTTAGTAAAGATTTGGACCGCGAAGTGAAAAGTAAGATAAGGATGTTCGCGGATGACACAGTGATTTATCGGGAGATATCTGGGGATGAGGATCGTTTAATTCTAGCACGTGATTTAAATAGCATTAATGGGCAGGCGAGGTAAGGGCAGGAACAGGATAGGGATGTTGGACGGGATGAAGGGAGGAAGGAGGTATACGGAGATGAAGAGGGACCTGATATAGATTACTAGGTGGGGAGTCACAAAATGTTTATTTGATAGTTGTGTCCATCCAAAAACCTACTTTAACGGTAGATTACCGAAATAATAATGATTGGTGTTCAAAATGAAGATTGTCTTTAAATCTTAATTAATGTGGTAAATTTCTTTAAAAGATCCACGGGATTCAAAGAACGGCGTAAAAAAGATAAAGGGAAGTTTGAAAGTAACGCGATACGGGACTTAGGACGCCGTCAAAGAGGCCGTGACAACGTGTCTTCGAGAGGTTCCCGATCATGCCTTCGCGGGAGCGTTCCAGGAATGGGAACGCCGCTGGAAAAAGTGTATCGACTCAGAAGGGACCTATTTTGAAGAATATTAGGTTAAGATATCTAAAAGTGTAATAATTTTTTTTTCCTGAGCTCAGTACACTTATTTTCTGGACGAACCCTGTATGTTGGAGCGCGAATAATTTTCTAGACCTCGGCGCTGAAACATGCGGATCCGAATTTCTTTGGTAAGTTTAACCTAGCATTGAGTCGTCTTTCTTCCAATGATTCCCATCCCAACTCCATAAGCATTTCAGTGACGCTTTTCGTTTTATCATAACAGTTTTCCACGACACGAGCTGCCCGGCGTTGGACCTTCTCAATTTCCCGAATGAGGCCTTTTTCACATAGATCCCATACGCTACATGCATATTCTAAATGGGGCCTTACAAGAGCGTGATAACAACGTTCCTTGACCTTGGAGTCACTTCTGCCGACAGTGCGTCTAATAAATCCTAATTTTTTATATGCTTGCCCGCAGACTTTACGTATATGGGTCCCCGACGTTAAGTCATTAGTGAATGTGACAGCTAGGCATTTCACTGTATCAACTACTTCAAGGTCAACTCCAGCTAATTTGTAAACGAATCCCGTGGATCTTTTGAAGAAATTTACCACCGAACATTTATTAAGATTTAAAGGCAATCCCCATTTTGAACACCATTCATTAATGCTATTTAAATCACGTGCTAGAATTAAACGATCCTCATCCCCAGATATCTCCCGATAAATCACTGTGTCATCCGCGAACATCCTTATCTTACTTTTCACTTTGCGGTTCAGATCGTTAACAAAAATCAAGAATAGTAACGGTCCGATAACACTTCCCTGAGGAACCCCCGAGGTGACTCTTACGCTGGTAGAACTAGCGCCGTCAAGGACTACCCTCTGTTCCCGGTCTGAAAGGAAGTCTTCAACCCAATTTATTGCCCCCTTGTGTATACCTGCGCCCTTTAATTTAGGGATGAGTTTCCCATGCGGAACCTTATCAAATGCCTTTTGAAAGTCTGAAAAGATCGCATCCACTTGCCAACCACTTTCATCAGAAAAAAATTAAGTCATGTGTGAACAATCCTAATTGGGTCTCGCATGAGCAGGTTTATCTGAATCCGTGTTGATTGTCACTTAAAAAGGTAATGTTATCAAGATATCTCATTATGGAACTGACAATAATGTGCGCCAACATTTTGCAACATATAGAAGTGAGAGAAATTTGTCTGTAATTGCTTGGGTCCTCCCTTTCACCACTGTTAAAAATTGGCGTTATTTGCGCGGTTTTCCAATTCTTAGGGACTTTGCACTCATTGACTATTTGTTAACTATAAATTCGAGGTACGGGGCGATGGTAGCAGCTAAGTGTTTTAACAACTTATCAAGTGAAAGTGGTAGGCAAGTTGATGCGATCTTTTAAGATTTTCAAAAGGCATTTGATAAGGTCCCACATGGTAAACTCATCCATAAATTACAGGGCGCATGTATACACAAGGGGGCAATAAATTGGGTTGAAGACTTCCTTTCAGAGCAGGAACAGAGGGTAGTCCTTGACGGCGCTAGTTCTAGCAGCGTACGAGTCACCTTGGGGGTTCCTTGAGGAAGTGTTATGGGACCGTTACTATTCTTGATTTTTGTTAACGATCTGAACCGCGAAGTAAAAAGTAAGATAAGGATGTTCGCGCATGACACAGTGATTTATCGGAAGATATCTGGGGATGAAGATCGTGTAATTCTAGCACGTGATTTAGATAACATAACATCTACATCTACATATTACCCCGCAAGCCACCGTAAGGGCGTGTGGCGGGGGGTGTTAAGTCACAACCCAAAAAAGGAAAAAAGAAATACCGCATTCAAAACCAAAACACTCATGCAAACCCCAATCCACAGCAGAGCACACATTCATCGTAATATCCCATCATTTGACGCGCATGTAACGACGCATCTACCTCCCTTCACTCCACAAGCACGCACTCCACAAGGATTAATGAATGGTGTTCAAAATGGGGATTGCCTTTAAATCTTAATAAAGGTTTGGTGGGATATTTCTTTAAAAAATCCACGAGATTCGTTTACAAATTAGCTAAAGTTGACCTTGAATTCTACATCTACATAATACCCCGCAAGCCGCCGCAAGAGCGTGTGGTGGTGGGTGTTAGGTATCCACCCAAAAAAGGAAAAACGAAATACCGCATTCAAAACCAACACACAAGCAAACCCCAATCCACAGCAGTGCACACATTCATCGCAACATCCCATCATTCGAAGCGCAGGCAAACACACATCCACCTCCCTTCACTCCACAAGCATGCAACTACATACGCTTAACTACAAAAAACAGTTTTACCCCAGGATGCAGCAAGAAATTATTCACGAACGTGCAAGCTAGTTTCTAGCAAGTAGCCAGGCGAATTACCACCACCACAAGAACGTTCCGCATAAGAATCTCTCCTAATCAAGACGAGGAATTTGGCCTAACGCTGCAGGTGGGAGGAGGGTACACCAACGAGGAGGGACAAGGGATGAAAGTGGAAATTTAGGGTAGCAAAAGAAAAGGAAACAATACTGTAAACAGCAATACATTGCTTAATGGCATGCGGGAAGGGTATTGACACAACACACAGGAGGTTAGTGAAAGTGCAAGCAATTGAGTTTAACTAATGGTTACCTAGACGCCGAGGGTGGCAAGTGGCATTTTTGTTATCTCCGAGTGTGACCCTACAGTTGTTATCCCGTATTGTCCGTGGGAAGAAGGAGTCCTTGAGTCTGCTAGTCCTGGCATCTATTTTCCGAATTTTGTACACATGATCCAAGCGACCAATGTATGTTGGAGCGCGAATAATTTTCGAGACCTCGGTGCTGAAACATGCGGATCTGAAATTATTTATTATGTTTAACCTAGCATTGAGTCGTCTTTCTTCCAATGATTCCCATCCCAACTCCATAAGCATTTCAGTGACGCTTTTCGTTTTATCGTAACAGTTTGCCACGAAACGAGCTGCCCGGCGTTGGACCTTCTCAATTTCCCAAATGAGGCCTTTTTCACACGGATCCCATACGCTACATGCATATTCTAAATGGGGCCTTACATGAGCGTGATAACAACGTTCCTTGACCTTGGAGTCACTTCTGCCGACAATGCGTCTAATAAATCTTAATTGTTTATATGCTTGCCCTCAGACTTTACGTATATGGGTCCCCCAAGTTAAGTCTTTAGTGAATGTAACACCTAGGTATTTCACCGTATCAACTACTTCAAGGTCAACTTCAGCTAATTTGTAAACTAATCCCGTGGATCTTTTAAAGAAGTTTACCACCGAATATTTATTAAGATTTAAAGGCAATCCCCATTTTGAACACCATTCATTAATGCTATTAAATCACGTGCTAGAATTAAACGATCCTCATCCCCAGATATCTCCCGATAAATCACTGTGTCATCCGCGAACATCCTTATCTTACTTTTCACTTTGCGGATCAGATCGTTAACAAAAATCAAGAATAGTAACGGTCCGATAACACTTCCCTGAGGAACCCCCGAGGTGACTCGCACGCTGGTAGAACTAGCGCCGTTAAGGACTACCCTCTGTTCCCGGTCTGAAAGGAAGTCTTAACCCAATTTATTGCCCCCTTGTGTAAACCTGCGCCCTTTAATTTATGAATGAGTTTACCATGCGGAACCTTATGAAATGCCTTTTGAAAGTCTAAAAAGATCGCATCCACTTGCCTACCACTTTCACCCGATAAAAGTAAGTCATGTGTGAACAATCCTAATTGGATCTCGCATGAGCGGGTTTTTCTGAATCCGTGTTGATTGTCACTTAAAAAGTTAATGTTATCAAGATGTCTCATTATGGAACTGACAATTATGTGCTCTAAAATTTTGCAACATAAAGAAGTGAGAGAAATGGGTCTGTAATTGTTGGGGTCCTCCCTGTCACCACTGTTAAAAATAGGCGTTATTTGCGCGGTTTTCCAATTCTTAGGGACTTTGCACTCAGTGAGTGATTTGTTAAATATAAATTCGAGATACGCGGCGACGTTAGGAGCTAAGAGTTTTAGCACTCGAGCTGGTATATTTTCGGGACCCGGGGATTTGTTTGGTTTGATGTCTTTGAGCAAATTGGCAATTCCCTTCTCGTGTACTGTTATTTTTGTCATGGGTTCAATATATATTGTTTCTTGGAGATACGCGGTGGCTACATGGTTCGTGAAGACGCTCTGGTAGAATTCGATTAGAATGTTGGCTTTACCCTCACTGTCAGTGTGAATGATATTGTTGCAGTCCCTTATGCAAGCTACGGTTTGTTGACCCTCATTTACTTCCATAACATATGTCCAGAAAGCTTTGGGGTCAGTGTTCAAATACTCGCAGAGTACTTTACGCTTAAAGTCTTGCAAAGCGCTACGTAATTGTGTTTTAGTTTGAATTTTAGAGGATCTTTACTTGTCCAAAACTGTTTATTGTCCAAGGGTGATGAGTTCAGACCTGCTTTCTTTACCCTAGAATGTAACATTCTCTGCTTTCGAAGGGCATTTTTAACGCCTTTTTTGTACCACCTGGGGTCGCGATTTGCTTTAACGTATTTTACAGGAATGAAATCTGTTATTCCTTTTTGCATAATTTGGGCAAACTGTGTCCAAGTTTCTTCCACGGTGGCAAGACTTAAGCGCGTTTATAAATCGTGTAGAGAAGAGTTTAAATGGCTGGCAAAAGTTTCAAAATCTGCTTTGTGATAATTATAAATTTTTCTTTTTGGCTTAACATTCTTTTTTATTTCTACGTTCAAGTTGATAATAACACATTTATGGTCACTTATACCCTCGTCGGTTGATAACTACTAATGCGTTCAGGTGTGTTCGTAAGAAATAAGTTCAATATGTTCTTTCCACGGGTGGGAGTGCGTACTGCTTGATGGAGCGAGTTTCTTTGAACCAATTTTAGTAAGGAATTGCAAGATTCGCGATCACGGGTCCGAGTTTTTACGCTATTGCTATCCCAGTCGATACCAGGGAGGTTGAAGTCACCACCAATTATATTGATGCATTTATTATTTATGCGTGTAAATCTATTTATTTGTTCATTGAGGGTATTAAGTGTTTGAAAATCTGAGTCTGGGGGTCTGTAGAAAGAGCATAAATTAATGTTGGGGTGATTGGATCGCAGTATGGTGCACCAAACACTTTCTATGTTATTATTTTCAAATGCAAGTTGTCTGCTTTCAAGATTACTTTTCACAGCCACGAAAACTCCGCCTCCGGGTCTTGTACCTCTATCATGTCGGTAAACTGTAAAGTTTGTTGGGAAAATTTCTTGGTCATTGATGTCATTACAAAGCCAACTCTCTGTGCCTAATATTATATCAGCCGAATGACATTGGATTATGTACTCGAGATCCGCTGTTTTATTTTTGAGGCTTCTGTAATTTAATACAAGTATATTTAGATTGTTTTTCTCTTGAATCACGCCGTTGTTTGTTTCTGACCGTAATTTACGACACGTTTGTGGAGAAGTGCATGTCAAATGTCTTTTTACGTCAATGCCAGGGTTGTCGGTTACTTTTACATGTCGGTTGTATGTTGTATTAAAACAAGTTTGTGTTTGTTCTGTTATTTTTGGGATCTGTGAGGCGTAACCTGATCTCAAGTGACAAAAAGCGCTGGATTCTACTTTATTTATCCCAATATATGACTTACGCTCTTGCCTTCCAACTATGCTAAACCCTAGAAACGTGTTCGTGTAACCTACGCGCTACACACTGTGATGCCAGGGCAGTATAATGGACCCCGGATCGATTTAGGGGTACCCGACACGATGAGAGGACAGGCCTCAGATCAACGAAGTCCGCTCAGATTTCCCGACAGAATCCCAAAAATCTCTCGTTTATACCCTCTATTCGGCTCCAAACGAGCCTTCCGCGGTCAGTACGTGGCACAATACTACAAATACTTAATTTAAGAGGAACCTTCAACTCTGCCTCAACCCGTTTCACCTCCGAGTGCATCTCCTTAAAGGAGCGCAGGATCTCTTCAGATCCACGTTCTGAGGCGTCGTTTGTTCCCACATGAGCCACAATGCGTAGCTTTGAGCAACCTGTATTGCTGACGGCCGCCTTCATCGCGGTCGTCGCCTGGGGTACCCCGCCGCCTGGTATACACCAGGACGACAAGAATCCAACGCCTCCCTCCTGTTGAACTCTGCGGCGCAGCGGATGCATTATACGCCGGACATTAGAACTGCCTAAAATAACGGTTCCCTCCCTTCCCGAGCGCTGATGCCTTACTCTAGGCAGTGCCCTCGGACTAGGGGTAGGAGCTACAGGTGCGGTGGTGCTTTCATCCGACAGCACCTGGTACCTGTTGGAGACGGGGATGGTGTCTGCCTCCGCAGAGTCCAATCCTCGCCGCAGCGTTACCTTCCCCTTGCCCCGAGATACAACCCTTTAATCGTCAGACCTACGGACAAGAGGTACTCTCTCGTTGAGAGATGGGACACGAGGCAGGTCTCTAATCGCCCAGCCACGTGTAGCATTCGGACGAATCCGTGCATCGCTATGGGCGTGGCGGGTTTTCGAATCCCCACACTGAGTCCCAACTCTCCTGAGGGGAGCCCTCCCTTTGGCGATCTCCGAACGAAGCTCCCGCACCATCCTCTCTAACATGACGATACGAGCCCTTAGAGCTGCGCATTCGCCAGTGCCTTCAATCATGGCAACAGGGGACCTAGGTGAAGCTATCCTGGTTCCCGAAAAATAAAAGCTAACCTAAACCTGCTATGCTAAAGATATGTTTTTGTTTTATATAGGGCGGTACTATAAACAAAAATGTACGATACTGGTAACTTAATGTAATGGACACTGTACTTGTTACAGTAAGTGGCTACTCAGTGGAAAATAAGAGAAGAAGAGAGATAGTACTCACCAATAACCAGTCAGAGGAGCGGGAAACAAATAACTACAAGCCACTAAGAATACCCACTAAAATTACCACCACACTATTGAAAAATAATAACAAACAGCACAAAGACTAAATAAACTAAGATATTTCACGAAATTATAGCTAACACCACACTACACTTCACTAGGGTAGAATATGCACAGAGGCACACGAGTAACAGCAGGCAAGCTCGGCTACGGTCAAACCGGTTCCAGCGAGCGAGGTCAGGCACGTCCGTTCTCGGCAGAGGCCAGGTAGAGAATGTGAAGCGTATGGGATCCGTGTGAAAAAGGCCTCATTCGGGAAATTGAGAAGGTCCAACGCCGGGCAGCTCGTTTCGTGGAAAACTGTTACGATAAAACGAAAGGCGTCACTGAAATGCTCATGGAGTTGGGATGGGAATCATTGGAAGAAAGACGACTCAATACTAGGTTAAACTTACTAAATAAATTCAGATCCGCATGTTTCAGCACCGATGTCTCGAAAATTATTCGCGCTCCAACATACATTGGTCGCTTGGATCATGTGTACAAAATTCGGGAAATAGATGCCAGGACTAGCAGACTGAAGGACTCCTTCTTCCCACGGACAATGCGGGATAACAACTGTAGGGTTACACTCGGAGATAACAAAAATGCCAACTTCCACCCTCGGCGTCTAGGTAACAATTAGTTAAACTCAATTGCTGGCACTTTCACTAACCTCCTGTGTGTAATGTTAAAACCCTTCCGGCATTCCCGCATTGGAATGCCATTAAGTAATATATTGCTGTTTACAGTATTGTTTTCTCTGCGTTTGGTACCCTAATTTCCCCTTCCATCCCCATTTCATCTCTGTGGGTGAGCCCTCCTCCCACCTGCAGCGTTGGGCCAGATTCCTCACCTTTAGTAGGAGAGAGTTTTGTGTGGAACGTTCTTGTGGCTGTGGTGTTTCGCCTGGCTACTTGCTATAAACTAGCTTGCACGTTTTTGATAAATTCCTTGCTGCATTCTAGGGTAAAATTATTTGTTGTACTTGCATGCTTTGTGGTTGAAGGGAGGTAGATGTGTGGTTGCATGCGCGTGGAATGATGGGATGTTACGATGAATGTGTGCACTTCTATGGATTGGGGTTTGCATGTGTGTGTTGGTTTTGAATAAGTTATTTCTTTTTTCCTTTTTTGGGTGGTGACCTAATACGTCCCGCCACACGCCGTTGAGGCGGTTTGCGGGGTATTATGTAGATGTTTGCTAACCCGCCCCCCTTCCTTATCTTCTTGAAACGGACGTTATAGTTCGTAACAACTAAATTATGGTCATGGTCCGCATCCGCTCCTGGGAGACTAAGCGATTTTCTCACACTGTTCCTAAGCCTCTGCCTAACTTTAATATAGTCTGATAACCATAATATTAACTTTTTGAGGCACCTGGCATTTTCCATGTATACCTAAGCCTTTTGTGGTGTCTAAACCATCTGTTGGTAATGACTAACCCCTGTCTCCTGCAGAATTCAAATGTTTTCTTCCCGCGTTCATTCCTCTTGCCTAGCACATAGTCCCCCACCTCACCTCCATCTCTTCCTTCGCCTACCGTCGCATTCCAATCCCCCATCAATATAAAATGTTTCCATGCAGGAACATACGCGATTATATCCTCAAACTCATCGTACATCCAATCAAATTCTCCCTTCTTGTGGTTGCTAGGTGGCATGTATACCTGAACAATGAACAAATTCGTCGGCTCTGCTTTAATCCATACGAGTAAATTTCTATCATTCGCTTACTCTTTGTTGATAAGGCTTCTTCCTACCCCTTTATTTAATATTACGGCAACCCCTCGTTGGCTCTCGTCCCCGCCGCTATATATTAGTCTAATTTGCCTGTCCTCAATATTGCCCTTACGTTCCATATTCCTATTCTAACTACTTTCGTCTTCTTCTGAGTCTCCTGTTCTGCTGCTGTTATTTCTCCCCCGCAAGGATTTTGTGGGATGACGACCGCGAAATCCTTCCCTCCCCCGCTTCCGGGCACGACACACCCTTTGGGCCGAGTACCGCAGTTCCAGGACTCAATTTCTGACTTGCGTCCATCATTTTATTTGGGAATAAAATTTGAGGTGATTTCCCGTGGCCTTCCTCAGTAGTGTTTTTCACGTGACACCATCACTTAAAGGCCGCCCCACTGTGGTCAGACGCCTTTGCAACCGCCTCACTGAGGAACAGACGCTGCGTGGACTACCTTTCGTCTGGCTCCTAACCTTCGACCTATCTGGCATGGGTGACCCTACCAGGAGAAATTATTATTTTTCCCGCCAGTGCAGCTCTAGGGGTCATTGGAACGCACAAGCCCTTACACCACGACAAGGTTGTAGTCCATGGGAGGGATAAATACATATATATATATATATATATATATATATTGAAATAGAGATAAGGAAAATGGTAAAGGAACACATATAAAGGACGAACACAAGAGAGGTGGGGATGGCGGATGTGAGCAGATCACGAATGTAAAAATATTTTCCTCGACCGGGACTTGAACACCGGATCTCTCCACTTGCCGGGCGGATGCTCGAAACCATGATGTGTTCCTTTACCATTTTCCTTATCTCTATTTCAATGTGAATGAATATTTATATTCGCCATATGGCGGTATTTCGTGTTTGAATGTGTATTTGGCCAATGTGGCTCGTCTCTTCTTCTGGCTATGCGTGCCATGAAAACGCACCGTTCCTATCCTTTATGATGTTGTATGCTTGCTAACCTACTGTCCATTCTCCTCTTGTGTTTGTCAATTTCTCCTTTGGTGGGTGTAACAGCTCCCTAACGCCATCTTCTGGGTTATGATTCGGAGCACTTTGGCGCTTTATAAGATCGCAGATTTCAGTGTAAAAGTATCGTTCCTCGGTAGCTCAGGTGGTTTAGAGCATCCGCCCGGCAAGTGGAGAGATCCGGTGTTCAAGTCCCGGTCGAGGAAAATATTTTTACATTCGTGATCTGCTCACATCCGCCATCCCCACCTCTCTTGTGTTCGTCCTTTATATGTGTTCCTTTACCATTTTCCTTATCCCTATTTCAATGTGAATGAATATTTATATTCGCCATATGGCGGTATTTCGTGTTTGAATGTGTGTATATATATATATATATATATATATATATATATATATATATATATATATGTGTATATATATATATACATATATATATAAATTTATACATATATACATATATATATATAAATTTATACATATATACATATATATATATATAAATTTACACATATATATATATATATATAAACTACTTCCATAGTTTTTAATATTATTGTGTTATCATATTATTGAAGGGACGCCAGGACGGAAACAATGTAACACTGATTGAAGGGGGTGTTACATTTTTCCGTTCGTGCGTCCCTTCCTCCATTTGATAACCCTATAAAATCACTCTCCCCGTACAATGAGTAATTTTAACAGGGCCGTATTAATCGGCATGACTCATTGCCGCTAACGCCGTTTGTGTTGTTGCGATTTTATTTGTAGTGACTGTGAGCGCAAGTTTTCGCTCTAACGCCGAGGCTCTCGGGTGTTCCTGTGTATTCGTGGTTATGGCCTCCGGCGTGGGATCGGCCCGTTGGGCGGCTTTCTAGGAAGTGGCGACCCATTCGGAGAGAAGGGGGTGGCTAAATAGAAAGCTTCCCGCCCTGCTGCACTCCGTGCTGCTGCCGCCGGCGCCACGCGGTGCCGGTTCGTGAATCGCGCAATCCCGTGGGCGCCCCTAATCCGTGGCCGGCGCGGCGTGTCCAAGGGGAGCCTTTCGCACTCGACCAGTTGTGCGGTGCACCGTTAAGCAGGCCCGTGCCCCCCGCGACTCGGCTGCAGAGCCGTGCAGGGCTCAGTTGAGGAACGGCGAGTTGACCGGACGGGCGGGACGAGAATATGAAGGAGGCCCTGAAGCGAGACTGAAGACATGCGTATCTGAAGAATTGTTTGTTGCAATGCTGCGTTTGAGGATGTGTTTTGTCGTATTAGACTGGGTCAGCGGTTCCTCTCGTTGGGTTGATCGAAAAATCATTTGTGACGTCCTAATTACTGTCAATTAAGAGTTTTCATTCTACACCCACTCCCCCATAACTTGACGATCGATAATTCTACCGAGTTTGATACTTCGAGATGGAGTACTCGCCTCTTTGTGTAAAGATTCGATTATTTCGACCGGATTGAATTGGCGAAGTTTTGTGATCGAAAATGGCAAAAGAATAAACAGAAGATTCGTGTTGTTTTTCCTTTTTATCATATTTGCATGAACGACGCAATGAAATGGTTTAACTTTTAATTCAAATTCACCTTTCATTAATTTCATCATTGACAATTCTTTAATTATATTTAATGAGCGATTGTTTAGTTCAAGGCGAGTTTTCATACTACATTCAATCCCTCTGTAACATTTGAAAATTCTAGTTTTGAGCGCATGGACGCGATTCATCTTCCTGGTTGACTTGGTTGCGGTATTCGGTTGGCTCTTATTCGATCGGTTCGATCGAGTCAACGGCCTTGTGCTGCTTGAGTTTCAGGCTGACCATAGCCCTCGCGTTAATCTCAATCGGTGCGGACCGTACTTATTTATGCGGTAAATACTATATTTTGTTGAAAGCCTTCGTTCCTCGTCGTTGTCCCTGGTACCCTGTGAGCCGCCGCTAAGGTTTATGGCAGAGGGTGATTTTAGACCTGGCGTGAATCGTAAGAATGCATAGGTTACGTATCTGACTTAGGAGAAAGTAAATTATTCAGTTGATGGATACTGGTCCTATCGACGCCTTGCCGTGCGCTGCATTACCTGAGTTTTAGCTGGTACCCTCCGGAAGGCGCAGCAGGGGGGGGGTTGTATCGCGGTGTGAGTTTGATGGAATATTTGCCTCCCTGGTAGGAAACAATTATTTCATGGGCTGTTTCGATGCCTACAAAGAATTCCGATTCCTTGGTTACGGGAAATGTTGCGGGCGTAAAGGTTGTACGATGCATTCAAAATCTCTCCCGTCGTAATCGGACGGTGAATTTTTTAAGTCACCAACGAATCATGCTTCTTATTTTCGTCTGAGGTCTATGAACAGAATTTCAACCAAATGATTGGTAAAGGCAAAATCCAAACAGTACTCTACACTTCCCGTAATTAAAAAGGAATATTTCATCTTTGGATATTTACAACTACATAATACACTACAACTACATAATTTTATATAGGTCGCTTGGATCATGTGTACAAAATTCGGGAAATAGATGCCAGGACTAGCAGACTCAAGGACTCCTTCTTCCCACGGACAATACGGGATAACAACTCCAGAGTTACACTCGGAGATAACAAAAATGCCACTTGCCACCCTCCGCGTCTAGGTAACAATTAGTTGAACTCAATTGCATGCACTTTCACTAGCCTCCTGTGTGTTGTGTCAGAACCCTTCCCGCATGCCCGAGCGTCTTTACGAACTTCATGTTCCACCCTTCCATCCCTTGTCCCTCTCCGCGGGTGTGCCCTCCTCCCACCTGCAGCGTTGGGCCAGATTCCTCACTGTGGGTGGGAGGGAGTTTTGTGTGGAACGCTCTTTTGGTGGTGGTGTTTCGCCTGGCTACTTGCTATAAACTAGCTGGCACGTTCGTGATAGGTTTCTTGCTGCATCCTAGGGTGGAATTATTTGTTGTAGGTAAGCGTATGTACTTGCATGCTTTTGGAGTGAGGATAGGTAGATGTGTGGTTGCATGCGCGTCGAATGATGGGGTGTTGCAATGAATGTGTGCACTGCTGTGGATTCATCTACATCTAAATCTACATAATACCCCGCAAGCCGCCGCAAGGGCGTGTGGCGGGGGGTGTTAGGTCACCACCCAAAAAAGGAAGAAAGAAATACCGCATTACTGACAACAGCACTACATTACTTAATGGAATTCAAAAGCGGGAATGCAGGAAGGGTTTAAACACAACACACAGGAGGTTAGTGAAAGTTCATGGAATTGAGTTTAACTAATTGTTACCTAGACGCCGAGGGTGGCAAGTGGCATTTTTGTATTCTCCGAGTGTGACCTTACAGTTGTTATCCCGTATTGTCCGTGGGAAGAAGGAGTCCTTGAGTCTGCTAGTCCTGGCATCCATTTCCCGAATTTTGTACCCATGATCCAAGCGACCAATGTATGTTGGAGCGCGAATAATTGTCGAGACCGCGGTGCTGAAACATGCGGATATGAATTTATTTAGTAAGTTTAACCTAGCATTGAGTCGTCTTTCTTCCAATGATTCCCATCCCAACTCCATAGGCATTTCAGTGACGCTTTTCGTTTTATCATAACAGTTTTCCACGAAACGAGCTGCCCGACGTTGGACCTTCTCAATTTCCCGAATGAGGCCTTTTTCACACGGATCCCATACGCTACATGCATATTCTAAATGGGGCCTTACAAGAGCGTGATAACAACGTTCCTTTACCTTGGAGTCACTTCTGCCAACAATGCGTCTAATAAATCCTATTTTTTTATATGCTTGCCCGCAGACTTTACGTATATGGGTCCCCCAAGTTAAGTCTTTAGTGAATGTAACACCTAGGTATTTCACCGTATCAGCTACTTCAAGGTCAACTCCAGCTAATTTGTAAACTAATCCCGTGGATCTTTTAAAGAAATTTACCACCGAACATTTATTAAGATTTAAAGGCAATCCCCATTTTGAACACCATTCATTAATGCTATTCAAATCACGTGCTAGAGTTAAACGATCCACATCCCCAGATATCTCCCGATAAATCACTGTGTCATCCGCGAACATCCTTATCTTACTTTTCACTTCGCGGTTCAGATCGTTAACAAAAATCAAGAATGGAAACGGTCCGATAACACTTCCCTGAGGACCCCCGAGGTTACTTGTACGCTGGTAGAACTAGCGCCGTCAAGGACTACCCTCTGTTCCCGGTCTGAAAGGAAGTCTTCAACCCAATTTATTGCCCCCTTGTGTATACCTGCGCCCTTTAATTTATGGATGAGTTTACCATGCGGAACCTTATCAAATGCCTTTTGAAAGTCTAAAAAGATCGCATCCACTTGCCTACCACTTTCACCCGATAAAATTAAGTCATAGGTGAACAATCCTAATTGGGTCTCGCATGAGCGGGTTTTTCCGAATCCGTGTTGATTGTCACTTAAAAAGTTAATGTTATCAATATGTCTCATTTAGAAACTGACAATTATGTGCTCTAAAATTTTGCAACAAATAGAAGTGAGAGAAATGGGTCTGTAATTGCTGGACTCCTCCATGTCACCACTTTTAAAAATAGGCGTTAATTGCACGGTTTTCCAATTCTTAGGGACTTTGCACTCAGTCAGTGATTTGTTAAATATAAATTCGAGATACGGGACGATGTTAGGAGCTAAGTGTTTTAGCACCCTAGCTGGTATGTTTTCGGGACCCGGGGATTTGTCTCGTTTAATGTCTTTGAGCAATTTGGTAATTCCTTGCTCGTCCGCTGTTATTTTTGCCATGGGTTCAATATATATTGTTTTTTGGAGATACGTGGTGGCTACATCGTTCGTGAAGACTCTCTGGAAGAATTCGTTTAGAATGTTGGCTTTATCATCACTGTCACTACGAATGATATTGTTGCAGTCGCTTAAGCAAGCCACGGTTTGTTGACCCCCATTTACTTCCCTAACATATGACCAGAAAGCTTTGGGGTCAGTGTTCAAATACTCGCAGAGTATTTTACGTTTAAAGTCTTGCAAAGCGCTACGGAATTGTGTTTTAGTTTCAATTTTAGAGGATCTATACTTGTCCAAAAGCTGTTTATTGTCCAAGGGTGAGGAGTTCAGACCTGCTTTCTTTACCCTAGAGTGTAACATTCTCTGCTTTCGAAGGGCTTTTTTAACGCCTTTGTTGTACCACCTGGGGTCGCGATTAGCTTTAACGTATTTTACAGAGATGAAATCTGTTATTCCTTTTTGCATAATTTGGACAAACTGTGTCCAAGTTTCTTCCACGGTGGCAAGACTTAAGCGCGTTTTGAAATCGTGTAGTGAAGAGTTTAAATGGCTGGCAAAAGTTTCAAAATCTGCTTTGTGATAATTATAAATTTTTCTTTTTGGCTTAACATTCTTTTTTATTTCTACGTTCAAGTTGATAATAACTGATTTATGGTCACTCATACCCTCATCGGTTGATACACTATTAATGCGTTCCGGTGTGTTCGTAAGAAATAAGTCCAATATGTTCTTTCCACGGGTGGGAGTGCGTACTGCTTGATGGAGCGAGTTTTTTTGAACCAATTTTAGTAAGAAATTGCAAGATTCGCGATCACGGGTCCGAGATTTAACGCTATTGCTGTCCCAGTCGATACCAGGGAGATTAAAGTCACCACCAATTATATTGATGCATTTATTATTTTTGCGTGTAAATTTATTTATTTGTTCATTGAGGGTATTAAGTGTTTGAAAATCTGAGTCTGGGGGTCTGTAGAAAGAGCATAAATTAATGTTGGGGTGATTGGATCGCAGTATGGTGCACCAAACACTTTCTATGTTATTATTTTCAAATGCAAGTTGTCTGCTTTCAAGATTACTTTTCACAGCCACGAAAACTCCACCTCCGGGTCTTGTACCTCTATCATGTCGGTAAACTGTAAAGTTTATTGGGAAAATTTCTTGGTCATTGATGTCATTACACAGCCAACTCTCTGTGCCTAATATTATATCAGCCGAATGACATTGGATTATTTGCTCGAGATCCGCTATTTTATTTTTGAGGCTTCTGCAATTTAATACAAGTATATTTAGGTTGTTTTTTTCTTGAGTAACGCCTTTGTTTGTGTCTGACCGTAATTTACGACACGTTTGTGGAGAAGTGCATGTCAAATGTCTTTCTACGTCAATGCCAGGGTTGTCGGTTACTTTTACATGTCGGTTGTATGTTGTATTAAAACAAGTTTGTGTTTGTTCTGTTATTTTTGGGATCTGTGAGGCGTAACCTGATCTGAAGTGACAAAAAGCGCTGGATTCTACTTTATTTATCCCAATATATGACTTACCCTCTTGCCTTCCAATTATGCTAAACCCTAGAAACGTGTTCGTGTAACCTACGCGCTACACACTGTGATGCCAGGGCAGTATAATGGACCCCGGATCGATTTAGGGGTACCCGACACGATGAGAGGACAGGCCTCAGATCAACGAAGTCCGCTCAGATTTCCCGACAGAATCCCAACAATCTCTCGTTTATACCCTCTATTCGGCTCCAAACGAGCCTTCCGCGGTCAGTACGTGGCACAATACTACAAATACTTAATTTAAGAGGAACCTTCAACTCTGCCTCAACCCGTTTCACCTCCGAGTGCATCTCCTTAAAGGAGCGCAGGATCTCTTCAGATCCACGTTCTGAGGCGTCGTTTGTTCCCACATGAGCCACAATGCGTAGCTTTGAGCAACCTGTATTACTGACGGCCGCCTTCATCGCGGTCGTCGCCTGGGGTACCCCGCCGCCTGGTATACACCAGGACGACAAGAATCCAACACCTCCCTCCTGTTGAACTCTGCGGCGCAGCGGATGCATTATACGCCGGACGTTAGAACTGCCTAATATAACGGTTCCCTCCCTTCCCGAGCGCTGATGTCTTACTCTAGGCAGTGCCCTCGGAGTAGGGGTAGGAGCTACAGGTGCGGTGGGGCTTTCATCCGACAGCACCTGGTACCTTTTGGAGACGGGGATGGTGTCTGCCTCCGCAGAGTCCAATCCTCGCCGCAGCGTTACCTTCCCCTTGCCCCGAGATACAACCCTCCAATCGTCAGACCTACGGACAAGAGGTACTCTCTCGTTGAGAGATGGGACACGAGGCAGGTCTCTAATCGCCCAGCCACGTGTAGCATTCGGATGAATCCGTGCATCCCTATGGGCGTGGCGGGTTTTCGAAATCCCACACCGAGTCCCAACTCTCCCGAGGGGAGCCCTCCCTCCGGCGATCTCCGAACGAAGCTCCCGCACCATCCTCTCTAACATGACGATACGAGCTCTTAGAGCTGCGCATTCGCCAGTGCCTTCAATCATGACAACAGTGGACCTAGGTGAAGCCATCCTGGTTATTAACCGAGTCCCAACAAATATTATATCCTATTTCAACACCATTCATTAATGATATCTAAATCACGTGCTAGAATTAAATGATCCTCATCCCCTGATATCTCCCAACAAATCACTGTGTCATCCGCAAACGTCCTAATCTTACTTTTCACGTCGCGGTTCAAATCGTTAACAAAAATCAAGAATAGAAACGGTCCGATAACACTTCCCTGAGGAACCCCCGAGGTGACTCGTACGCTGTCCGAACTACCGCCGTCTATGACTACTCTCTGTTCCCGCTCTGAAAGGAAGTCTGCAACACATTTATTGCGCCCTTGTGTATACCTGTGGCCTTTAATTTCTGGATGAGTTTACCATGTGGAACCTTATCAAATGCCTTTTGAAAATCTAAAAAGATCGCATCCACTTGCCTACCACTTTCACCCGATAAAAGGAACTCATGTGTGAATAGTCCTAATTGGGTCTCCCATGAGCGGGTTTTTCCGAATCCGTGTTGATTGTCACTTAAAAAGTTAATGTTATCAATATGTCTCATTTAGAAACTGACAATTATGTGCTCTAAAATTTTGCAACATATAGAAGTGAGAGAAATCGGTCTGTAATTGCTGGAGTCCTCCATGTCACCACTTTTAAAAATAGGCGTTAATTGCGCGGTTTTCCAATTCTTAGGGATTTTGCACTCAGTGAGGAATTTGTTAAATAAAAATTCGAGGTATGGGGCGATGGTAGGAGCTAAGTATCGTATCACCCTAGCTGGTATGTTATCGGGACCCGGGGATTTGTTTGGTTTAATGTCTTTGAGCAATTTCACAATTCCTTGCTCGTCCGCTGTTATTTTTGCAATGCGTTCAGTATGTAATGTTTCTTGGAGATACACGGTGGCTACATCGTTCGTGAAAACGCTTTGGAAAAATTTGTTTAGAATGTTGGCTTTATCATCACTGTCACTACGAATGATATTGCTACCTTTCCCAAGCCACGGTTAGTTGACCCCTAGTTACTTCACTAACATGTGACTAGAAAGCTTTGGGGTCAGTGTCGAAATACTCGCAGAGTACTTTACGCTTAAAGTCTTGCAAAGCGCTACGTAATTGTGTTTTGGTTTCAGTTTTAGAGGATCTATACTTGTCGAAAAGCTATTTATTGTCCATGGGTAATAAGGTCAGCCCCTGTTTCTATACTTAGAGTGTAAAATCCTTTCATTTCGAAGGGGATTTTAACGCCCTTGTTGTACCACCTGGGGTCATGATTGGCTTGAACGTGTTTTACAGGGATGAAATCTTTGATTCCTTTTGCATAAGTTTCTTCCACGGTGCAAGACTTAAGCGTGTTTTGAAATCGTCTAGTGAAGATTTTATTTGACTGGCAAAAGTTTCAAAATCTGCTTTATGATAATTATAAATTTTTCTTTTTGGCTTAACATTCTTTTTTATTTCTACGTTCAAGTTGATAATAACTGATTTATGGTCACTCATACCCTCGTCAGTTGATACACTACTAATGCGTTCGGTGTGTTCGTAAGAAATAAGTCCATTATGTTCTTTCCTCGGGTGGCAGTGGGTACTGCTTGATGGAGGAAGTTTATTTGAACCAATTTTAATATGAAATTGACAGATCATGGGTCCGAGGTTTAACGCTATTGCTGTCCCAATTGTTACCATGGAGGTTAAAGTCATTACTAATTATATTGATGCATTTATTATTTTTTCATGTAAATTTATTCATTTTTTTAATTGAGGGTATGAAAAGTATGGAAATCTGAGTCTGAAGGTTTATAGATAGAGCATAAATTAATGTTGGATTGATAGGATCGCAGTATGGTGCACCAAACACTTTCTATGTTATTATTTTCAAATGCAAGTTGTCTGCTTTCAAGGTTACTATTCACAGCCACGAAAAGTCCTCCTCCGGGTCTTGAACGTCTATCATGTCGGTAAACTCTAAAATTTCTTGGTCATTCATGTCATTACAAAGCCAACTCTCTGTGCCTAATACTATATCAGCCGAATGGCATAGGATTATGTTCTCGAGATCCACTATTTTATTTTTGAGGCCTCTGCATTTTAATACAGATATATGTAGATTATTTTTCTTTTGAACAACGCCCTTATTTGTGTCTGACCGTAATTTACCTCCACATCTGCTCAATGCCCCGCAAGCTGCCGCAAGGGCGCTTGGCGGGGGTTGTAAGGTTATTACCCGTAAATTAGGGAAAAGAAACCGCATGCAGAAACCATAAATCTACACCCCAGAAACGAAATATGCTAAACATTCATGCAAGAACCCTTTTACCCCAACCCTTTCACACACATGCAAAACCTCAAACTACCAACAAACATACACATGCACAATCCTTGAATTTTTAATTTTGTTCCGACTTGTAACTTAAATGTTTTAAATATTTCTAAATGGATCTCGAATTCTTACTATTATGATTTCTGATTGTTCTGGGGAAAAATGAGTATTTGAATCAAATTTAGGACGCCTTTGAGGGAAAGTGCATGTCAAATGTCTTTCTACGTCAATGCCAGGGTTGTCGGTTACTTTTTCATGTTTAATAATTATATTAACTTCGCTAGCCCCAGAAGTTACGGCCCCACTAACTGACCCACCCTCTATCCTAAAAAAGGCCTACAGTGGTCGAGTATCCTATTTGCTACCTTACTCGCCGACTCCGTCGTATAATGGACCTCAGATCGGTTTAGGGGAGTCCTGCACGATTGGAGGGTTGGCCTTAGGTCAACGAAGGAGGCTCCTATGTCCGAGCAGAAACGCCAAAGTCTCTGGTCTATGCCTCCCACTCGGCTCCAAACCAGAGACCCGCGATCCTCCCTCGGAACAATACTGCAGATCGTCAAACCCATCCACACACCCTCGACGCCCTGAACTTGCTTAACCTCGGAGCTCAGTTCCTTAAGGTAACGGAAGACCTCATCGGAACCACGGTCCGTGACGTCGTTGGTGCCCACATGGGCCACGACCTGCAGCCGAGAGCACTTCGTGCCCTTGACCGCCGCCTTGATCGCCTTCTTCACCTTAGGAACTCCTCCGCCTGGTATATAGTACACCAGGCAGTCACCCGTTGATCAACACCTACACGGCGCGCCCTTTCCCTCAATGGAATCATCACACGGCGGACATTCGAGCTACCTATCACTAACATTCCCTCCCTTCCCGTCCGCTGACGTCTCACCGTAGGCGGCACTCTCGGTGCAGGGGTAGGGGCTGTAGATACTGTAGTAATCTCTTCCGAAAGCAACTGGTATCTATTGGAGACGGGGATTGGAACTGCCGCTGCAGTGTCCAATTCCCGCCGCAGCGTTACCTTCCCTTTACTCCGAGAGACAACCCTCCAATCGTTCGATCTACGGAGGGGCGAAAACCCTTCATTAGGAGGTGGGACACAAGGTAAGTCCTTGATCGTCCTGCCGCTTTTCGCAATCGGACGAATCCGTGCCGCCCTATCGGCGTGGTGGACTTTCGACTTCTCACCCCTAGCACCATCCCCCTCGATAGAGATCACCCGGCCGTCGATCTTTGATTAGGGCTCCCGCACCATTTTCTCCAACGTGGCGATACGAGCCCTTAGAGCCGCGCATTCACCAGCGTTTTTAAGCATAGCAACAGGAGACCTAGTGGAAGCCATCCTAGTTTGATAACTGAGTTCCCCAAAAAACAATAAAAATAAAAGCTAACCTAAACCTGCTATGCTAAAGATATGTTTTTATACAGGGCGATACTATAAATAAAAATGTACGAAACTGTTAACTTGATGTAATGGACTCTGTGCTTAAAGTGGCTACTCAGTGGAAAATAAGGGAAAAATCCACACAATCCACGCAATAATTTACATCCACACAATGCCACGCAAGCCGCCACAAGAGCGTTTGGCATGTGGTGTTAGGTCAACACTCATAAAAGAGATTAAAACCACTTAATTGATTGCTATATATTTGATCTTCTGCTACAATAGCCCGATGTAGCCTCAGCAATTTCTCTTATTTTTAATGATCGCACGTTAAAAAGCTTGAACTTTAAAAAAATGAAGCTTTTGAGAATGCTCTGAAGAAATAGGTGTGCCTACCACCGTCCTCCTGCGAATTTTACAAGGTAGATTGTAGATGATGTAGCCCTATACATTTGGCGGAAGAATTTCAGAAGTAATTTGAATCTCGTGTTTTCGTGCTATTAAGTTTTAAGTCAAAAACATACCAGGTTGGTGGGTAGACACTGAGCTCCCTGCTTGTCGCTAACGTCAAGGGTTCGAGTCCTCCAGTCGGGCGCGTCTAGTGTGCCGTCTCCGCTGGTTTACACCCTGAAAGACCTACTTTGTCTCCATTGAACGCCAGGGGCGGCCGGAAAGTAAATCAAATCAGCTTTCCATCCATCGTAAACAAATCACACGGAATTTCCGAATCAAAATAGTTTGCAATCAATATAAAAATGGAGCGGTTCAGCGCGAGAATTGAATTTCGCCGTTACTCACGTTGGCTTTTATTGTATTTTCTATCCATTGACCTCGTATGCGAGGCAGTTCGTTTGCCCCGTGGAATCGCTTGTCATCTTTTATTTAAGTGGATTGCTAAATACCTCCGAATGTGATCTGATATGCACTAATGTTGTGTGTTTCTTTTGCCCTTACAGGTGAGTACCAATGAGCTGCAGCTGAGACAGACACGGACTCGTGCGAGTACGTACTATGGAATCACGAATCTTCTTCCTTGGATCTCTCCTTTTTTTCAATCACTCTTGGTCGATCCAGACGATTGAACCTAGTACTATCCATTCGGTCCGTGTAAATGACCTCGAGACGACCACAGCCCTTACGCGGTGGAAGGGCTCTTATGACCCCAAGAGCCTGCAGGCTGAAAAAAGGCGTCTGATACCATAATTGGGGCCCTAAATCTACATAAATTCCCCGCGATCCACCAAAAAGGTGTGTGGCAGGGGGCGGAAGCACCAGGGAAGGGTGAGTGATTAGGAAGGATACGGGAGAGGAAGGGAAGAAAATATTCAGTTAAAAAACTGTCAAATAACGTGTAGATTTATTTACATGTCGGAGAAAGACTAAATTTAAAACAAGGGTTAATTCACTGGGTGAATTAGTTATTTGTTAGGCGAAAAAAAGGATATGAAAATGGGCAACAGCCACTTAAATGACGGACCTCCTCCATGAAAGGACAAGTCTACTAGTTCTGGCATCTATTTACTGGTTTTCATATTCATGATCCAAGCGACCAATGTATGTTGGAATGCGAACAATTTGCAAGACGTCGGCTCTGAATTAATGCAGTAGGTTCAACCTAGCATAAGAATTGACGGCTTCAGGTTAAAAACACCATCGGGGAAACGCCTCGGATATTCCTCCCACGGCATCATGTTTGACGAAATAGGTTGGTTCATTAATTTACCAGAGTCCGAGGCTCATGATTTCTGGATGTTGGCTGACCTCAGTGCTGAATGTCGTGGGTGTTACAAATGGCCATTTCGTATAGTTATATACACGACTTATACTTGTGTTTACCATTTCCGAATGCTCAAATCGGAATGAGAGCTCATCTCGTGGCAATTTTCATGCAAATTTTATTCAAATGTTTCTTTCTACGAAGCGCTGTCACATTTATCGAAACAATTACCCCCGGCTCCCCGGCCCCCCCGGCTCTTCATTAGTTCATCAATTTGAGCAAGGCGCAATTTTTTTGTGTTGAGTTCTCGAAAATGCAATTGTCATTATGTTAGAGGTATCCCAGGCTTTGAATACGATCAATTACATCACCTTCCTTTTAGTTTGTTGAATGAACCACTTATGGCTATAACATTCTATGTATCAGCAATGCCTTCATCATATCAACTGGAAATTTTATGATTGTAATTTACGATTCTTTGACTTTGTTATCCTAGAGCAATAATTTTAACTAATGACCCCACACCTGAATATCAGGAAGTGTGAAAAGCTTCCATCAACTCATGTGAAGTGATAATAAGCCCCAAGGAGAAACGCAACCTAATACAAATGAATCCATCAGTGCCCAGATTTTTTGGTTTGCCAAAAATCCACAAAATCAGTGAAAGCAATATGTGTAGCAGTGTTCCTATTCGTCCTGTGATTTCCAATGTTTTGGCCCCTAACCACTTATGGGCTAGTAAGTTAAACGTCTTATTCAAACAATTTTCCAAATTTTCCCCGAAATACGGAATAAAAAATTCACAAGAACTTGTGGAAGTGTTGTCTAAAGAAATAGTACCCCCTAGGTGTTTAATGGTATCATTTGGTGTCACAAATTTATTCCCCAGTGTTCCCAGATCAGAAGCTCTGAATCTTGCGGAAGTTACCCTTGTTAAAGCAAGGGTTCCAACCCCAGTGATATTGGAATTGTGTTCCTCCTTAAAAGTGTGTGTAGGACAAACAGTTTCGTGTTTAACGGGAAAATATACCAACAAAAAGACGGCTTAGCAATAGGCTCTCCGCTTTCCCCGCTACTAGCAGACATTTTCTTGGACAATTTTGAGCAAATATTGTTTTCCTCAGATCATCCCCTCATCAAAAATATCCTCTGTTGGTATAGATATGTTGATGACGTTTTCTGCGTCTGGACGGGTTCCGAAAGACAGTTGGAAATTTTTTTTTCAATTTCCTCAATTCCAGAGAAAAACATATAAATTTTACCAAGGAATTAGAAGTGAATGGATCCCTCAACTTTCTGGACTTGAATATTACCATTAAAAACAATAGTTTTAATTTTTCTGTTTTCAGAAAACTGTGTTATACGGACCATGTCATACACTATAATTCTAGGCACTATTTCGCTCAAAAATTATCGGCCTTTCACGCCATGATACACAGAGTATGTTCTATCCCCTTGTCCAAAGAAAACACTCTTAAAGGACTAAAGATCATTAAACAAATTGCAGTGAACAATGGGTATAGAGAAGATTTAATTGATACCCTTTACCGTAAGAAACTATCCCGTTTAGCAAAGTTATCCATATATAGTTCACCCACATATACAGAAAACCAGCCAAAGTGGCGGAGATTCCCTTTTCTTGGTCACTTATCATTAAAAGTACAAAGAATTCTTCCAAAGGAAAAAGTGAGACCGGCCTTTTACAATAAAACTAATTTAAGCAACATGTTATGCCACACGAAAGACCACGTTGAACCACTACATAAAAGTGGAGTATACAAACTCCGCTGCAAAGACTGCAACCGGATATACTACTATACATAGGCCAGACGGGGAGGAGATTTGAAACAAGAATAAAGGAACACCGAGCTTGTTTTAAAAATAACATCTCCGCATCACTATTGCAGAAAATAGGAATGGATTGGAGGGACAGGAGACTGATCCACAACCTGTACATGTCTCAGACTGCTCAGGTGCGAGTGGGGAACGGAGAGTCCGGATGGGCAGAGTTAGGAAGGGGTGTAAGGCAGGGTTGCCCATTGTCACCGGTACTGTTCAACGTATATGTAGAGGAAATGATTAAAGAGGCATGGGAAGAACTGGAGGTAGGAATGAAAGTCGGAGGGGAATTCGTAAAATCGGTTAGGTTTGCTGATGACCAAGCATTAGTTGCTCAGTCAGCCAAGGGGTTGCAAGCATTGTTGAGTGAATTGGAGGTTCAGTGCGATAAATATGGGATGAGAATAAATATTAATAAAACAAAGGATATGCGATTTTCCAGAAAGAAAATGGCTAAGCTAAATATTAAAATAGGCGGGGAAAAAATAGAGCAGGTAGAACAGTTTACATATCTCGGAAGTGTTTTGGACCAACACGGTCAAAGTGGTAGGGACGTAAGGAGAAGAATTGCGCTAGGTAAGAAGGCTTTCTCAAGGAGGAGGGAGTAGATGACGGGGACGTTGAGTAGGTATGTTAAGACAAGACTCGTAAAAACTCTGATATGGAGCATAGCTATGTACGGCGCGGAAACGTGGTCGCTGAAGCAGGAGGATAGACGTAGATTGGAGGCTTTTGAAATGTGGGTGTGGAGAAGAATGGAGAAGATGAAATGGACCGAAAGGAAAACAAATGAGGAAGTACTAGAAATGGTGGGGGAGGAGAGGGGTTTGTTGAGAGAAATCCTATGGAGGCAGGAAAAATGGATGAAAGGCGTATTGAGCGGTAGTGGAATGTTGAAGAGGGTAATAGAGGGGAGAATGTTGGGCAAGCGTGGTAAGGGTAGGAAGAGGATAGGGATGTTGGACGGGATGAAGGGAGGAAAGAAGTACACCGAGATGAAGAGGGACCTGATATAGATTAGTTTGCTAGGTGGGGAGTCACAAAATGTTTATTTGATAGTTGTGTCCATCCAAAAAACCTACCTTAACCGGTAGATTACCTAAAAAAAATCACTATTCGCCAAGCACTTGAGAGATTGTGGCCACACCAGCGATTTTACTCCCGAATTTTTACATTTTGAGAAGAAAGGGTACCATCTTGATGCGCTGGAGCAGTTGGAAATCCTTCAACACACGAATTACGGGGAAGATGTTTTGACCAACGATTTTCTTTACCCTTCACATTCCCCGTTATTGTTTTTTCCCTCACCCCCTGCCAGCTCACCTGAAACCAAGTGAGACTTTTTCAACAATGTAGCGACTCCTCCCAACCCGCTATTGAGTCACCTAACTAATTACTAAGTGCCGTTCTCCCAGTTCATAATAATCATTTCCCTAATCCTCTGCCAACTAATCTAATGTCAGGTGGGCTTTTTGCAACATTTATTATCCGCCTCAAACCATAGACTTTTAGTCCCCCTCTTCATAGCTCAACCAATCCTTTCTTTCCTCCCTCTTCCCCTCCGCCCAGAGATATGTATATATACGGTGTTGGACTTGTTTATTTTTACCTGATGATGTTATGTTATAACGAAACCTGGGTAGTAAAAATTAAAAAGTTTATGTGGAAAAGTAAAGTGGTTTGATTATTAAAAGTCAGTATGAAGATTTTCCACCAAGTTACGCCAGAAACTGTTTTATTTAGCACTACATTACTTAATGGCATTCCAATGCGGGCATGCGGGAAGGGTTTTGACACAACACACAGGTTAGTGAAAGTGCATGCAATTGAGTTCAACTAATTATTACCTAGACGCCGAGGGTGGCAAGTGGAATTTTTGTTATCTCCGACTGTGACCCTACAGTTGTTATCCCGTATTGTCTGTGGGAAGAAGGAGCCCTTGAGTCTGCTAGTTCTGGCATATATTTCCCGAACTTTGTACACATGATCCAAGCGACCAATATATGTTGGAGTGCGCATAATTTTCGAGACCTCGGTGCTGAAAAATCGGTTCTGAATTTATTTAGCAAGTTTAACCTAGTATTGAGTCGTCTTTCTTCCAATGATTCCCATCCCAACACCATAAGCATTTCAGTGACGCTTTTCGTTTTATCGTAACAGTTTTCGCCGAAACGAGCTGCCCGGCGTTGGACCTTCTTAATTTCCGGAATGAGGCCTTTTTCACACGGATCCCATACGCTACATGCATATTCTAAATGGGGCCTTACAAGAGCGTGATAACAACGTTCCTTGACCTTGGAGTCACTTCTGCTGACAATGCGTCTAATTTATACTAATTTTTTTTATGCTTGTAGGTAGGAATTGGAGGTAGGGGCGAACTTTCAAATCAGTCATTGCTCACCTGTCTCACCCCGAACGGAAAAGCACGACAGGCTCCTTAAGACGTGCGCGTGGGTGGTGTGAAAGAGGTTCCTACTCGCAGACTTCCCGGCAGAGTCCTTTCTATGTCATTTCTATATCCCTTCCAAGGGATGAATGTGGGCTTCCCTCCCCATCGTGTGCCTCGGTAGCCCTCGTAGGAGATGGGACCGAAGATGCCAGCAAGGGCCCCTCCAGCGTTCGTTCCCGAATAAAGAGCACCGTACAAGGCCCCGCCCAAAGGCCCTCCCCTCAAAGCTCTTCCAAAGGCCCTTCCGCTGCCGCGCTTGCCATCCGCCGAGTGCCCTTTCTCATCGTGCATGAGATTGGGCTCATGCTTTAAATGGACGTGGCCTTGCACCCCCGCCACACGCCCTTGCGGCTTGCGGGGTATTGTGCAGCTGTAGAAAATTCGAGTCACAACACGAACTTCGCAACTGGCGGGGGCAACGATACTCGCGGACATTGTTATCTGCCTGCATTCATCGACAGGTAAACGTCTACTTAATCAGAACTGTTTATTCAGTGGCTTCCGTAACATAGATGGCGCTGCGTGCGTTCAATTTTCTTTTGGCCCACCAATATTTAAACATGCAAGGAAGGGGCGCTCACTTTTCGAAATTCCCTCGCTCTTCCCATTAGTTCAACAAAACCTAAAGTTACCGCCTGAGAGTCGAGTGATCCGGGTTCGCACCCCTGTCCTGGCGAGTGATTTATTTTCGCCCTGTATCGCGTCCACGGTCCATCTCGGGGCAAACCCTCACTCTCTGGGAGAAGGAGGGCTCTCCTCGGAGCGGAGGGCGGGACGAGCAAGTGGTGGCTGGCTATTTCCTCCTCCTCCCCTTTCTCTTTTTTATACCCCACTCCCCCTCTTCCCCTCCCCCTCACACCCCTTGCCACAGTTACTGCCTCACCGACCGAAATACTAAATGCGTGTCTCTATATTAAACTAGGATATTTTCGAGAGGGTTGACGGGTTTCGTCGGCACTGCCTTCCTCGAACATTCGCCGGGAATTGACCAATCCGAAAATGTCCGGGGAGATGGCGCTCGGGACTCGAAAATACCTTGGTTGAATTAACAAGGACTTTTGGGTGATATTCAGAACTCGTTAAATTGCCTAATTATTCTACAGCCTTTCCGGTATCTCCAGATGTTGATATGCCATGGATAGTGGTTATTCACGTATCTCGCATGCGTACAGAATGATAATTTGTACTTGCATGTCAGGAAAACAAATTTAATGGATCAATTTTTGGCTGTATTTTTTTAGGCTCCATTCTGGTCCCAAAACATTTAGTAAGACTGTGGGCGGACGAGTTGATGCATTTTAAGTTCTCTATTTGAGATGGAATAAACGATGTGTGTTACATCATGTCTATATCATTACCACTTACCATTGTCCATATAATTGAATCCAATATACCTGTATGTAACACTGTAACGAAAACAGACTGAGTTTCGTGTACTTGCCATCTTTATCTTATCAAACCACTACAATCAACCTCAAGGTCAGTTGAATAGGTGAAGGTAGAGGTCACCCAATAATTAATTAACGCGACGGCGAGTGATATAAACAGTGTAATAAGGGGGAGCTAGTTCCTTTCCCTTTGCTGGCTTTGGTTGACTAGGAAGAGCTGATACCCGAAAATTCACAAAGCTTGGGTGGAGCCGAGGGTACCCAGAGAGGCTTGTCTGGGAATCGAACCCGGGACCCTCGGTCTGTAGTCCAACGCTCTATCCACGGGTTAATTATTTTAATACAGGGTTGTAATTGATATTTATTTCTGGATAATTCAAAGGTTTAAGGAGTATACATAGACAATGAAAGTCGTGCACATGATTTTATTGTGCCACGAATATCAATGGCAGCGTGATAAAACCGGTCGGGAAATTTGGTGTGGGGTCTGTCCTTCCAACGCAGCCGGTCGCTGGTTTGCTCCGAGCAGTCTGAGCGGAAAGACGTGCCTCCGCGTGAAGTGTGTTATCGACTCTGTAGCACGGTGCGATTGAGCGTTCGCTTGAACAGCAATACGCCATCAAGTTTTACGTGTAGCTTGGAAAGAATGCAACCGAAAAATTCCAGTTGCTTCTAGAGACCTTCAAGGACGACTGCATTTAAAGGTTACAGTCCGCGAGGTGGCACAGGGAGGGCCGGGAGGAAGTCGCCGACGAATACCGTTCTGGACGCCCAACAACGGCTAGAACCGACGAAAACGTGAATCGTTTGCGCAAACGTTTGCGTTCCGACCGTCGATTGAGAATCCAGCAATTTACTGACACCCTCCACATGTTCAAATTTGTGGTACATGGCAGAGTGACCGAGGATCTGGAAATGCCCAAGGCCTGCGCCAAGCTTGTGCCGAAAGTGTTGACGGAAGACAAGAAATAACTCAGATTGTCGCGCTGTCAAGAATTGTTGGGTTTCATTTAAAATTAGCCGTATTTTCTTAACTCGGTCGTAAATGGAGACGAATCCCGAGTGCTCGAGTACGACCTAGAATCGAAAAGGCAGAGCAGCAAGTGGCTCACAAAATCATCCCCCGCCCATAGAAAGGGGGAATGAACAATCCACGCATGCTCATTGTCTTCTTTGACGCCTGAGGAATCGACCAATTTGAATTTGTATCGCAGGGCGAAAGGTGTCAACTCAGCCTTTTACTTGGAGATGCTCAAGAGATTGAAAAGCCGGGTCGCGCGCGTGTGGGCTAACATCAAAGACAGTCGAGCTCCACCATGACGATGGCCCCAGCCACACGTCCCTCATCGATACCAACGTCCTGGCTCGGAGCACCACCCAATCGGTGGTCCCCCAGCCTCCTTATACGGTCCCGACTTGGCTCCATGCGACTTTTTTTTGTTTCCCCGACTGATCCAAAAGCATGTTACAACTTTCCTGAGAGATATTCCCGTTGCAGGATGCCCTCCAGGCGTCTCCGCAGATGCATTATTGATGCAGAGGGAGAGAGTATTTTGAAGAAGTTTCAGCGTTTGTATGAGTACGATCAATGCATCTATTTATCATGGAGGATGCGCATCACTTTGATAGTCGGCCCTATATATTGGGTGGTGTTTTTCTGTTAGCTGTTACGTATTCTTAATAATTTCAATGGTTACAACTCGACCGTGAAATGACCCGAAATTATCCACATAAATAACCCGCGGACCACCATATACGTGTGTGGCAGGGGGTGCAAGCACCTGGTGGGAAGGTTAATTGATAAGGGAGGATATGGGAGAAGAAGGGAAAAGGGACTTAAATATTGGTTAAAAAACTATCTGATGCCGTGCAGATTTATGTATGTGCTGGAGGAATACTAAATTAAAAACAAGTGTTAATTTTACCTAATGAATTAGCTCTTTGTTATCCGAAAAAAGGGTATGAAAATGGACCACGATAATTTATACGACAGACCTGCACCATAACAAGACAGGACATGCAGAAATGAAAACGCAGCAGGCAGCGGGCGGCGTGAGGCGTCGCAGAGAGAGAGACGCGGGATGAAACCAGAAGCTCGAAAACGACACAGTAATCAACAAATCATCGTGGCAATTTACTTTTTTTACCATTCTGGTTCTTCACTCATCTCCGGCCTTCACTCCAAACAATCCACGTTATTGTACAGTCCACACCCCCCGCTTACACACTCCGCGCGTCAACCGGCAGTTGTTTTTTCATTGAATTTTCATGTCGAGTAGGAGAGTTCAATTCTAAGACTTTCACCGCTCTGTTGCCTAAAATCGCATGCCAAAGTTCGAAGGTTTGAGGCGTTGGTGAGATGGAATCCTTGGTGAACATTTTTCTCGTTAAATCCGTAGTTTTCTCGTGAATTTACGGCTGGAATGAATAGTTTGAAAAATTATTAGATCGTGAAAATTGTAAACCCCTCCATTTCTTCTTTCTGCCTAAAATATAGGAATGTGTATAGTCAGCAGAGAGAATATCAGTCCAGATTTTGTTATGGAAAGGAAGCTTGAAACTTGCAGTTTTGTCAAAATACCAGTACTTGTGCTTACTTAATGTTTTGGTTGCAAATCGCTTGCCTGAAAGTTTAGCCGGTAATAACTATCGAATATATTGGAAAAGGGTTCTGGAAATATAAATAGTATTTAAAAGACACTATAAAATATGAGTTTGACAAATGGTATGTGTAATCTGTAGCCACGCTTATATTGATGAAAAAGGTTTTCATTGCCTGCTGCTTAACCGTGCACTCCTTTTTCAGTCAAGTGATGACTTTTTCTTCACATTTTTGGAGTCTTTATCATGCCATAAAATATTAATTGCCACTCAGCAGTATTGTAATGGTAGTGTTGTAGCAAAGGAAGTGTCGAACAGGTCATAAGCTATGAACTAGAGGGTTCAGTGCTAACTACGGGAGATCAAGTCGAATATTTGGGGGTAGTTCTAACATCACGCCTTTCATGGGGAGCACATATCAGGACAATATGCGGATCCGCTTTAAAGAAACTGGGCTTCATTAAACGAGTGGTGGAGGAATGTATTGAGACAGTTAAAGCGAAGGTTTTATCTGGATAAAAATCAGAAAATCCGCCATATTCGTCAAAAACCGTTAAAATGAGAAGACGAGCGTGACGGGCCTTTTAGGCAGGAGTTAGGCTGGGAGTTGCTTGAGATGCAAAGAGAACAAGCGAGACTGAGATTCGGAACCAACGAGTTCAACGATGACACTAAAGGAATTATTATGGCCCCACACTATTTGGGTAGATCAGACCACAAAGATAATAAGATAAGGGAAGAGATTCCAGTGCAAATAAATACAAATACTCGTTCTTTCCCCGAACAATCAGGAATCATAATTGTGAGAAACCAAAGTCAAAATAGAAATAGTAAAGACATTCGATTTACGACTGATGACAAGATTAAACGCTGGGGGTATAATATTCTTAGGAGAATGCGTATGTTAGTTTATAGTATATGTATTTGCATGTGTGTAAGTTGAAATTTAATTTTTTTGTTTTTGAATCAATACTTGTTTTGTCGGAGTAAATTGGTATGGATTTGTAAGTTTTGCCTTCGGTTTTATTTTTTTTACGGGTGGTGATCCAACACCCTATGCCATACGCCCTTGCGGCTGCATGTGGTAGACAAATATTTTTTTTAACTGTAGAACACCCTTTTATCGTGTGCAATGCCCTTCAAAAAGTTCAGCATGTCCTGATGCCTCTCTGTGTTGCGCCACTCATCTAGCTATTGCAAAACAGAAGCGCCTGTGGACGCCATGGCTTCCGCATCCATCGTACAACTTTCCCCGCCAGCTTGTTCCTAAGCTGAATTGATGTCATGGTCTTGTATTTTCCTCCTTTGGGTTTCGGCCACTTTGCATCCATCTCATTGTCAGAATGGCATGGTCCTGTTGAGTGAATTAAGACATTTGGTAATCGCAGAGCGACGCCCTTCGAATCGCCGATATTACGTGCGGGACCAAGGCCTTAAATCACACGCAGCCGGAGAACGTTGAACTCGGGAGGGGGTGCGAAGGCGTTCGGGTGGGCGACATCGCCTTTTACAGAGTGGAGGCGCTCGAATCGAAGGGGCGTTTGCGTGGGACGCCCGCCTGCATTACGCGTTCGTTCGTCGGAGTCCCTGCGATAGCAGCATTCGATTTTGCGATTGGAGGACGGTTTCTGGTGATTGGTCCGCCTTGGCTTGAAGATGTTTTCAGAAGAACGCGAATGTTAAGGGTTGGTACGTTTCGTACGAGTCATGGCGGTCTTCATTATCGTCGCTTCGAGCGCAGCGAAAGGTGACATCCGTATCTGTCCACCCGGACCTGCTGTACCTGCTTCCCTGCTGGCGGTGGTATCCACAGCCTTATCATAGTTAACGATCTGAGTGGTATCTTCAACGAGTATTCTAGATGTAAACAAGCTTATTGAAATTAACCAAACATTATTCAAATTCATTTCAACTTTAATTTATGAACAGAAACCACTGTCAAAGTTACTAGTTGCAGTAAAGCATCATCACCAAGAAACAAACTGCAAACCAATTTCTTGTCATGAAACAAAAGTGAATAAGTTTTTGATTCCTTACATTGATGTATCTGTTTATTTGATTTTTGATCGAGTAACTAATCCACAAAACATAGATGTACAAGGGTGTTTCACCCTTGGTTTTTGCGTCTCATAACAAATTAATTTTAATGCACTAATGGCATAAATCCAATCGGAGTCACATTTGTCTTCAATGACGAAATAGGATCAAATTTGTAACATCATCACAAATTCATTTGAAGCGGACTGGTCAAATGGAACATGTATTTTTATAGGTCATCAGTATTTAGGATTCGGTAGCAGGCACTCAGTATTTCTCCAGAATGTTTGCGGGAAGGCCACCTTTAGATTTCCAAGAACATGAAAGTCAAATATGTCTTAGATTGAAACGTCGTGACAGTGAAATCGCAAGATTTCAATCCGAAGATCTCTAATCTGTTATTTTCTCAGGGAAAGGTTCAATCTCCACAGAAGAATATTAGGAAGGAGCGGAGGTAGCGTGTCACGAGGACAACGTATTCAAATCGGAAGTGTCCGGCTACCCATTAATGAATTTCTTCGGTCGCCCCAATTTTATTTTTAAAAATTACGTCATGCATTACGCGCAGAGGATGCGTGGACGTTGCGATCCTAAAACTCACATCGTAGCACGCACATGGTAGCGTAATTGAAATGCGGGCTAGAAAACGGGAAGAATTTCGTTCAAAGAAATTGCGGAAGAATTTGTACTTATATTTCGATGAACATGTTGAAGTAGGAAGGGAGAAAAGTTTGTCAGAAGTGGGATTTGAACCCACACCCTCTTATGAGGACCAGAATGCTCAAACCCAAGGGCAGTGGGCAAGGTGTACCTTGAGTCTGGCGCCTTAGACCGCTCCTTTTTTTTAATATCTTTATTTCGGGGCACCAGGTCCATTTCTTTACAAATACATTTTGTTGCATTTACAGTCAAAAGTTATTAAATGTAATATACACTATCTGAAACGTGCATAAAACAAAAGATTTACACAATACCAAACAAATGGATATATAGGTAAAAAAACACAAATAACGGTAAACATTGGGATAATGATCACAGTGAAATCACGTTCGTGAACATTAAATTACTTAAATGCAAAATACATAGTCTTATATGATAAATAAAATGCCTACGATGAATTTTGGCAATTATAAAACAGTCATGTCTCTGTACTGCCTTTTTTAGGCTGTTTTACACAGTAAAAACTTATATGATATATAGTATTTGCATATTCATATTTTTTAACATACTTTTTTGCTGATGTTTTTTCTCAATTATTTCCTTTTTTACATTCTTGTTAACGGTAACATATTCCTTTTGCATACAATACTGGTTAAATTGCATTCAAGACCATTTTATTTACACAGGTTATTCTTTCATGTCTTCTTTTGTTACCATTTGTTCTACTTTTTTCCAAAATGGCTGTAATCGCTCCGGTAGATTTTCACTCTCTTTTTTACGTTTTCCCACCAACTTTCCATATCTACTTTCACCCACTTGTGCACCGTCAGCAGGTGCTCTCCTATCAGCCAGCACCGTTGTGTCCGTTTTTGCGCGGGGAAGCCATCAAAATCCATCATCATCATGTTTCTACTTCCTATCTCCTTTTTTCCAAAGGTGTTCAATTCTCTGAATGATCTTTCTGTTATTAGACCCCGCCTTCTCGTCGAGATGGAGCATTCGAACACCCCCCTGTGGTCTTGTGTGTCGGCTTTGTCGCAGTATTCGCATTCGTTCCTGCTCGATAATGTCAGGTTTTGTTTAACTTGCTGGGTGGTCACAATATAGTTTGCGTATAGGAATAGCACGCTTTTCATTTCCAAGTTCATGACATTTTCGTTGATGTTCTTTCAAACTCTCTTCCAATTGACCGATAGAATGTGCTTTTCGATGTTGATTTGGTGTTGGTCGTCGCTTCTGAGTCGACGGTAAATGCACTCGGTGGTGGCACTCATTCCTAGCGGCAACATTTCTACCGAGTCCATTACTTTCCTGATAGATTTCCTCGCCAGTCTATCCTGCCGTGGTGCATCCCATGCCGTCTTTAACAGATCTTTTGAACGTTGACAGTCGTCGGATAGGATGTTAATTACTGTCTTTGCATAGAGTGCCAGGGCTTTGTCCCGTACGTCGATCAGCCCTAGGCCCACCTTTCTCTTTCTCCTGGCTCTTTGCGACTCTTAGCAATTGCCCTGCCCAAAGGTATTCATCTACATCTACGTAATACCCCGCAAGCCGCCGCAAGGGCGTGTGGCGGGGGGTGTTAGGTCACCACCCAAAAAAGGAAAAAAGAAATACCGCATTCAAAACCAACACATACATGCAAACCCTCTCCAAAAGGGACCTTCGCCGCACTCCAAGTCGATGGCTGTGGATTCCGTTGACAGGAAAGGCTGCAGTGGAAAACGCTGTGCACGCAGATGCTTCGCGACCAAGATCGCCGTCCCCCCTCCGCGGCTCGCTCTGTCGTCTCGAAAAACGTGGAAACCCGGAACGGTCCAGCGGTCCTTCGGCCCCAGGTGTGTTTCCTGCAAAAGAGCTATCGCCGGAAGGTCATCCGCCCTATCGTACCATTTCCGAGCTAAATCGCCCCGAAACGGCCGACGAGCTTACGACGCTTCGACGGCGGTTGATCCTCTGCGAGTCCGGATCCGGAGCGAGGACGCGGATGCTTATCCCACGGAAAAACCACGACATCAGAGATGCCGCGGATTTCCCCGGAGGAAGAGGATGACGCTCGTTGCTGGAAGCAGAGGGACCGATCGCTCAGCGTCTCTTGCAGCGGAACGATCCCTGCTATCTCCCAGAGCGCCGAATTCGCCGGAGTCCAGCCGAGCCGCAACGTCGCGCGCAGATTCCTGCGATCAGCGATGAGGAGGGCGTTCCTTGCAGCCTCCCCATGATGCCGCACCACGCCGAAGCCGCATACGTAAGCAGCGGCCGCAGGATCGCCGTAAAGAGGAGCAGTCGCCTCTTCAGGGGAAGGCACTCGTCGCCGAGAATCGGTCCGAGGAGATGTCTCCGGGACGCTACGACGCCGGCGACGCGCGAGACATGTCGCCGCATCGAAAGCCGTTTATCCAGGACGACACCCAGGTACAGGATCGAAGACATCCAAGGAACCTCCGTCACCCCGACGAGAATCTCGCCGGGTTCCTTCGGCCCCTTCGAGAAAACGATCGACTGAGTCTTCTTCTCGTTGACGCCGAAACGCCAACGGGAGTACCAACTCAGGAGAGTGTCCACCGCCCGCTGCAAGTACCTGACCGCCTGGGATTGCCGTGATGATCTGGCAAGGAGCGCCGTGTCGTCTGCGTACGTCGCTACGAGGACGTTGCTTCCGAAGTCCGAAGGGATGTCCCCCGAATAGATGTTAAAGAGAAGCGGCGAGAGCAGACTTCCTTGCGGAACGCCCGCGCGTATGCACCGCTTCTCCGATGAAGCACATCCCCAGGTGACTCGAAAGGTTCTTCCCCGGAGCCACGAGGCGACGACCGCGGTCCACCAGCGAGGAAAGCCGAAGCAGTCAAGCTTCCAGAGCAAACCCTCGTGCCACACCCGATCGAACGCCTTGCTGACGTCAAAGAAGGCGCCGACGGTGGAATGCCGTCGGTTGAAACCTTCAGTGACGAAGGTCAGCAGACGAGCGACCTGATGCGTCGTCGAGTGTTCACTTCGGAAGCCAAACTGGTGATTTGGGAGAACATTCAGCTCCCCCGCGATGTCCGTCAGATGCCGCAGAAGTATCCGCTCGAACAGTTTTCCCAGACCGTCGAGCAGAGAGATCGGACAAAAATTCGCCGGCAGTGGCGATTTCCCCGCCTTAGGAATGCACACAACGCGTGCCTCTTTCCACCGGGATCGGTAGTACCCGATGGCTAGACACGCATTGAAAATGCACAACAAAAGCGAGGCAAGGGAAATCGGCATTTGGGCGAGGATGGCGTTAGCAATGCCGTCCGGTCCCCGTGCCTTCCGTGGCTTGAAATATTTTATGGCTCCTCGAAGGTCCTCGGCTGCGATGAACGGCGGCGGCTCCTCCCGGTCTCGAATGCGTCCTGGCGGCCTCGGCGGTAATACTGGCGATAGCAGTGGATCCGGCTGGTCCTCGTCCGCAGCCGAAGGAGAGAACACCTCCTCCAGGTGCGCAGCCATCCCATCAGCCTTGTTCTGCGGTGTGTGCAGCAAACCCGAGGATGCACGAAGCGGCGCCTCCTCCCTCGGTTCGCCGCGGAGTCCTCGCTCCATCCGTCAAAGAGAGCCGCCATCTGGGGAGAGAGAAGCAAGCTTCCTTTCCCATCCGGCGGTCCTGAAGGCGACGACTTCGGAACGGATGCGGCGTTGGGCAGCGTTCAGCAGGGACTTTTCGACCGCGCAGCGCGAACGGTGAAAACTCCTGCGGAGACGATTCTTCTCGCGGATAAGGTCCCGGATAGAGTTCGGGGGTGCGAGATGATTCCATTCCCGAGCGATGCGCTCAGGAATAGAAACGGCGGCCGCCGAACGAATCGTCTCCGTCACGAAATCGACCTAACGGTCGATGTCCGAAGCTTCAGCCATTGACGGGGGAGTGGTGGCCCTAAACGGTCCCTGACTGCGTGCCGGTACAGGTCCCAGTCGGCGGCGGCAAAGTTGAGGAATATCCTCGGTGGACTGTCCAAGGGACGCCTCGCGAGCTGCTGAAGGACAGGAAGAAGATCGCTATCCAGAGCGTAAAGCGCTCTCGCTGAGAGCGCTGTCGGCAAATTCGCGTGCACAGCGATGTCTAGTACGTCGCTCGTTCCGCAAGTTGCGAAATGAGTCGGCGTACGTGGACCTATGACGACGACACGTTAAGCGGAAGTCCACTGACGCAGGCGCAAACCCCGAGTGTTGCCAATCCGGGAATGCCAGTCAGGATGCTTTGCATTAAAATCCCCCGCGGCTATCGTGGGAATGGATCCCGCGAAAATCGCCGAAAGGTCCCATTTCCAAAACGCGTGGAAGAGAGTCCTCCGAAAAGGACCAATCAGAGAGCAGCACCTGGACGGGACCACCTATATAAGGACGGCCAAAATCCGAGTCCCTCATCTTCGACCTGAAGACGCCGGATGCAACTTCGGCGAAACTGTTGTCGGCTTCACACGACAATGCGGTGAAAACCCGAATATACAGAATTCTTCAAGTGACGATATCGTTTCACACATCTATATCTACATAATACCCCGCAAGCCGCCGCAAGGGCGTGTGGCGGAGGGTGTTAGGTCACCACCCAAAAAAGGAAAAAAGAAATACCGCATACAAAACCAAAACACACATGCAAACCCCAATCCACAGCAGTGCACACATTCATAGAAACATCCCATCATTCCACGCGCATGCAAACACATATCCACCTACCTTCACTCCACAAGCATGCAAGTACATACGCTTAACTACAATAAATAATTGTACCTCAGGATGCAGCAAGAAATTTATCAGGAACGTGCCAGCTAGATTTTAGTAAGTAGCTAGGCGAAATACCACCACCACAAGAACGTGCTACGTAAAACTCTCTCCTACCCCAGGTGGGGAATCTGGTCCATGGCTGCAGGTAGGAGGAGGGCTACCCCACGGAGAGGGACATGGGATGGAAAGGGAAATTTAGGGTACCAGAAGCAGAGTAAACAATACTGTAAACAGCATTACATTACTTAATGGCATTCCAATGCGGGCATGCGGGAAGGGTTTTGACACAACACACACAGGAGGTAAGTCAAAGTGCATGCAATTGAGTTTAACTAATTGTTACCTAGACGCCGAGGGTGGCAATTGGCATTTTTTTTATCTCCCAAATTGTTGTAGTTTACATCTACATAATACCCCGCAAGCCGCCGCAAGGGTGTGTGGCGGGGGATGTTAGGTCACCAGCCAAAAAAGGAAAAAGAAATACCGCATTCAAAACCAACACAAAGCATTTCAGTGACGCTTTTCGTTTTATCGTAACAGTTTTCCACGAAACGAGCTGCCCGGCGTTGGACCATCTCAATTTCCCGAATGAGGCCTTTTTCACACGGATCCCATACGCTACATGCATATTCTAAATGGGGCGTTACAAGAGCGTGATAACAACGTTCCTTGACCTTGGAGTCACTTCTGCCGATAATGCGTCTAATAAAACCTATTTTTTTATATGCTTGCCCGCACACTTTACGTATTTGGGTCCCCCAAGTTGTCTTTAGTGAATGTAACACCTAGGTATTTCACCGTATCAACTACTTCAAGGTCAACTCCAGCTAATTTGTACACGAATGCCGTAGATCTTCTGAAGAAATTTACCACCGAACATTTATTCAGATTTAAAGGCAATCCTCATTTTGAACACCATTCATTAATGCTATTTAAATCACGTGCTAGAATTAAACGATCCTCATCCACAGATATTTCCCGATAAATCACCTTGTCAAATGCAAACATCCTTATCTTACTTTTAACTTCGCGGTTCAAATCGTTAACAAAAATCAAAAATAGTAACGGTCCGATAACACTTCCCTGAGGAACCCCCGAGGTTACTCGTACGCTTGTAGGACTTGCGCCGTCAAGGACTACCCTCTGTTCCCGGTCTGAAAGGAAGTCTTCAACCCAATTTATTGCCCCCTTGTGTATACCTGCGCCCTTTAATTTATGGATGAGTTTACCATGTGGAACCTTATCAAATGCCTTTTGAAAATCTAAAAAGATCGCATCCACTTGCCTACCACTTTCACCCGATAAAATTAAGTCATGTGTGAATAATCCTAATTGGGTCTTGCATGAGTGGGTTTTTCTGAATCTGTGTTGATGGTCACTTAAAAAGTTAATGTTATCAAGATGTCTCATTATGGAACTGACAATTATGTGCTCTAAAAGTTTGCAACATATAGAAATGAGAGAAATGGGTCTGTAATTGCTGGGGTCCTCCCTGTCACCGCTTTTAAAAATTGGCGTTATTTACGCGGTTTCCCAATTCTTAGGGACTTTGCACTCTGTGAGGGATTTGTTAAATATAAATTGGAGGTACGGGGCGATGTTAGGAGCTATGTATTTTATCACCCTAGCTGGTATATTTTCGGGACCCGGGGATTTGTTTGGTTCAATGTCTTTGATCAAATTGACAATTCCTTGCTCGTCCCCTGTTATTTTTTCCATGGGTTCAGTATATATTGTTTCTTGGATATACGCGTGGATACATCGTTCGTGAAGACGCTTTGGAAGAATTTGTTTATAATGTTGGCTTTAGCCTCACTGTCAGTATGAATGATACTGTTGCAGTCCCTTAAGGAAGCTACGGTTTGTTGGCCCCCATTTACTTCCCTAACATATGACCAGAAAGCTTTGGGGTTAGTGTTCAAATACTCGCAGAGTACTTTACGTTTAAAGTCTTGCAAAGCGCTACATAATTGTCTTTTGGTTTCAATTTTAGAGGATCTATACTTGTCCAAAAGCTGTTTATTGATCAAGGGTGATAAACGCGCGCTACACACTGTGATGCCACGGCAGTATAATGGACCCCGGAACGATTTAAGGGTACCTGACACGATGAGAGGACAGGCCTCAGATCAACAAAGTCCGCTCCGATATCCCGACAGAATCCATACAATCTATCGTTTAAACCCTCTATTCGGCTCCAAACAGGCCTTCCGCCGTCAGTACGTGACACAATACTACAAATGCTTAATTTAAGAGGGACCTTCAACTCTGCCTCACCCGTTTCATCTCCGAATGCATCTCCTTAAAGGAGCGCAGGATATCTTCAGATCTACGTTCTGAGGCGTCGTTTGTTCCCAAAATTAAAATATGGCAAAAATAACAGCGAACGAGCAAGGAATTCTGAAATTGCTCAAAGACATTAAACCAAATAAATCCCCGGGTCCCGAAAACATACATCTACATCTACATAATACAGGTGTAGCTGGTAGCACGTCCGCCCGGCAAGTGGAAGGTCCGGTGTTCAAATCCCGGCTAAGGAAATATTTTTAATTTCGTGATCTCCTCAAAAACCGCCTTCCCCACATGTCCTGTTTTCGTATTTATGTGTTTTCCTATCCCCTTTCCTTATACCTATTTCTATGTTTGAATGAATATTTGTGCGCCGTATGGCGGGACTTCGTATTTGAAGTGAGTTTTTCCTCTTTTGTGTTTTGGTTTCTGTGTTTGTTATGACTATCAGTGAATATATATGTATATATGTATATATGTGTATATATATATATATATATATATATATATATATATATATATATATATATTCATTCAAACAGAAATAGGTATAAGGAAAGGGGATAGGAAAACACATAATAGGCGAAGACAGGACATGTGGGGAAGGCGGTTTTTGAGCAGATCACGAAAGTAAAAATATTTCCCTATCCGGGATTTGAACCACGGACCTTCCACTTCCACTTCCACAAAAAACCGCCTTCCCCACATGTCCTGTCTTCGCCTATTATGTGTTTTCCTATCCCCTTTCCTTATACCTATTTCTGTTTGAATGAATATTTGTGCGCCGTATGGCGGGATTTTCAAGTTTGAATATGTGTTTGGCCAATGTGGCTCGTCTCTTCTTCTGGCTATGCGTGCCATGAAACGCACCGTTCCTATCCTTTATAAGATCGTATGAATGCTTTTCTACTATCCTTTCCCCTTCTTGTGTCCCGTCTATTTCTCCTTTGGTGGGTGAAACAGCTCCATAACGCCATCTCTCGGGCAATATGTATCGGAGCACTTTGGCGCTTTATAAGATCGCAGATCTCAAGGTAAATCGGGTTTCCCTATTAGCTCAACTGGTAGAGCATCCGCCCGGAAAGTGGAAGGTCCGTGGTTCAAATCCCGGATAGGGAAATATTTTTACTTTCGTGATCTGCTCAAAAACCGCCTTCCCCACATGTCCTGTCTTCGCCTATTATGTGTTTTCCTATCCCCTTTCCTTATACCTATTTCTGTTTGAATGAATATTTGTGCGCCGTATGGCGGGATTTTCAAGTTTGAATATATATATATATATATATATACATACAGGGTTCGTCCGGAAAATAAGTGGACTGAGCTCAGGAAAAAATATTTATTACACTTTTACATATCTTAAGCTAATTTCCTCAAAATAGGACCCTTGTGAGTCGATACACTTGTTCCAGCGGCGTTCCCATTCCTGGAACGCTCCCGCGAAGGCATCATCGGGAACCTCTCGAAGACACGTCGTCACGGCCTCTTTGACGGCGTCTAAAGTCCCGTTCCTTTCAAACTCCTCTTTATCTTCGGGAACAGAAACGTTCTCTAAAAAATGTGGATCATTTTTGAAGTGATCCGCAAGTTGTGTCGCGATTTCCAACGATTGAGTCTTTGATCATCACTGAGCACTTTCGGCACCAACTTTGCAGAAATTTTTCACATCTGTAATTGGTCCCTAATAATCTCGTGCACTATTGGTTTTGGCACATTACACTGCTCTGCTATCATCCAAACACCAAGACGACGATCAGAGTTCAGTACATCGCGAACTTTTCGCACATTTTCGTCGGTGAGTGTCGTTGATGGGCGTCCAGGCCGTGGTTCGTCGTCGGCCTCTTCTCTGCCCTTCACGAACATCTTGTGCCACCGAAAGATCATGTTTCTGGACATGGCTGACTCCCCGTAAGCCTGGTTAATCATACCGACAGTTTCGGTTGACGATTTCCCAAGCTTTATCGCAAATTCGATGGAATAACGCTGCTCCAAAAACTTCAGCATCGCGTTCCGTCAAGTGGGTCGAGCGTGGAGGTTCGCATTAATAGAGCTCCTCACTACACTACAGATCTTTCCATCTCTCGCTTAATATTCTGTAATTTGCCTGTCATCAACATTGTCCTGACATACCATGTTACTATTTTAACTACTTTCGTCTTCTTCTGCGTCTTATGTCCTGCTACTGTTATTTCTCCCCCGCAAGGATTTCGTGGGATGACGACCGCGGAAGCCATGCCTCCCCCGCTGCCGGGCACGCATTCTCCATAGTGCCCATCATTACATCCTTGGGAATGATAATTTAGGTGGTTTCTTGTTGCCATCCTCAATAGTGTTTTTAACGTGACACCATCACTTAATGGCCGCCCCACTGGGGTCAGACGCCTTTGCAGCCGCCTCACTGAGGGACAGACGCTGCCTGGACTACCTTTCGTCTGGCTCCTAACCTTCGACCTATCTGCCATGGGTGACCCTACCAGGAGCAATTATTATTACTCCCGCCCGCATAGCTCTAGGGGTCATCCGAACACACAAGCCCTTCCACCACGACAAGGTTGTAGTCTATAGGTGGTACTCACACACACGCACACACACACACACTCACACACACACACATATATACATATTTATTTTTTTTATTTTTACATATAAAAATTAATACATACAAATATTTGGAAACAAAAACATATGCATACACACACGCAAAAAACAGCACGTCTATACATCTCATCGTTTGATCCAATCATACATTTTTCATGTTTAAAAGTGATATATGAATAAATTTCAGGAGAAAAATACAGCGGGTTGATGATTACCGTCAATAAAAATAGATACACTGCCAAGGTGATTTGAATAACTGAAATTCTAACACGATATTCTTGGCCAAGGTATATAGGAGTAAATACACACGACAAAGGAGATGCTACCATCGCTAAATTTTACCAAATCATCGCAAAATGTGAACGATAATTCTGACTTTCCATATACACGTTGTGGTGAAACATTATTCTTGGATTAAAATGAGTAATTCGTTGCTGTTGTCATAATTACTAGGACATGAGATACGCTCGATATTACCCGATCGTATTTGATATCGAGACTATGTTTATCAATAGGTCAGATAATTATCGCCACGTGTGAACATAAGGTCGTCATATTAAATGTTTTCATTCAAATTCCAATATTGAAGCATATGATAATAGATAGTATTCACATCAGATTATTAGCATTAAATTAGATCTTTATCCATTTATGATATGATCGACCATTATCGGAATTCATACTGTCGTAACCACCTCGACGATGGTCATTTAACACGTTCGCAGTGTCGATATTACTTGTTAAACGTGACGTTTATCGATTCACCTGATAATTATTCCAGCGCCGATATTTCTTAAAATTTCGATGTCTCCCTAATATGTTGACGGTGACATTTGTAGACCACTATCTCCAGCCGATTGTCCAGGCCCTACCATCATTCACTAAAGATTCCTACCATTTCTTGGATAGGTTAAATTCTATCTCCCTCCCTCCAGATGGCGAGATCATTATGGCCACTATAGATGCCACATCCCTGTACACATCCATTCCCCACTTAGAAGGTCTCTCCGTCCTCCAACACTACCTCTCCCAACGCCCTGAGCCACACATCCCCAGCACAGATTTTCTCCTCAGCCTTTCCGAGTTCATTCTTACCCGCAATTCCTTCTCCTTTAAGGATAAATTCTACCTACAAATCAAGGGTTGTGCCATGGGTAGCAGGTTCAGCCCGTCCTATGCAAACCTCTTTCTTGGTCTCGCGGAGAATAATTTCCTGTCACAACATCCCCTGAAACCGCTATTGTGGCTCAGACATATTGACGATATTTTCCTTCTCTGGCCACATGGTCCTGATTTCCTGAAAACTTTCATTTCCAACCTTAATGCTTCGTCCTCTATCTCCTTCACGTCTACAGTTTCCTCCGCCCAAATCACCTTCCTAGATGTAAACATATCATTTATAGACCATAAATTTCACACATCCGTACATATAAAACCCACAAATAAACAACAGTACTTACATTTCAACAGCTGTCACCCATACCACACCAAACGTTCCATTCCTTATTCCCTTTCCATAAGGGGACACAGAATTTGCAATGACCCTGACTCCCTAGACAATTTCCTCATAAATTTACACCATTCCCTCCTCAAATGAGGTTATCCTGAATCCCTCCTGAATAAGAGGATCCGTAGACATACTTACACTCCCAGACCTTCCACCACCGCGAAAAACCACCCTCTTTCAATTTGCACCACGTTTCTGCCTGGCCTAGAATCTCTGCGTTCTATCCTAAAGGACCTCTATCCTATCCTCAAAAACCACAATTTCACCACCAACCTTTTCCCCAAATGCCCCTCTGTCACTTTCAAACGCCCCGCCAATATATCAGATCTTCTAAAATCTACCAATCCACTTCTTAAATCCTCGCCCCGTTCCAAAATCACTCCCAGACCCTGCAATAAACCTAGATGCAAAACATGTCCCATTTTCCTAACCAGAATCCCATCCCTCTCCCACCCGCTCTTTAACTCTCTCCCACCAATTCCCTACTCCTCGTGTACCTCCAGCAATGTTGTCTACCTACTCAAGTGCCAACTTTGCCCTGCCTTTTACATTGGACAGTGTACCACACCCCTCAATATTAGAATCAATGATCATCGAGCCTCATGCAACAATTCCTCCCTTGTTGGTATGCTCCCAATCCCCAAACATGCCTCCGAACACAATACTGCCTTTGACCAATGTTTTAAAGTATCCGTCTTAGCATCCCTCCCACACTCAAACCTTCCACTGAAACTCAAAACATTACAGCTAGCCTTCATCTGGCTCTTGGATTCCTGGAATCGCCCAGGTATTAATATTAGACATCAATTGCTCCCTTTATGCAAATAATTTCACCCCCCTCCGCCCCCAACAACTTCCATATCATCCCCACCTTTTTTTAAAAATTCCCGCGCCATACACTACCCCTACAAACCCCTCACCTCGAATGCCTTTCCCCCCATTTTTCCCCCCTTTTCCTTTCTTTTCCCCTCTGTTTCCCTCTTTTTTCCCCTTCTTGTTCCTACCACTGCTTTCGGGCTCTCCTCTGCCTCAGTTCTGTTCCTAATTCCTCTTGAGAAAGGTGGTTCCACCACCGAAAATTCGAGAACTAGTGAGTCCCTCTTTAATATGTTTTAGTTTCTGTGTTTGCTATGACTATTTAGTGAATTATATTGTGCACGTTCGTGGCTTTTCCAAGAAAGGGAATATATATGTGTGTATATATATATATATATATATGTATAATTCCACGTACTCACACGTGTGTGTGTTTAGGTGTTGTGCATATATTCGGAGGCGTCTGGAAATGCCATGGTTTTAACTGCTCCATTGACCTCGAGGGTCACAGGTTGCTAGTACTTGTCTGGATGGAGCAAGTCCGTTATTTTCCAGAGGTGACGCTATTTTAGAACTTATTGGAGTCCACATTTGTTGAAAATGCATCGCCATACTGAACTTGCATTCGTCGATGGAATCCCGCGCCATCATTGGTCAATAAAAGCCAATCATGGATCGCTGTTCCTCCTCGTGAGTTGTTCGATGCAAGACGAGCCGCAATCTTTGCCAAGTTCTCTGGCGTTCGTGCTGGGGGTCACTCTTCAAAGCCATCAATGTTCTCTCTCATTGTTCCTAATCATAGTAGACAGTGGCGTAATGCTTCGAATTATTGACGCACTCTTTTAAATTTTTATTTCGATCCACCATCGTACAATACAGTCAATAAAATGTATAAACCCAGTTCAGGGGTTTATGCATTTTATTGACTCTTCCCCTCCCCCAATAAAGTGAACGCGGCGTGTGTCTGTTTGCAAAAGTAATTGCGGGCTCTAAGAAAAAAACACCTTTACGTTTTATCCTTTCTTGTGTTTGTTGTTTCCATGGCAATACACATTTGACTTCACTCGAAATTGATGCGATCTAACCGGTTGGTTGCCTGTCCAACGCGCACGGAAGAGGCCCGCTGTGCTTTTATTTCACTGTATCGGACAACCTGATGTTTAACCGGACCGAAGTTTTGTACGAGCGAAGATCGACGTGCTTTTTTAAAAGGAGTGCTGCTCTCCCTTGTTTATTTTTCACACCCCTCCCCCCCCCACCACCTCGGTCGCCTTCCTCTCCCACACGCCCCCTTCCCTCCCCCACCCTCATCTTCCCACGGCATCGCCAACCGATTTTGGCTTCAGCACCTCACCGTTATAAAATGAACGGGAAATAAATTCGCTCGTGAAGTAATTTTCTAGTATTCCATTTCAATATTATATTGGCATAAGCTGTGGCGACACCACAAGCCGAAATATATGAGCCGTTGATTTTGCATGTGCCCCAAGTCCATTTGTCAATTATTTCCAGTTGCCCGTGTTTACGTGTACAACTTCAAGCTATTTATCAATTAAGCATTTCATTTTATAATGCAACCATTTCAGAGAGTAAAAATCATTCGCCTTGACCGGGATTCGAACCCGGATCCCTCGATATCCGGCCGAGTGCTTTAACCACTTAAGCTACCGAGACGTCCTCTTACACTCTGAAATTTTTGAAGAGGACGTCTCGGTAGCTTAAGTGGTTAAAGCACTCGGCCGGATATCGAGGGATCCGGGTTCGAATCCCGGTCAAGGCGAATGATTTTTACTCTCTGAAATGGTTGCATTATAATGCACACATAGCGGGTGACTCCGTTAAAGTTACTTTTACAGTTTCTTGAAATTCATTTCATTTTACTTATATTCCGAGTAGATACGATAATTATGGACACAAGTTTTTCAGAGTTGGTTCAATAAGTGACCGGTTTACTTTGATAGTGGCCCAAGTCCAGTTATACTTAATTTTAGATATTAATTATTGGTCATGTCCGAAGGTAGTGATGAAGGTAATTTTAAATAATTAGTATTTAACAAGTTAACTTCAGTTTTTGGACAGTTGCATTAGTTGTATAATCAGTGCTGTTAATTAATGCAGTTAAGCAAACTAAATACAAAACGTAAAATTTAATATTAAATTGTAGAAATTATTTCACCCTTGGAGAAGAACAAAACGATAAGACCATTTAGTTCAGAGAGTGAAGAATTAGTAACTAATGATTTCAAAGAATATGGAAAAAGAAAGAGAATTATACTTGTGGAACAATATTCGTCTTTAAAGGATGAAGATACAAATAACAATGAAGAAAAGGTCGATGAAACATACCTCTAAAAAGTGCGAAAGATATAATTCGTTGTCTCGGGCGTGACTTCATGGAATCGACTTAACATAATGAAAAGAGAAACTTTATAATTCCACATAGATTTATTAGACGGACGACCCAGGTTTCGACGTGGCACGTCATCATCAGGTGATGATGATGACGTGCCACGTCGAAACCTGGGTCATCCGTCTAATAAATCTATGTGGAATTATAAAGTTTCTCTTTTCATTATATTAAGTGCGAAAGATTAAATGGAACTCAGTAAAAAGATATTGTACTCAAACCGGAAATATTGCCCCTTCATAAGTTCCCAAACAAAGATGGCCGTTGTCGAAAAGCTTGCATAAAAACTACGAAGAAGATGAAAGAAAGAATTATTTTGAGAAGTTTTGATATTTGGCAGATTTTAATAAACAAATGCATTGTTTTACGAAGCTATCGAGCCCAAAACTGTGAAGCGAAGACGTCAAAAAACCGAAAAGTTCGTCAAGAAATCGGAGTTTTAGGTATTTTTTAAATTCTAAAAACGGAAAAGTTCCCCCGTCTGTAAAAAATTCTTTTTGGATTCCTTTGAAGTAATTGAAGGACGCTCAAAACGTTTATTACACTCTGCAACTGTGGGGAATGATATACGTGGGCGCATGATTGGATCATCAAGAAAAATTTCTGAGGAAGGGAAAAAGCGCATCTAAAACCATATTAAAAGTTTTCCTACATTTTAATCCCATTGTACCAGATCTCATGATAGAAGATCCTAATAGTAGTCCTAATTCTAATAGAAGATATCTACACCCTGATTTAACTCCTAGGAAAATGTTTAATTTATACGAGCTTAATTGCAAGGAGTATTAAATAAAAGCCGTTTATGAATGAACTTAGAGAAAAATATTTTAAAAAGATTTTAGTTTACATTTCCACCAACCGCGCAAATATACATGTCAAATATGCGACTTATTAAACATCAATATTTATCATATAAAACGTCGAATGGTGATGAAGAAAAGAATAAGCTTACAGAAGAATACGATGTTGATTTAAGACTAGCAGAATCAGCCAGAGTATGACGTAATTCAGATTATTATTTCGCTTTTGTTTGTTCGACTTGCAAAAACCATACATTGTCCAAAGTAGACTTCTTCAGTAGCATACTATGAACGCAATATGTGCGTTCTAAATTTGGGTATTCATGATTTTCAGAACGATAATGGTCACAGGGACGTTTGGGATGAAACTATTGCATCAAGAGGTGCTCAAGAAATAGCTTCATGCATCCTAAGACATGTTAAAAATTGAAGAAGTGAAAATAGATACATTTTAGCTCACAGAGACATACGTGCAGGGCAAAAGAGAAACATTAAAGTGGCTAATAATTGTCTAAACCATTGAAAATAATGTGGAAATCATAGATCACCAATTTTTAATATCAGGACATTCGTTTTTACCAAATGATAGAGATTTTGGTAGAAATGCCAATAAAACAAATAATTTACTGTTTGTCACCCAAGATTATTACAACATTATCGAACAGTGTCGGAGAGGTAATAGCTTTATTGGAAACGAAATGAGACAAGATTTTGTATCACCAAAATTATTAGAAGACGGAATTTTTAAAAGGGTAAGGAATTCTAATTCTGACGAAATTCTAATAAACTGGTTAAAAATATGTCGGATGCGTTTTGTCAGAAATGAACCGTTTAACATTTTCAATAAGACATTTATGAATGAGAGTGAAAGTTTTGAAGTCCTGAATTTACTCCCATGTCGGGGTGAACCAAGAAAGTTCGAGAATATTGTATTGAGACCAGTAGTAGAGATTCAGTAGTAAAATGAATTGATTTGTTTTTTTTTCAATTTGAAACATCTTAAACTCTAAGAAATTGAGTAGCTATTATTCATTATCTTAACTTGTGTTCAATGGACTTGGTCTCCTTCAAATTTTATAACGAATCTGGCTGCTAATTATGAAAGTGGCCTAACTCCATTGATGGCTAGAAAATCCCTATTATTCACTTGATAATTACCATTATTTTAATAGGAACTATAAATTTAACACCTTTAGATGCACTTAAGCAGTATGATTCGTTATTACCCTGTGCGCATATTTGTAATTGCATTGAAACACAAACCCTCGAATGTTTCAATTTAAGTATTTACCTTTAAATACTTGGGTGTAATCCTTTAAATACTTGGGTGTAATCCTTTAAATACTTGGGTGTAATCCTTTAAATACTTGGGTGTAACAATTACTCACGATCTGTCCTGGGGAAAACACATACGAGAAATATAGGGGCGTGCTAATAAAAAATTGGGATTTGTGAAAAGAGTGCTAGGTAAATGCGATGAAAAAGTGAAAGAACGATGTTTCCTTGCCTTGGTCAGGCCCCACCTAGAGTATGCTGCCAGTATATGGGATCCTCATAATATAAATTTGGTTTCGGAATTAGATCGAGTTCAGCGGAGGGGGGCTAGATTTGTCAAACACTGTTATGACCAACTCAGCAGCGTATCCACTTTGCTAGACAATTTAGGTTGGGATTCTCTTACACAGCGGCGTTTCCAATATAGATTAAAATTATTAAAACATTTAAAGATGGGCCCTTTTCCGATTACATCTAGGATATAATACGAACCCCAACGTATTACGGTCGAAGGGATCACGAATATAAGACTAGAGAGATAGACTGCAAGACTGACAGGTTTAAAATGTCATTTTTTCCAAGAACGATAAGGGACCAGAATGCTTGTAGCCGAAATTCCCCAGGACATAGTTCATTACAATAAGTATTAACGTACAGGTTAGGGACTGCGCGAGGATATGTGTGTATGTATGTGTATATAGTATAACCATAAACACAGTAATCAACCCGAAGGTCGGTTTAGTAGGTGATGGTAGAGCTCACCCATGTACCAAGCCCGACGGCGTGTGAATATTCACACATCAGGGTAGGGGGGCCAGTTCCTTTCCCTGTGCCGGTTATGGTTTCCCAGGAAGACCTGGTACCCGAAAAATCAACTAGCTTGGGTGGAGCTGCAGGTGCCCAAAGTGCCTTGCCCGGGAATCGAACCCGGGACCCTCCGGTCAGTAGTCCAACGCTCTACCCACAAGACCACCGCGACCCGCATATGTGTATATATATATATATATGTATATTTTAATATATGTATATATATATGTGAATATGTATATGTATATATTTTTTCTTACAGGTTCCCCCCACCTTTCCTCACCTAACCCCCAACCCCCTCAACCCTTACCCTTCTCTCATGGTGCTACACCCCCTGCCACACACCTTTTTGGTGGCTCGCAGGGTATTTATGTAGATGTAGATGAAGTATAAATCGACTTAGGCCAAAATAAACGGCTCATACTTGTGTCCCCTGTTCGTTGAAACTTTTGTAAATTTTAAGTTTGAATATTCAGGCGATTCTCGCTGCAAGAAAAAAATTTCTTCCGGTCAGTCTTGGAGATGGTTCTGGGCTGACCTCGTGTGTCTCACAAGATGTAAACTCTCTCCATTGGAGTTGTCAGTTCGTGGTATTATATTGGTTCTAAATGGCCATGACACAAATAAATTGGTTTATTATTGTGATAAGTATAGAATTTTATTCCTAGTACTCCAGACTAGCGACATTGCATTTTTCCTGGAAGATAATATAAATGCGATAAACATGATGGTATGATTATTGTGAAACTTAATTTACTGGCATTGAGGATGTTGCAACTGCATCATCAGATGGCGGAAGTTTCATATTGTTAATGGTACAACTTAAAATTACGAATCACATTTGGGTAATGTGTTACAAGGTTTCCCTAGCGCAAGTAAAATGTCCAAACTGGCCCCACACCTTCAACTACATTATGGTGATTGAGGTGTACTTAAAGTGTTCCTCTGGACACCTGAAGGCGACTCCCACGAGATGAGACCAGGGCCTAAATAAATAATTTGGCAGAAAAGAATGGAGTTCGTCATTTCATTAGCATTAATTCACACCTCTCCAGCCCTTGGTTGATCGTACGTTTAATAGAGGCATACCTTCCTCAAATAATGTCTCCTCTCCCGGTGATGTCTCCCTCTGTTCGTCGGAGGCTTCCCGCCCGAGTTGCGAAGGAATGCGGCGCTCAAACACGCCTCGCATTGTTGGAGCGCCGGAAGTTTGACGGCTGCGCAGGAAACGGATTATTGTTATACTGAAATAACGGGGCGATATTACGGGAAGGCGTATTATTTTATAGACAGGAGAACGGTACGATAGAAAGTGCTACATTACCTCATATTTCTTCGGCACATTTGAATGAGAGGGTGAGGATCGGGGAGGAATGGGAGGAGGTGCGGATCGGGGAGGAGGTGTCCGTTATCGCTCGTGCTGCTTGCAATATACTAGTATACGTAGCCATAAGAAATAATAAGGTTGACATGTGAACAGAAGTGGGCGGGGAGGGAATCAAGTGAGTTACGTTCAGGCATAAAGCAGACGCTTATCACGAACGAAGCAACATTCACATTGGATTTCATTAACCTACCTAAGAAAGGGAGAAGCTGCCGGGATTGTACCAGATTTGTGTTGCTTTTAATCGTCGCCGACGAAATTGAAACTCAACGTGTTGATATTCATTCAAAACAAATAATAGTGTTGCCGTGACAGAACATATTTGCAAAGCCATATGATGCATACACCCACATACTTGTATGTTCACTTAAAACAAATAAGCTGGTTTCTATGCACACAAAACGAACATTTGAAGTCCTTTTTGTAATTTATTTAGTACCTTGCGAACTTCCCCTAGGGTGTGTGGCAGGGGGTGATTACACACCTCACTACCCTTGACCCAAAACACCTTTCCCTCCTAGCGCGGTCGTACTAAAGTTATTTTATCCTGATCCCTTATCGTTCCTGGGAAATATGACATTTTAAATCTGTTGTACACTTAATGTGTCGAACTTTATTGGCATTAATTCTTTCTTACCGTAGTAAGATGGGGGGTAATAATACCTTTTCAACATCACCGCTAAAGAGGCATCCTTCCAATTTATGCAAGAGCTTCAATTTGTAATTTAATCTTCGCTGCATTTAGTGATTCCCAGCCTAGCTGCTCTAATATTTTGGATGCGCTACTCAGTTTATCATAACAAAGTTTTACAAATCCATCCCCTCGACGCTTCACGCGATCCAAATCGGCAATTAATCCAACTTCGTGGGGATCCCATATTCTAAATGCGGCCTAACCAACGATAGGTAGCATTTCTCTTTGCCCTTTTCATCACATTCACCCAGTACTCTTCTAATAAATCCTAATTTTTGTTATCTTGTCAACATATTCCCCGTATGTGTTTCACCCAGGAAAGGTCGTGAGTGAGGGTAATGCCTAGGTATTTAATTGAGTCTACACATTCCATTTAGATGTTCCTGATGCAGTAAGCGTTCGGGAAGGAATTGTTCCTTTTTCAAATATTCATCACTACGCACTCTTTTAAGTTCCTTTCTAATTTACAAGCGTCGCACCAACCCTGAATAATATTTGGTCAACTGCTAAAGCTAATTTATCCTCGGGATTACGGATATATCCATAAATAACTGCATCGTCGGGTGCTAAACGTATCTTACTAGTGACTACTAGAATTTCGTTAACGTAAAGTAGGAATAAAAGAAGTCCGATAGCAATTCCCTGGGAAACACCTGAGATAACTGTTACTGCATTTGAGTTAACTCTATCTATGACTATTCTTTCTTCCCTAGCATTCAAATAGTCTGTAATCCAACCCCGGATATTTTTATCTATGCCATATGATTCTAGCATGGCGAGCAGTTTACCATGGGGTACTTTGTCGACAGCCCTTTTAAAATCGAGAAAAACCGCGTTCACTGAAACATTGCCCCCCTCGACCCAAAGATACTATTAACAATAAGCGCGAGTCGTGTCTCGCAGGATATACCCTCTCAGAAACCGTGCTGATTTTCCATTAATAACTCCTGAAGACGAGATAATAATAATAACGAGATGTCTCACTATCGAACTAGCACCTACACGCTCCATACCTTTGCACGAAATGGATATGAGGGAGATAGGTACGCTCCCTCCCATAGAATCGCTCGGTTCCTCCTTGTCTCCGTTTTTTAATATTGGTGTTACGTTAGCCGTTTTCCAATCTCCGGGAACCTTGTGAGCTACTAGCGACTTCTTAAATACGACTTCTAGATACGGCACAATTTCCGAAGCTAAATCCTTAAATATGCGAGGGGTATTTCATCGGGCCCGAAGGATTTATTAGGCTTGATATTTTTCAGCCAACTTCCCATATGAGATTTCAATTTCGGACAACGATTTCGTAAGCTAACGGAGGCATTCGGTGAAATATTGGCGAAGACCCTTTGAAAGAAGAAATTCAAGAAGTAAACTTTTTTCAAACTGCTGTTTACTCTTTCGCCTTGATCATTTGTAAGAGAATGTTGACTTAATTCCCTGAACCTCTTTGATGTACAACCAAAATATTTTCGGATTCTCTTTCAAATTTTCTGCTTACCTTTTCCTTTTAAATTCGCTAAACGCTTTCCGAAATTCCCTCTTCACATTCCTCCTGAATATATGATCATCATAAGTGATCAAACTCCTTTTCTCGCTAGAGATATCATTCCTAATATTTATCATCTTCGGTGTGTCATATCCAATGAAGTCGCAATGATTTTGTAGCATCCATGTTGGACCATAAATGACAGATTAAATCTCTTGCATAAATTGGAAGGATGTCTCTTAAGCAATGATGCTAAAATGTAATATTATAGAATGGTTTCACTTTGTGGAAACGATTCATATCGGAAAAGAAAATACTTTGTTCTTCTACATATTTTTATTATGCATGTATTCCCCAAATCGCGCACTCCAGTTTCCCTTTCCTTTCCCCTCCTCCCACTTCACCAACACCTCCCCCCTCTTCTCTGTCTACTTTACTACGAGTATGCGTACTTTACTCGTGTAAAGCTGTGTGTACTCTGTACTTTACCTGATGATGACTTTGTAAGTCGAAATCTAGGTCGTGAATAATAAAATATGTGTGGAAGAACGAAGTATTCTCTTTTCCGATGTATTATTATTCCCATCGTACCAGAAAGATTAAGTGTAGAACAGATTGGTTTAAAATGTCATTTTTCCCACGGATCATAATGGATCAGAATATCACTGTCCAATCGCAGTAGGATCTTATTCGGGTCCAAATTAGTCTGGGGTGTATTCACCCCCTGCCACACACCCTAGCGGTCGCTTGCAGGGCACTAAAATATCTAGGTTCGGCGTTATCTTTTATAAAAATACTGCCAATGAACCTGTTGGCTGCTGTGCTCGTGATTTCAAGGAATTGATTCCTCGCATCCTCAGTGTTTCGGTGTTTACTCTCTTCCCTAAAATTCCATACCAAAAAGAAAGACTTATACTTTTCCACGGATTTTATTATATAATAAAATCTGTGGAAAAGTACAAGTCTTTCTTTTTGGTATGGGTATTAAATACTTCCACGAAGTGAATCCTAGAACAATAGAATATATTCCCTAAAATTATGAAATTGCCTTCATAGCTCTTATTTTAGGCCATTGTGGTCCCATTCTTTAAACAAGTCATTAATTTTCTTTTAGGCTTGTATTTCGGACCCCATTAACGGAAAGGTTAGCATTTACTGCCCTCTGGTCACAAATTCATTTCGTTGTTTCTATAATTAAGACTTTTTCGGGCATGTTCGTTGATAGCAAATCATGAATATTTTTACCCTTATGAGGAATCAAGGTTCCATTTGCCAAGAAGAAATCCTTGCAGTCGATGAGTAGGGAGGGAGAGGTCGCTTTCTTGGAGCCCAAGTCGGGGATCGTCCAATTGCGCGCATGTACTAAGCGGGGGCGTGAGGCCGCTTCGGATGGAGGGCTGCAAATAGTCCCATCGGCATCGGGTGTCGAAACTCATCCACTCCCCCCCCCCCGCCCCGCCCCTTGGCTCTGCATGCGGTGCTGGTCAGGAAAAAACCGGAATCCCCCGACCCAGAGGAACGAAAGAGTCCTCTCGAAGGGGCCTTTGCGCAATGCACCGGTCGGCTGGACTAAAACCTTTTTAAACGCGTTGTGGGCTCAAGTCGTGTATTTGCTTCCTTTCTTCTTGCCGCACTATCCTTAAATGGACCAGGACAATTTTATACCGATGCGAAATGAGTTTTCGGCTCTAAAAGTCTGAAACAGCCAATCATCGCATACAGGAAAAATCGGATGGAGAGGACCTAATGCCCCGATGTGTAACATATGCTTGACGTTTTATTGTATGTATTACAGACGGGTAACTCTAGTTTCTCAAATGTATAAGTGGAACATACGAAAGAGGTCTAATAGAAATAATATTTGTCATGACGATTGTCCACCCTCGACTAAGATGGAGCGTGGACGTACCAGCCTCGTACTTCTACATAATACCCCGGAAGCCACCGTAAGGGCTTATGGCGGGAGGTGTTAGGTCAGCGGCCATGCATGCACGTAGTTGATAATATATACACAGCTGCAATGATACGTGTACATACACAGTAAATTAATCTCCTACACGATATCTATCATATCCATCTTGATCTCTATTGGTACGAGGAAAACACGACATTTGAAATTTGTTGTGCTTTCTATCTCCTTGATTTTACGTTGCTGATCTTATCTACCATAATAAGTCGGGACCTGCAATATGTCCTTAACATCCTCAGATAAGTGACCTGCCTCAAATTTTTAGAGTAAATTTAATGTGTATTTAAGCCTACGGCCAACAAGTGGCTCACATCCTAATTCTTCCAATAGTGTCGTGACATGCTACCTTGTACATAACAACTTTTCACAAACCTAACCGCTCTACGCTGCACTCGATCTAGTTCCAAAATTAAGCCTTATTCATGAGGATACCATACTTGTAGCATAATCTAGGTGAGGTCTAACTAATGTGAAATAACAAAGTATTCTTTTATGAATCTTAACTTGTTAATAGCTATCCTACAATTTTCACGGATGTGTTTTCCCCAGGACATGTCCTTAGTTGTCGTTATTGTTACACCCAAATATTTTACTGATTCTACGTTTGTTATGTTGGTTCTCTGTGTGGTGCCATTTCTTTCGGGAGAAATAATTTTCCTCCAAAAATGTATCGGAACACATTTGCTCAACTTTAATTCTAACGCCCATGCCTCACATCACTATTGATTTGCTTTCAGGTCATTACTCCAGCTTCATGACTGGATGTGTCCCTATGTGTGTTTATATATATATATATATATTTTTTTTTTAGGTAATCTACCGGTTAAGGTAGGTTTTTGGATGGACCCAACTATCAAATAAACATTTTGTGACTCCCCACCTAGCAAACTAATCTATATCAGGTACCTCTTCATCTCGGTGTACTTCTTTCCTCCCTTCATCTCGTCCAACATCCCTATCCTGTTCCTACCCTTACCTCGCTTGCCCAACATTCTTCCATCTATTACCCTCTTCAACATTCCACTACCGCTCAATACGCCTTTCATCCATTTTTCCTGCCTCCATAGGATTTCTCTCAACAAACCCCTCTCCTCCCCCACCATTTCTAGTACTTCCTCATTTGTTTTCCTTTCGGTCCATTTCACCTTTTCCATTCTTCTCCACACCCACATTTCAAAAGCCTCCAATCTACGTCTATCCTCCTGCTTCAGCGACCACGTTTCCGCGCCGTACATAGCTACGCTCCATATCAGAGTTTTTACGAGTCTTGTCTTAACATCCCTACTCAACGTCCCCGTCATCAACTCCCTCCTCCTTGAGAAAGCCTCCTTGCCTAGCGCAATTCTTCTCCTTACGTCCCTACCACTTTGACCGTGTTGGTCCAAAACACTTCCGAGATATGTAAACTGTTCTACCTGCTCTATTTTTTCCCCGCCTATTTTAATATTTAGCTTAGCCTTTTTCTTTCTGGAAAATCGCATAACCTTTGTTTTATTAATATTTATTCTCATCCCATATTTATCGCACTGAACCTCCAATTCACTCAACAATGCTTGCAACCCCTTGGCTGACTGAGCAACTAATGCTTGGTCATCAGCAAACCTAACCGATTTTACGAATTCCCCTCCGACTTTCATTCCTACCTCCAGTTCTTCCCATGCCTCTTTAATCATTTCCTCTACATATACGTTGAACAGTACCGGTGACAATGGGCAACCCTGCCTTACACCTCTTCCTAACACTGCCCATCCGGACTCTCCGTTCCCCACTCGCACCTGAGCAGTCTGAGACATGTACAGGTTGCGGATCAGTCTCCTGTCCCTCCAATCCATTCCTATTTTCTGCAATACACGCATTAATTTTTCCCAATTCACTCTATCAAACGCTTTTTCGAAATCTACAAAACAGGCAAAAACGTCCTGATTGTATTCTATATTCCTCTCGACTAGTGATCTCATTACTGCAATGGCATCACGCGTACCTCTTCCTTTCCTGAACCCAAACTGATCATCCCCTAAGTAATCATTTGCCTTACTCTCTATCCTTTTGTTGATGATCCTGAGAATAACTTTAGCTGCGTGGGATATCAAACTTATTGTTCTGTAATCCTCACATGACGAAGCCTTTGCCTTTTTTGGAATAGGAACTAACACCGATCTCACAAAATCTTCCGGCCAGATTCCTTCCTCATAGATACTACGAATCAGTCCATATATGGCCTTCTTCCCACCTTTCCCTAACCATTTCAACATTTCTACAGGAATATTGTCCAGCCCCACCGCCTTATTTGCTTTCATCTCCTTTAATGCCCTTTCTATTTCATCGTCGAGTATGCCTGGACCTAAGCTATCTTCTTCTACGTCATGTTCCTTTTCTATGTCTAACCTTGTCGGCCTAAGTTCTTTACCATACAGTGTTTCTATATATTCCTTCCATCTCTCTTGGATTTTTCCTGGTTCAACTATTATCTTACCCCATTTATCTTTAACTGTTAGCACAGATCTTGCCTTCTTACTTCCCGATAATAACTTAACCTTGCTGTATAGAGCACCAATTTCACCCTTCTTCTGTAAACTTTCCATATCCTCGCATTGCGTTTTCCACCATTCTTCTTTTGCTTTATTTGTGGCCCTTCTCAATTTATTGTTTAACTCTTTGTACTTCATTTTGCCTAACTCTGTGTTTACAGTTTTCCATCTTCTTCTTTCATCCATCTTTGCAATCATCTCATCCGTTACCCATGGTTTCCTTATCCTTTTCCCGTTAACGGTTCCTATAGTGTCTTTAGCGGCTTCCAATATCCCTTTCTTGATACATTCCCATTTTTCTTCGATAGTACTCAGTTCTTTACCGTCATCCATCATTTTCTCTACAGCCTCCTGATACTCCTTCCTCGTTAATTCATTTACTGCTTCTAAATTCCATTTTTTAGCCCGCCGCCCTTGCCTTATCTTCTTGAAACGAACATTACATTTCATAACAACTAAATTGTGGTCAGAGTCCGCATCCGCTCCTGGGAAACTGTGCGAATTTATCACACTGTTCCTAAACCTGTGCCTAACCATAATATAATCTAACTGATACCTTTCTGAGTCACCTGGCATTTTCCATGTATACCTACGCCTTTTGTGGTGTCTAAACCATGTGTTAGTGATGACTAACCCCTGTCTCCTGCAGAATTCAATTGCTTTCTCCCCGCGTTCATTCCTCGTGCCTAACCCATAGTCCCCCACCTCACCACCATCTCTTCCTTCGCCTACCGTCGCATTCCAATCCCCCATCACTATCAAATGTTTCCCTGCAGGAACACTCGCGATGATATCCTCTAACTCGTCATACATCCTATCGACTTCTTCCTCCTTGTGGTTGCTCGGTGGCATGTATACCTGAATAATGACCAAGTTCGTCGGCTCTGCTTTAATCTCTACGAGTAAAATTATATCTGTCGCTTGCTCTATGTTGACTACGCTTCTTCCTACCCCTTTATTTAAAATTACGGCAACCCCTCGTTGGCTCTCGTCCCCGCCGGTGTATATTACTCTATAATTGTCACTCCAGTAATCCCCGCTATCCTTCCATCTCACCTCGCAGAGGCCTAAAACATCTATGTTACCTCTTTCCATCTCTCGCTTAATATTTTCTAATTTGCCTCTCCTCAACATTGTCCTGACGTTCCAGGTTCCTATTCTAACTACTTTCGTCTTCTTCTGCATCTTCTGTCCTGCTGCTGTTATTTCTCCCCCGCAAGGATTTCGTGGGATGACGACCGCGGAAGCCTTGCCTCCCCCGCTGCCGGGCACGACACACGGCCCCTTGGGCCGAGTCCCGCAGTTGCCAGGACTCAATTTCTGTTTTGCGTCCATCATATTTTCTTGGGAATGATAATTGAGGTGGTTTCCCGTTGCCTTCCTCAATAGTGTTTTTAACGTGACACCATCACTTAATGGCCGCCCCACTGGGGTCAGACGCCATTGCAGCCGCCTCACTGAGGAACAGACGCTGCGTGGACTACCTTTCGTCTGGCTCCTAACCTTCGACCTATCTGGCATGGGTGACCCTTCCAGGAGTAATTATTATTACTCCCGCCAGCACAGCTCTAGGGGTCATCGGAACACACAAGCCCTTCCACCACGACAAGGTTGTAGTCCATGGGAGGGATATATATATATATATATATATATATACACACACGCACACGCACACACACACACACATATGTATATATATATATATATATATATATATATATATATATATATATATATATGTATATGTATATATATATACACATATATAGATGATTTCTTCGAAGTAACACGGAAGTGTTGAATAAAAAACTTAGACAGTAGCACACAGCACGAGAACGCATAAAAAGAACACTCACAATAATATCTTGATAATTTCCACCTTATGATGACTTGGTGAGTTAATGCCTTGGTTATGGGTGTTGTGGTATCTGTGGATGAATTGTTAGTTTTCTGTGTCACTTGTTACTACTACCTTGATTAAAAAGTTCCCGCAATAACCACCGTGTGGCGCTCCCATCGTTCCGATTTCAGTTCTGTTTTTTTTGTTAAATTGGTACATCTGTTGTTGATATTCCCTTTAAATCTTAGTGTCATAACTTGACATTTGCAAAAGTTACGTAGCCAAGAGTACATCTATCTCTGTGTGTGTTGGCGATTTTTTACAATTGCAGAAATGGATTTAAATTTGCAACAACGAACTTGTATTAAATTTTGCGTAAAAAATGGATTTAATGGCGCACGGACGTTGGAAATGTTGGAAAAGTGTTTCGGCAACGATTCTCTAAAAAAAACGGTTGTTTACCAGTGGCACGAGCGGTTCAGAAGTGGTCGTGAGTCAATCGAAGATGATGAACGCAGTGGCAGACCATCGACATCGAAAGTCGGTGAAAAAATTGATAAAGTAAAAGAAATGTTGGTCAATAACCGCAAATTAACCATCAGAGAAATAGCGGAGGACTTGAACATTGCCTCCAAGAAATTGTGGTTAATGATTTGGGTTTCCGTCGTGTAGCAGCAAAGTTGGTGCCAAAAGACCTCAATTTCATGCAAAAAGGAGACCGTGTTGACGTCGCAAAAGACATGATTTGCGAGGCTGAATCCGATCCCACATTCATCAAAAGATCATTACTGGAGACGAGACGTGGGTTTATGAGTACGACACGCAATCCAGACATCAGGCAAGTGAATGGCGTTCACCAAATGAGCCGAGACCAAAAAAACCACGTCGTTTTCAGTCAAAAAAGAAGGCAATGCTGACGGTTTTCATGGATTAGAACGGTGTAGTGCATCATGAATTTTTGCCAGAAGGCCAGACAGTAAACAAAGAGTATTATTTGGGCGTTATGAGACGTTTGCGTGAAGCAATTCGCCGAAAGAGACCAGAAATCGTCGCACAGTGCGTCGAGACCGTCGCACAGTGCTATCATTATTCGTAATTTTTTGACGAAAAATGCAACAAATACCATCCAACAGCCACCGAATTCACCTGATTTGGCTCCCTGTGACTTCTTTCTGTTCAATCGAGTTAAAAAACCATTACGGGGAACGCGTTTTAGCAGCCGAGAGGAAGTAATGGAAAAATCGCAGGAAGCACTGATGGACATACCGAAAACCGAATATAAAAAATGTTTCGAGGATTGGATCAAGCGCTGGCATAAGTGTGTTGCAGTCGATGGGGATTACTTTGAAGGGGACAATATAGATTTAGATGAATAAACTTGTATTTTTAATTTTCTGAATAAATTCCGGGAACTTTTTGATCAAGGTGGTATATCCGCATCCTCCTTATTCCATATCCGCTCCCCTATGGCCTCCCTTTCCCCCTCCATATACTCCTCCTTCACCCTTCTCCCACCACCTGTTCTCCGCTCCGCTTTCTCCCCCTCCACATACCCCTCCTTCACCCCTCCCCCACTACCTGTTTTTGCCCTCTCTCTCGTCCCCTACTCTCTCTGCACCACGTACCCTTTTCCTCAGTCATATCTTATCTTCCGAAGAAGACGGAGTTCGAGTCCGTCCAAATTATCAAGATATTATTGTGAGTGTTCTTTTTATGTGTTCTCGTGCTGTGTGTTACTGTCCAAGTTTTATATATATATATATATATATATATGTGTGTGTGTGTGTGTGTATGTGTGTGTGTTCCTAATTCCTTTTGAGAAAGGTGGTTGCACCACCGAAAATTCGAGAACTAGTGAGTCCCTCTTTTATATGTTTTAGTTTCTGTGTTTGCTATGACAATTTAGTGAATATACATTATATATGTGTGTATATATATATATATATATATATATATATATATATATATATATATATATATATATATATATATATATATATATATATATATATGTGTGTGTGTGTGTGTATGTGTGTGTGTTCCTAATTCCATTTGAGAAAGGTGGTTGCACCACCGAAAATTCGAGAACTAGTGAGTCCCTCTTTTATATGTTTTAGTTTCTGTGTTTGCTATGACAATTTAGTGAATATACATTATATATGTGTGTGTATATATATATATATATATATATATATATATATATATATATATATATATATATATATATACACTTTTTTGGAAAACCCACAAACGTGTATCCCTTATTGGTATGCTCCCAATCCCCAAACATGCCTCCGAACACAACACTGCCTTTGACCAATGTTTTAAAGTATCCGTCTTAGCATCCCTCCCACACTCAGACCCTCCACTGAAACTCAAAACATTAGAGCTAGCTTTCATCTAGCTCTTGGATTCCTGGAATCGCCCAGGTATTAATATTAGACATTAATTGCCCCCTTTATGCATATAATTTCATCCCCCTCCGCCCCCAACAGCTTCCATATCATCCCCACCTTTTTTAAAATTCCCGCGCCATACACTACCCCTCCAAACTCCTCACCTCGAATGCCTTCCCCCCTTTTTTCCACCCTTTTCCTTTCTTTTCCCCTTTTTTCCCTTCTTTTCCCCCATTTCCCCTTCTCCTTCCTACCACTGCTTTCGGGCCCTCCTCTGCCTCAGTTCTGTTCCCAATTCCTCTTGAGAAAGGTGGTTGAACCACCGAAAATTCGAGAACCAGTGAGTTTTCCCTCTTTTGTGTGTTTTGGTTTCTGTGTTTGTTATGACTATATATATATAGATATATATATATATATATATATATATATATATATATATATATATATATATATATATAACTTTTGGACGGCATAATATAAAACAGAATAAAACAGATAACACATAAAAGGACTCTCACACTGTAGATGATTTATAAACTAGCTGGCACGTTCGTGATAGGTTTCTTGCTGCATCCTAGGGTGGAATTATTTGTTGTAGGTAAGCGTATGTACTTGCATGCTTTTGGAGTGAGGATAGATAGATGTGTGGTTGCATGCGCGTCGAATGATGGGGTGTTGCAATGAATGTGTGCACTGTTGTGGATTGGGGTTTGCATGTGTGTGTTGGTTTTGAATGCGGTGTTTCTTTTTTTCCTTTTTCTTTTTTCCTTTTTTTGGGTGGTGGCCTAACACCCCCCGCCACACGCCTTTGCGGCGGCTTGCGGGGTATTATGTAGATGTAGATGTAGATGATTCGAGCTTTCGGCCTACTCCGAGGCCTTCTTCAGGTCAGGCTGAGAGGTCTTGAGGGAAGAGTGCCTGGGGAGGGTAGGGGGGCGGAAGGTTTAGAGACTGTTGGGAAGGAAATTAAAGATGGCGGTTAAGGGTGGGAATTTTAAAGGATCGGAAATATAGGATGTATGCGGATTCCACCAACATAGAGGTGAGAACTCGCAAATCCGCATACATCCTATATTTCCGATCCTTTAAAATTCCCACCCTTAACCGCCATCTTTAATTTCCTTCCCAACAGTCCCTAAACCTTCCGCCCCCCTACCCTCCCCAGGCACTCTTCCCTCAAGACCTCTCAGTCTGACCTGAAGATGGCCTCGGAGTAGGCCGAAAGCTCAAATCATCTACAGTGTGAGTGTCCTTTTACGTGTTATCTGTTTTATTCTGTGTTATATTGTGCCGTCCAAAAGTTATATTGCTCTCGTGAGTACTTCCGCATCATCTATATATATATATATATATATATATATATATATATATATATATATATATATATATGTATATGTATATATATATATATATATATATATATATATATATATATATATATATATATATATATATATATATGTCACTGCATCGTAAACAAATAGTCGAAGTTTATTGTAAACCTGATACCCGATGTCATTAATGTTTAAAAGGAACATTGACGGACCGATAACTCTTCCTTGAGGTACGCCCGATGTTACGTTTACTTTGTCGGATGAAACTCCGTCGATTACAGAGCTTTCCTCGCGGCCTGTTAAAAATTTATTAATCTAGACTATTACACATTTATTAATGCCGTAGCTTCCCAAATTTTGGAGAAACTTTTAATAAGGTGCTTTGTCAAATGCCTTTTTAAAATCTAGAAAGATAACATCACCTTCATATACACATTCCCAAAGATATCATCACCTTCAGATAACATCATATTTTCACCTGAGACCAAAATATCACGAATGAAAAATTCCAGTTGGTTCTCGGAAGATCTACCCTTTCGGAAACCATGTCGGTTTTTTGTTATTTAATTTTGAGAATCGACATATTTCGCAATTGGACTTAAATTATGTGCTCCAAAATTGCAGGTGAAATATGAATGTGAGAGAGGTGGATGGGTTATTATTCGGATCTTCTATGGTTCTTTTTTTAATATTGGCTTCCTTCTAGTCTTGGGGACATACAATTCCCGATGGAAGTCGGATGTAGCAATTAAGCATACTTCTCTGGAATGCTGTCACCGTTTTCCTACGGTTAATCTTCGACCCCTGCTTCACGCCCTGCTACGTCAAAACTCTTCATCACCAACTGCACTCTCTTGGATGCTTGCTGTGTGCTTGGGCGATAACGGACACTCCGACCTCGCTCCCCTCCCCTGTTTATTTCTGCTACCCTCGACAGTGCCCCATTATTCGTATAAGGGTTTCGGATATGTCGCCTATCCCTCCATGCCATTCCTGTATTCCGCAATCCCTTTTTATAGCCATTTCTTAACACTAAACTGCTGGCGCAGTTCCAAAGAATGACGTTATTCAATATCATTTGAGCGTTTGGTGGCATTAAACAAGCACGCAGAACTTTCCCTGGATTGTGGTCACCTTTCCATGTCCGTAGTTAAGCTGCCTCCTCTCATTAATCTCAGATACTCACTCCGCCCGCGCGCGCAAATTGAATGAACGTAATAAAGGTATGCCTCGGCCGCCACCTACCCACTTCGCTCCCCCATTTACTGTCAGACCGGACGCGCTTCGAACGGCAAATGTCACCGCCAGGTTAATATTTTACGTCACCCTCCACAAACCAGTTCCTAAATCCGCCCTCGGCGGGCCCTATGTCGGTCAGAACCTGCTTGGGGATTACTTTGTCGTTGCTAGGTTAACCACGCAACTCATTTTTAATGCATTCACCATATTTTGCCTTCACAGTTGAATTCAATATGGCGAACGCTATGATCATTTGACTTTTCTTAATTGCTTCAGTGGGGGAGGTAACGCACGGCTTTGGACCATTTCCCAGCAATACCCCACTCGAAATGTATCCAGCCCTTTGCCCTCCATCGTACACATATATAGAACACAATGCCCCCCAAGTCGCCGCGAGGGCGTGGGTGTTAGGTCACCAACCATTCATTCGCAATCCCAATCAATGTCACCTCTACACAAGTATAAGTTTGATCATACAATCGAAAAATGTTAATCATACGAATGAAAGTACATTCAAAAGTATTTATAAAGCAATATGCAGAATATCGACAAATTTAGAAACTGCCATTTCTAATAATATCCTACGCGATTGTTATCATATTTATCTCGATCTCGGATGGTCCGAGGAAAAAACGACATTTTAAATCTCTTCATTCTGCAAAATCTCTCTGAGTTTACGTTGGTGATCTGGTCTACCATTGTAAGTGAGGGCCTGTGATAAGTTCTCAACCCAGCCTCAAAATTCACCTGTGTCTGCGGTCAACTAGTGGCCCCATAATAACTCTCCCAATAGCGTCATCACACTGATACCTTGTTCATAACAGCTTTTCACAAACCTTGCTTCTCAACCTTTCACTCGATCTATTTCCAAAATTAAGCCTACCTCCTGAGGATTCCATACACTTACAGCATAATCAACGTGGTGCCTAGCTAACGTGAAATAATAAAGTTCCTTGATCCTCTCATTATAATTCCCAAGAATTCTTTTTATGAATCCTGCCTTCTTAATTACTATTCCGCAAATTTCACGAATGTGTTTTCCAACCGGATGGACGCTTCAAACGGCGATCAACATCTGCGCTCGGCGGGTGCGGGCCCATTGCCTCGGCCAGCCGTCACGTTGGGGCCCCTCGGTCGAATGATCGAAAAAGCGCTCGGCATGCCCCATGCGGAGTATACAACAGTATATTGCGGAAAATAGGAATAGACTGGAGGGGAAGGAGGCCAATCCGCAACCTGTACATGTCTCAGACTGCTCGGGTGCGAGTGGGGAACGGAGAGTCCGGATGGGCAGTGTTAGGAAGAGGTGTAAGGCAGGGTTGTCCATTGTCACCGGTGCTTATCTTGATAACATTAACTTTTTAAGTGACAATCAACACGGATTCAGAAAAACCCGCTCATGCGAGACCCAATTAGGATTGTTCACACATGACTTAATTTTATCGGGTGAAAGTGGTAGGCAAGTGGATGCGATCTTTTTAGACTTTCAAAAGGCATTTGATAAGGTTCCGCATGATCAACTCATCCATAAATTAAAGGGCGCAGGTATACACAAGGGGGCAATAAATTGGGTTGAAGACTTCCTTTCAGACCGGGAACAGAGGGTAGTCCTTGACGGCGCTAGTTCTACCAGCGTAAGAGTCACCTCGGGGGTTCCTCAGGGAAGTGTTATCGGACCGTTACTATTCTTGATTTTTGTTAACGATCTGAACCGCAAAGTGAAAAGTAAGATAAGGATGTTCGCGGATGACACAGTGATTTATCGGGAGATATCTGGGGATGAGGATCGTTTAATTCTAGCACGTGATTTAAATAGCATTAATGAATGGTGTTCAAAATGGGGATTGCCTTTAAATCTTAATAAATGTTCGGTGGTAAATTTCTTCAAAAGATCCACGGGATTCGTTTACAAATTAGCTGGAGTTGACCTTGAAGTAGTTGATACGGTGAAATACCTAGGTGTTACATTCACTAAAGACTTTACTTGGGGGACCCACATACGTAAAGTCTGCGGGCAAGCATATAAAAAATTACGTTTTATTAGGCGCATTGTCGGCAGAAGTGACTCCAAGGTCAAGGAACGTTGTTATCACGCTCTTGTAAGGCCCCATTTAAAATATTAATGTAGCGTATGGGATCCCTGTGAAAAAGGCCTCATTCGGGAAATTGAGAAGGTCCAACGCCGGGCAGCTCGTTTCGTGGAAAACTGTTACGATAAAACGAAAAGCGTCACTGAAATGCTTATGGAGTTGGGATGGGAATCATTGGAAGAAAGACGACTCAATGCTAGGTTAAACTTACTAAAGAAATTCAGATGCGCATGTTTCAGCACCGAAGTCTCGAAAATTATTCGCGCTCCAACATACGTTGGTCGCTTGGATCATGTGTACAAAATTCGGGAAATAGATGACCGAACTAGCAGACTCAAGGACTCCTTCTTCCCACGGACAATACGGGATAACAACTGTAGGGTCACACTCGGAGATAACAAAAATGCCATTTGCCACCCTCGGTGTCTCGGTAACAATTAGTTATTCTCAATTGCATGCACTGTCACTGACCTCCTGTGTGTTGTGTTTAAACCCTTCCTGCATTCCCGCTTTGGAATTCCATTAAGTAATGTAGTGCTGTTTACAGTATTGTTTGCTCTGCTTCTGGTACCCTAAATTTCCACTTCCATCCCTTGTCCCTCTCCGTGGGTGTGCCCTCCTCCCACCTGCAGCGTTGGGCCAAATTCCTCGTCTTGAGTAGGAGAGTTTTACGTAGCACATTCTTGTGGTGGTGGTATTTCGCCAAGCTACTTACTAAAATCTAGCTTGCACGTTCCTGATAAATTTCTTGCTGCATCCTGGGGTTCAATTATTTGTTGTAGTTAAGCGTATGTACTTGAATGCTTGTGGAGTGAAGGTAGGTGGATGTGTGTTTGCGTGCGCGTGGAATGATGGGATGTTTCTATGAATGTGGGCACTGCAGTGGATTGGGGTCAGCATGTGTGTGTTGGTTTTAAATGCGGTATTTCTTTTTTCCTTTTTTGGGTGGTGATCTAATACCTCGCCACACGCCCTTTCGGCGGCTTGCGGGGTATTATGTAGATGTAGATGACCAAGCATTAGTTGCGCAGTCAGCCAAGGGGTTTCAAGCGCTGCTGATTGAATTGGAGGTTCAGTGCAATAGATATGGGATGAGAATCAATATTAATAAAACATAGGTTATGCGATTTTCCTGAAAGAAAAACGCTAAGCCAAATATTAAAACGGCGGGGAAAAAAGAGCAGGTAGAACAGTTTTACGTAACAGGGAAGTATTTTGGACCAACACGGTTAAAGTAGTACATCAACATCTACATAATACCCCGTAAGCTGCCTCACGGGCGTGTGGCGGGGGGTGTTAGGTCACCACCCAAAAAGGAAAAAAGAAATACCGCATTCAAAACCAACACACACATGCAAACCCCAATCCACAGCAGTGCAGACATTCATAGAAACATCCCATCATTCCACGCGCATGCAAACACACATCCACCTCGCTTCACTCCACAAGCATGCAAGTACATACGCTTAACTTCAACAAATAATTGAACCCCAAGATGCAGCAAGAAATTTATCAGGAACGTGCAAGCTAGATTTTAGTAAGTAGCTAGGCGAAATACCACCACCACAAGAATGTGCTACGTAAAACTCTCTCCTACCCAAGGTGAGGAATCTGACCCATCGCTGCAGGTAAAAGGAGGGCTCACCCACGGAGAGTTGACAAGGGATGGAAGGGGAAAAGGAGAAGAATTGCGCTAGGCAATGAGGCTTTCACAAGGAGGATGGAGTTGATGCCGGGGACTTTGAGTAACGATATTTTAGAAATGCTTGTAAAAACTTTGATATGGTGCGTAGCTATGTACAGCGCGGAAACGTGGTCATTGAAGCAGGAGGGTAGTCGTAGATAGGAGGTTTTTGAAATTTTGGTGTGGAGAAGAATGGAGAAGGTGAAATGAACCGAAAGGAAAACAAATGAGGAGCAAGTACTTGGCGAGTGAATGTGCACTGCCGAAAAAGGAAAAAGGTAAGAGCGCACAGTGGAGAAAGCGATCTCTTCAACCTTCTAGTCGGTGCACACTCCTCGGTTTCAGTGCTGCCGAGGATCACGCCCGGCCAACCACATGGAGGCAACGATTCGCTTCAGCCTTTCAATCCGATTTCTTCGATGCGCTTTACGTGCAGCGGTTGGGCATTAGGATCCTGTGACGTAACCGCGTGGTGTTACGCGTGGGCAGGGTGCACGCTGGGATCGAATTTTGCGGAGTAGGGTCGTGGACCCTAGGGTTCTTCAAACGAGTTTTTTTGGGACCATAACAAATCAAAAGAGTGCTGTTTATTTCGCAGTGCTTTGACGTCACCTAAAAATGCTGCGCGTTGTAGGATTTGATTTCGGGATCAAATGGAATGAATGCTGCAGAGGAAAGCTGTCCTGCTGTGAAGAACAGTAATAACCGCCGGGTGCGAACAGGAAGCGAAGGGTCATTATTTGAGGCACAGCCGAGGCACGAAGATTGCATTCGCGGGTCTCCATTTTCTAATTAATGGGAGTTTACGACTGGCCAAAAAATCGGAGAAATACTATCTCCTTAAAGTCCATATCGAAAGGCGAGGCAGTGACGATAATTGAAAGGAAATGAACTATGCACACATCGCGGACGACAAATTAAACTTCCCGAATTCCATTTACCACCAGAATCCCTAATGACCTGACGACCTAACGACCTCTGGCACACGGCCCCGTGTCAATAACACGCATGTTTAGGTGAAGATAATAGAATCATAGGCCAGTGTTCTGTTGTCATTCCTCATTTCTGGCTATAATGTCGTCAGATTCTGTTGCTGTCGAATAATTCAATTGCTACTTCGTCTATTACCGTCAGTCTCTTTGGCAGAGCGCAGTTGTAGCATTCATGAAGATTATTTTGTAAAGGTGTATATACATATTGTAATGTGTTTTTAGTTTTTTATTTAAATTTTTGTAAACTTTTTTACAACCTCACTAGAACTTTTTCTAATCCATACCTTTATCACTTTCTCTATTGTTCGTAGTACTTTTATTTTTTAGAGAGTTTTAGGTGCCTTTTCAACATAAAAATCTCCAATTTTTCTCAACATGAGATGATACATCTCTTTCGTCCGTTTTATGTATATACACGATATCACTATCTAATCAAAACTATGAAGCTTTTTTTTCGTGGGTCGTTAGAAAGTCCTTTAGGAAAACAAAGACTAGATTTTTTTAATTTGTCAACATAATCTCCCTCATGTACATATGCATCCATTACCCACAAACCACCGCAAGTGCGTGTAACGAGGGAGGGGGTGTTAGGTCACAGCCCTTAAAAAAATAATTTTTGAAATCGTGATTTGATTTAATGGGGCACCTCTAAGGGACAGTGCGAAGGCGGGGGCAGGCAAAATGGTTTATTGAGCTGAGGGGCGGGGGCGGGAGGGGACGGTAGTCGCAGAGGCAGCCCACGTCCGCTAGGGCCTTGTCCTGCCACAGCCATTTGGACCAATCTACACTATTAAGAGGCGTACTCGTAATTGTGTTCTTTATGAAGGGTTCCAATAATGGTAATGCATATTTCTTCGCAAGTTTTTTCAAAAGGTTTCCAATGTTTAGAAAGTTATCCTCAGAGCAGTTCTCAGGCAAGTGTTGTATCAGTCTTTAATTTGAAGAAAAAAATCAATTCATGAATTTACTTAAATTTAATGAAATATATTATTGTAGTTGAGTGAAAAAAGTGTTTATGTCATAAACTTAAAAGAAAACGACTTCTGAAACAAATGCTGCTATAGCTTCTCAATGAATCAGTAGATGGCACTGCAGGAGTAAAACTGTGTTCTGAAGCGCCAATATTCAAATATAAGCAAACGGCCCTTACTTTATGAATATACCACGCATATGATATTCATGCAAAAGTCTTGTTAACATACGCGCATGGAAACACAAATATTATCATCGAGCATGTAGCTGCTAATATGCCTTATTTCTACGCAGAGTTTAATCTTGGCCTCACTTGTAAATCGAATGACTTTACTATTATGACTTTGGTTTCTTACTGTTATAATTTCTTACTATTTGGTTTCTTGCTATTATTATTTGGTTTGGTTTCTTACTATTATAATGAGCTATTATGATCTTCTCTTGAATGCGCAAACCACTCTCGCTTTCATACACTCTTTCAAACAGCCTTATCCCATCTGTCAGTTCATACTGCGATTTAGGTGTATTTTTTGACGCGAAGCTCATCTTTCGCCAGTACGTTCAAAGGATTGTCGGGAGAGCGATAACAATAGTCGGCCTACTTTACCGTCACACTGGCGTTCGTGATCCTCTTGCCCTTATGACGGTGTTTTTTGTTTGTGTCCCCCAAATTTTAGAATACTGTTCACCAATCTGGTCGACCGCCTCCCCAACTACTTTAGAGTTACTCAACAGACCTCTTAATTTATTTATTGCTATTTCCCGTTATCGCATCCCTCCCCTCAAAAGTACAACCCGGGACTTTACTCTCTCATCCCTTGGTATTTCACCTCTCCACCGCCGTCCATTGCTATGTGATATGAATTTTTTACATAGCATCTTCAACGAAACTCTCCGTACCAACGACCTTCTTCCTCTATTCTCGATTCGTGTTCCCCCTCGGCCAACACGTATCTTGAGTCTGTCGCAGATTCCAAATTTCCATCTCTCGGTCTCTCAACGTTCCCTATTCCGTCGACTTCCCGCTGCGTTTACTTCCCTTACCATCCAGTATCCTTCCCTGGACCTCTCTTCCTCCCTCAACACTTTCACCTCTTTCCTTAAACGCCAGATAGTAACTTAACTCTCTCTGGTTGCATAGTTGCTCTCCTGCCATCTTATAGCTGTTGTTAACATTGTTTGTTAACTTTTCATTGTTGTCTGTTGCTTTTACTCGTTCTTTTTCTTAGTGTATGTTATATGTCAGCCAATATAAAAGCCTTTGTGCCGTTTTTGGCTGCTTTGTTAAATAAATAAATTCCTGATTGATTCTGATGAAAGAGAACAAATATTTGTATCTATCTGCACTGGAGTCTATGTTCCTTATTTTATCTTTGTGGTCTGATCTACTCAAAGACTATGATAATTCCTTTGTTGTAATCGTTAAACTCGTTGCTTCTGAACCTTTCTAAAAGCCTCGCTTGTTCTCTTCGCATCTCAAGTGGCTCCCAGCCCAATTCCCCCAAAAGGCCTGTCATTCTCGCCTTCTTATCGTAACGTTGTTGTCTGCCTTGCAGCTCAATACACTTTTCTCGACTTTTCTCGAACATTTCCATTCCATAGGATTTCAGAAGGTCGTCAAAATAAGATTAATTAAAAATAGCAATTTTCCACAAAATAAAAGTTGATGCGACCGGTTTCAATGTTACTACATAATCAATCATCAGGCCTCCTGATGATGATGTACTTACATTGAAACCGGTCGTATTAATAAAAATTTTATTTTGTGGAAAATTTCCAATTTTAATTAATCATGATATTCCACCATATCACGCCTGAAATGTCTCTTTTTAGTCAAAATAAGAATCTGTGTTGGCGATGGCCTCCTCGTTTCGCCGAGCTATTTTTTTCAACTTTAAGATTTTTTTCAAGTCACTGGGGTCGAAATCAGGTGAATTCTGATGGATATTGTGATTATTCGAACTTTACTTCCATAATTTTCGCCATCAAAACTGCACAGGTGTGCACCCGTGCATTGTCTAGAGGGAAGATAATTGTTTATCTTGCCAAATGAGGATGTTTTCTTTTTTTTTCTTTGCCCACGGGCGCAATGGCGGCGCATAATACGGATGCATTTCTGGTTTCCCCCGCCACACGCCTTTGCGGCGGCATGCGGGTTGTTATGCAGATGCAGAGAATACTCTCAATTAACGCATTTTTTGTCCGTTTTGCAATTTATCGATTCGGTTAATTCTGCATTAATCCCATTTAGGTCCATAGTCATCACCACATTACCGGCCGATTCCACCACCTTCGCCTTATGTGGACCAAGATCGCCTTTGGAAACTCATTATTTCCACTGTTTTTTGTCTCTCGAGTTAACGAGTTCATCCATGTTTGGTCCATAGTTATTTATCGACGCTGAAACTCGTCGGGATATGCGACGGGAAAGTGCCAAACCGGCCTCCGAAAGAACCATCACGATTGCATTCACTACTATTCTCCACTGAGAGCAAAGGCGGCCAAACCAATCTTGTCGAGATTTTTTTCGTACCGAATTTTTCGTGTGAAATTGATAACACTGTACGTGCCTTTTAATTTACCTCGTTCAGTTGTAAATACGTAACTCATTGCCTTCGTACTCTGGCTAAATAGGGTCGCGACGTTTGATTTAATGCACGTTCATTTAGAAGACTCACCTGGTTAGCGAATGAATTATAACGCATCGTTTGCTTTGTGTGCCGTGGTCGCGTAACGTTCCGACACGCTCACCGATCGTCTATTTTTCCCTGCCCCACCACTGCGTCTTCTTCTCATGTCCTCCCCGGATGTAGCCTCTTCCACATCACCGGCCATTTCAATTATTGTTGTTATTGCCAGTTGCCGGCCGGATTACGGTGATGCTCTAATGAACACTGGCTGAGTAGTGCACACTATGCTACTCCTAAGCCCTGTCTATCGTGGCGCGAAATATCCTTAGATCCTACATTACATATTGAAGTAATTATTTGCTTCTGACTACTTCATACCTCCTGCAATTCCATGCATAATACCTATTCCTTTCCTTCTTCAAGCCCTGCTTCCCCTCATCTTCCCCTCTATCCGCAGCATCCCTTTTCCGCCTCTCGGTGTCCCTCCTGCATTCTCTTGTCCTGCCTTCTTCCCAGCATCCGTCTTCTCTCTTCCCCCCCCCCCCCGCCATTTGATCTCCTTTCGGTCCATTCTATTTTCTCCCTTGTTCTCCACACCGCGATCCATGCGCATCATCCAGCGCGCACCCTTTCCAGTTGAATCCTCCACTTTTGAATATGTTCGCGGTTTATCACGAAATTTGACCTAATTGACGCCAGGGCCATTCGATTGTCCACATGAACTGTTTTTCTTTACCCTGAGGTCCGTTAAGTTTCGAGTACTGCGGTTGTAGGCTGTGACATTCCAAGGCTGCCGGAACCCCTTAAGTAGAGAAATGAGGTGGAGAAATTGCATGTAAAGGGCAATTGGACATTGCTATTGCTCCGTTGGGGTCTACGTGGGCAGAGTTTCAAATTCAAACCTCCACGCAGTTTTCGCGCGTGGACGCCCTCGTTTGTTTAGTTATGTCTCCTTTATTCTTAACTCGGGTTGGCCTTATTCTCTGCAGATAACACGACGCCAGCTTGATGACATTATTGATTTAGTTCGCGTGAACCTTAAATGCGACCTCATACATAATTGAGATCGAAAACTACCGAAAATCCTGTTACTCCTCTGAAGATAGAAATCTTCGGCCCGCAATCCCTCCCTCCTGATCGGAAACCTTTTCATCCATATTAATATTAAATGCCCTAAGTGACAGCAAAATCCACTTTTTAGGCGTGATTGTCCACTAACCTGATTTTGCTCAGGGGATTGATTTCCTCTCCAAGACCATTAAAACTGTTGGTGGTGTCGAAGTCAGGTTAGCTCGTGAACCGACTCGGTGACTTTCGAATTCGACCTTAACCTGTATTTCAGTAATATGAAAAAATAGTATACAGCTGGCTATAATGAATAGGCGATTTGCTGATTAATGTAAATTAACTGAATTTAACCCTTTGAAAAATCGCGGTGTTCAAGAAAGAACGCTTTGTTATTTTGAGAATGTTCGGGTATTTCTTTGAGCCAAATTTCTACTCCCTTCCGGTGGAGTGTAAAATTGCGGCCGCGTTGATTTTGGTTCAAAACATCTAAAAAAATTGGTGTGCAGGAACGAAAAACACTTCGAAGGAAATTTGAAGATTCGAAGATTCACCCGATAGCAATGCAATCCTCGCATTGTCGCGGACAGTTTCGCCTTTATCGTATCGCTTTCGCTTAATCGAGGCGGAGTTAAAATTGAATTGTCGCTCGGTCTGACTACATTTTTATCCTTCACCCTGGCCGAGTCATACTTTTCCGTTGCAAATGCCCTTGGAAACCTCTTCCAGGCGTGGGAACGGGCTCCACTCGTGCACTCGAATACGACCATGATGTTGAGCTTTCGTTAAGGATTTTAATCTTAAGGATTTTTGCCAGAATCAATTCCTTCAGCTGGGTCCCATAATTGGGAAAATTCGTTTCGTGGGTTGAAAGAGTCCTAACTGTAGGTAGCATTGCGACTAGGGATGTAAATTTTCAAGGGAAAAAAACTCGGAGTTGATTAAAATTGGCGTGCACTAAAATTTTCGCGTTCAAGAAATTTATTTAGTCAGTTTTCAATCGTTGGCAAATTCATCTCGGGTGCCTCATAATCATTTATGTGAAATCCATCGTGTGTCTTGGTATGTGTATATATATATATATATATACATATACACACACACATTCAAACACGAAATCCCACCATACGGTGAACAAATATTCATTCAAACATAGAAATAGATACAAGGTACGGTGTTCAAATCCCGGTTAAGGAAATATTTTTACATTCGTTATATGCCCAAGCGTTATATGCTCCAACCTGCTTATTTATGTACTTATAAATAAGCAAGCATATATATATATATATTCTCAGGATCATCAACAAAAGGATAGATAGTAAGGCAAATGATTGCTTAGGAGATGATCAGTTTGGGTTTAGGAAAAGAAGAGGTACGCGAGATGCCACTGCAGTAATGAGATCACTAATCGAGAGGAATATAGAACACAATCAGGACGTTTTTGCCTCTTTTGTAGATTTTTCTTAGGTAATCTACCGGTTAAGGTAGGTTTTTTTGGATTGACACAACTATCAAACAAACATTTTGTAACTCCCCACCTAGCAACCTAATCTATATCAGGTCCCTCATCATCTCTGTGTACTTCTTTCCTCCCTTCATCCCGTCCAACATCCCTATCCTGTTCCTGCCCTTACCTCGCTTGCCCAACATTCTCCCCTCTATTACCTTCTTCAACATTCCACTACCGCCCAATACGCCTTTCATCCATTTTTCAATCAATTTTGTCGGGACATAGGGGCCGAGTTTGTGGACTTGAGACCGGTGCTCGGGTCATGTCCCACTCCCTTGAACCGTTCCGGGGTTCACTAAACCCCTGAGGCGTCGATTCGGGTGGATCATAGGATCTTCGAGCACTGTAGATATTTTTTGGCGAATGCGTAGGTTAGGTAGTGGAGTAGATTGCCCTAATAACGATTTAATAAGGTGTAGGTCAATTAGTGGGTCTAACACTACTAGGTTGCCAGAAGAGATTTTTCCATGTACTTACACTGCTAATGAGACAAAAAAAAATTACTAATCAGAATATAGGCCGATCGCATGCTAAGACATCAAAGAGATTAAAAAACATCCCCAGAGAGCAGACCGCAAAGAAGGTTTTAGACGAGGATATAATTTCCGTAGTAGTAGTTAACTGCCGAAGTTTAAAAAATAAAATACCGAAATTTCACCATCTCATTCATAGCACAGAGTCGGATATCATTATAGGAACTGAAAGGTGGATAACAGATGACATCGCAGATTGCGAAATATTTCCCAAGTCCTTCATAGTTTATAGAAACGACAGAAAAAATAGAGCCGGAGGAGGAGTGTTTATTGCGGTTAAGAACTCTAACATCAGTAGAGGCAAGTTATTTCCTGATAGCTGTATAGAAAGTGTATGGTGCTCAGTGAAAACACTCAGATCGAAAAGTATATATATCTGTGCGTATTATAGACCACCCCACGTTAGCATTAACTCAATACCAGACCTAGAAAAACAGATACAAAGCTTTACAACCCACAACAGTGAGCATAGCCTAATTATCGGAGGTGATTTCAATATTCCCACAATAGATTGGGAGTCGTACATTTTTATAAATGGAGGTAAAGACAAGGATCTATGCGAGTCCCTCTTATTTGCGTTCACCTCGAATTCCCTACATCAATTAGTCACTTCACCAACAAGGGGAAAGAACATTCTTGATCTGTTAGCCACAAATATACCCGAAAAGGTCTTAAATATAGAAGTTGTTGACGGAATCAGTGATCAGTAGGGCTGTACACGCTAAATTTTCTCTAAGCGTAGATAAAGTTAACAAACCTAAGAGAAAGGTGTATTCCTTCAGTAAAGCGGACTATGATGGCTTAAAATGTGAATAAAAATTTCTTGTTTTATATTTGACGAATTAAGCAAAACTAGTAGTGTCGAGGATACTTCGAATTATTTTCTTACGATAACACGTTCAGCAATACAGCGGTTTATACCTAGTAAATATATAAAAGAGAATAAGGAACCCCGATGGTACAAATCTGAAGTACGGAAATCTTTTAGGCGTTAACAGGTGTGCCATGCCAGAATGAAAAACGCAGTTAAAGATTCCTCCCCTGATAAAATCAACGAAACCATACAGAACTACAAAGCATCTAGGTCCACTGCCAAGGTCTTCCGGAAGACGCTAGCGGAATTCAAAAGGAAAAAATTAGGCGAACACTTGAACGATAACCCAAAGATGTTTTGGTCCTACGTCAGGGAAGTGCAGGGAAAAAAGTCCACCGTAAACTCATTGAATACCGAAAAGGGGGATAGAATAACGAGTAGTTCAGATAAAGCCAACATATTAAACTCATTCTTCCAGAGTGTTTTCAACATATCCTCACAAAATAGAACCGAGAACCTTCCGAAAACATTTCAGAAGTCAATGGAAGCATTCAATATTTCCACCCGCGGAATAGAATTACTCCTGAAAAACATAGGCCCCAACAAATCTCCGGGACCTGATGAGATACCGGCGCGCGTTTATATAAGAACTGTCGACTGAAATATCCCCATATCTAGATATAATATTTAAGAAATCATTAGCAGAAGAAAGCGTGCCTAACGGCTGGAAGGTATCTTCGGTAACACCCATGTATAAAAACGGAGACAGGGAGGACCTCAGTATTTATAGGTCAATATCACTGACTTCCATTTCCTTTAAGGTTCTTGAACACATCATTGTTAGTTCCATGATGAGGCACCTCGATAGCCAAGATTTATTAATTAATAACCAACACGGCTTCCGAAAGGGTAGATACATCTACATCTACATACTACCCCGCAAGCCGCCGCAAGGGCGTGTGGCGGGGGGTGTTAGGTCACCACCCAAAAAAGGAAAAAAGAAATACCGCATTGAAAACCAACACACACATGCAAACCCCAATCCACAGCAGTGCACACATTCATCGTAAAATCCTATCATTCGACGCGCATGCAAACACACATCTACCTCCCTTCACTCCACAAGCATGCAAGTACATACGCTTAACTACAACAAATAATTTTACACCCAGGATGCAGCAAGAAATTAATCACGAACGTGCAAGCTAGTTTCTAGCAAGTAGCCAGGCGAAACACCACCACCACAAGAACGTTCCGCATAAAAATCTCTCCTACTCAAGACGAGGAATTTGGTCCAACGCTGCAGGTGGGAGGAGGGCACACCCACGGAGAGGGACAAGGGATGGAAGTGGAAATTTAGGGTAGCAAAAGAAGAGAAAACAATACTGTACCAAGCAATACATTACTTAATGGCATGCGGTAAGAGTTTTGACACAACACACAGGAGGTTAGTGAAAATGCATGCAATTGAGTTTAACTAATTGTTACTTAGACGCCGAGGGTGGCAAGTGGCATTTTTGTTATCTCCGAGTGTGACCCTACAGTTGTTATCCCGTATTGTCCGTGGGAAGAAAGAGTCCTTGAGTCTGCTAGTCCTGGCATCTATTTCCCGAATTTTGTACACATGATCCAAGCGACCAACGTATGTTGGAGCGCGAATAATTTTCGAGACCTCGGTGCTGAAACATGCGGATCTGAATTTATTTAGTAAGTTTAACCTAGCATTGAGTCGTCTTTTTTCCAGTGATTCCCATCCCAACTCCATAAGCATTTCAGTGACGCTTTTCGTTTTATCGTAACAGTTTTCCACGAAACGAGCTGCCCGGCGTTGGACCTTCTTAATTTCCCGAATGAGGCCTTTTTCACACGGATCCCATACGCTACAAGCATATTCTAAATGGGGCCTTACAAGAGCGTGATAACAACGTTCCTTGACCTTGGAATCACTTCTGCCGACAATGCGTCTAATAAATCCTAATTTTTTATATGCTTGCCCGCAGACTTTACGTATATGGGTCCCCCAAGTTAAGTCTTTAGTGAATGTAACACCTAGGTATTTCACCGTGTCAACTACATCAAGGTCTACACCAGCTAATTTGTAAACTAATCCCGTGGATCTTTTAAAGAAGTTTACCACCGAACATTTATTAAGATTTAAAGGCAATCGCCATTTTGAACACCATTCATTTATGCTATTTAAATCACGTGCTAGAATTAAACGATCCTCATCCCCAGATATCTCCCGATAAATCACTGTGTCATCCGCGAACATCCTTATCTTACTTTTCACTTCGCGGTTCAGATCGTTAACAAAAATCAAGAATAGTAACGGTCCGATAACACTTCCCTGAGGAACCCCCGAGATTACTCGTACGCTGGTAGAACTAGCGCCGTCAAGGACTACCCTCTGTTCCCGGTCTGAAAGGAAGTCTACAACCCAATTTATTGCCCCCTTGTGTATACCTGCGCCCTTTAATTTATGGATGAGTTTACCATGCGGAACCTAATCAAATGCCTTTTGAAAGTCTAAAAAGATCGCATCCACTTGCCTACCACTTTCACCCGATAAAATTAAGTCATGTGTGAACAATCCTAATTGGGTCTCGCATGAGCGGGTTTTTCTGAATCCGTATTGATTGTCACTTAAAAAGTTATTGTTATCAAGATGTCTCATTATGGAACTGACAATTATGTGCTCTAAGATTTTACAACATATAGAAGTGAGAGAAATGGGTCTATAATTGCTGGGGTCCTCCCTGTCACCACTTTTAAAAATAGGCGTTATTTGCGCGGTTTTCCATTTCCTAGGGACTTTGCACTCAGTCAGTGATTTGTTAAGTATAAATTCGAGATTCGGGGCGATGTTAGGAGCTAAGTGTTTTAGCACCCTAGCTGGTATGTTTTCGGGACCCGGGGATTTGTTTGGTTTAATGTCTTTGAGCAATTTGGCCATTCCTTGCTCGTCCGCTGTTATTTTTGCCATGGGTTCAGTATATATTGTTTCTTGGAGATACGTGGTGGCTACATCGTTCGTGAAGACGCTCTGGAAGAATTCGTTTAGAATGTTGGCTTTACCCACACTGTCAGTATGAATGATATTGTTGCAGTCCCTTAAGCAAGCCACGGTTTGTTGACCCCCATATACTTCCCTGACATATGACCAGAAGGCTTTGGGGTCAGTGTTCAAATACTCGCAGAGTACTTTACGTGTTAAGTCTTGCAAAGCGCTACGTAATTGTGTTTTAGTTTCAATTTTAGAGGATCTATACTTGTCCAAAAGCTGTTTATTGTCCAAGGGTGATGAGTTCAGACCTGCTTTCTTTACCCTAGAGTGTAACATTCTCTGCTTTCGAAAGGCTTTTTTAACGCCTTTGTTGTACCACCTGGGGTCGCGATTTGCTTTAACGTATTTTACAGGAATGAAATCTGTTATTCCTTTTTGCATAATTTGGGCAAACTGTGTCCAAGTTTCTTCCACGGTGGCAAGACTTAAGCGCGTTTTGAAATCGTGTAGTGAAGAGTTTAAATGGCTTGCAAAAGTTTCAAAATCTGCTTTGTGATAATTATAAATTTTTCTTTTTGGCTTAACATTCTTTTTTATTTCTACGTTCAAGTTGATAATAACTGATTTATGGTCACTCATACCCTCGTCGGTTGATACCCTATTAATGCGTTCCGGTGTGTTCGTAAGAAATAAGTCCAATATGTTCTTTCCACGGGTGGGAGTGCGTACTGCTTGATGGAGCGAGTTTCTTTTAACCAATTTTAGTAAGAAATTGCAAGATTCGCGATCACGGGTCCGAGATTTAACGCTATTGCTGTCCCAGTCGATACCAGGGAGGTTAAAGTCACCACCAATTATATTGATGCATTTATTATTTTTGCGTGTAAATTTATTTATTTGTTCATTGAGGGTATTAAGTGTTTGAAAATCTGAGTCTGGGGGTCTGTAGAAAGAGCATAAATTAATGTTGGGGTGATTGGATCGCAGTATGGTGCACCAAACACTTTCTATGTTATTATTTTCAAATGCAAGTTGTCTGCTTTCAAGATTATTTTTCACAGCCACGAAAACTCCTCCTTCGGGTCTTGTACCTCTATCATGTCGGTAAACTGTAAAGTTTATTGGGAAAATTTCTTGGTCATTGATGTCATTACACAGCCAACTCTCTGTGCCTAATATTATATCAGCCGAATGACATTGGATTATGTGCTCGAGGTCCGCTATTTTATTTTTGAGGCTTCTGCAATTTTATACAAGTATCTACATCTACATAAGTACCCTGCGAGCCACCAAAAAGGTGTGTGGCAGGGGGTGTAGCACCATGAGGGAAGGGTAAGGGTTGAGGGGGTTGGGAGTTAGGTGAGGAAAGGTGGGGGGAACCTGTAGGAGAAAAAAAATATATATATATATACACACATACATATATATACATACATACATACACACATGTATACACATCCTCGCGAAGTCCCTAACCTGTACGTTAATACTTATTGTAATGAACTAAGTCCTGGGGAATTTCGACTACGAGCATTCTGGTCCCTTATCGTTCTTGGAAAAAATGACATTTTAAACCTGTCAGTCTTGCAGTCTATCTCTCTAGTCTTATATTCGTGATCTCTTCGAACGCAATACGTTGGGGTCCGTATTATATCCTTGATGTCATCGGAAAAGGGCCCATCTTTAAATGTTTTTAATGAGTTTAATCTATATTGGAAACGCCGCTGTGTAAGAGAATCCCAACCTAAATTGTCTAGCAAAGTAGATACGCTGCTGAGTTGGTCATAACAATGTTTGACAAATCTAGCCCCCCTCCGCTGAACTCGATCTAATTCCGAAACCAAATTTATGTTATGAGGATCCCATATACTGGCAGCATACTCTAGGTGGGGCCTGACCAAGGCAAGGAAACATCGTTCTTTCACCTTTGGTCGCATTTACCTAGCACTCTCTTACAAATCCCAATTTTTTATTAGCACGACCGCATATTTCTCGTATGTGTTTTCCCCAGGACAGATCGTGAGTAATTGTTACACCCAAGTATTTAAAGGAATCTACCCTCTCGATATTGGTTTGTTTCACTTTGTAACTATAAGGGAGGGAATTACTCTTTTCCCAAAAATGTATTACTACGCATTTTTTAAAATTCAATTCCAATTGCCATGTATCGCACCAATTTTGAATTGCATCTAGGATATTTAGATTGTTTTTCTCTTGAGTAACGCCCTTGTTTGTGTCTGACCGTAATTTACGACACGTTTGTGGAGAAGTGCATGTCAAATGTCTTTCTACGTACGTCAATGCCAGGGTTGCCGTTTATTTTTTCTTATCGGTTGTATGTTGTATTAAAACAAGTTTGTGTTTGTTCTGTTATTTTTGGGATCTGAGGCGTAATCTGATCTCAAGTGACAAGAAGCGCTGGATTCTACTTTATTTATCCCAATATATGACCTGCGCTCTTGCCTTCCAACTATGCTAAACCCTAGAAACGTGTTAGTGTAACCTACGCGCTACACACTGTGATGCCACGGCAGTATAATGGACCCCGGAGCGATTTAGGGGTACCCGACACGATGAGAGGACAGGCCTCAAATCAATGATATCCGCTCCGATTTCCCGACAGACTCCCAACAATCTCTCGTTTATACCCTCTATTCGGCTCCAAACGAGCCTTCCGCGGTCAGTACGTGGCACAATACTACAAATACTTAATTTAAGAGGAACCTTCAACTCTGCCTCATCCCGTTTCACCTCCGAGTGCATCTCCTTAAAGGAGCGCAGGATCTCTTCAGATCCACGTTCTGAGGCGTCGTTTGTTCCCACATGAGCCACAATGCGTAGCTTTGAGCAACCTGTATTACTGACGGCCGCCTTCATCGCCTGCGTCGCCTGGGGTACCCCGCCGCCTGGTACACACCAGGACGACAAAAATCCAACACCTCCCTCCTGTTGAACTCTGCGGCGCAGCGGATGCATTATACGCCGGACGTTAGAACTGCCTAATATAACGGTTCCCTCCCTTCCCGAGCGCTGATGTCTTACTCTAGGCAGTGCCCTCGGAGTAGGGGTAGGAGCTGCAGGTGCGGAGGTGCTGTCATCCGACAGCACCTGGTACCTGTTGGAGACGGGGATGGTCTCTGCCTCCGCAGAGTCCAATCCTCGCCGCAGCGTTACCTTCCCCTTGCCCCGATATACAACCCTCCAATCGTCAGACCTACGGACAAGAGGTACTCCCTCGTTGAGAGATGGGACACGAGGCAGGTCCCTAATCGCCCAGCCACGAGAAGCATTCGGACGAATCCGTGCATCCCTATGGGCGTGGCGGGTTTTCGAATTCCCACACCGAGTCCCAACTCTCCCGAGGGGAGCCCTCCCTCCGGCGATCTCCGAACGAAGCTCCCGCACCATCCTCTCTAACATGACAATACGAGCCCTTAGAACTGCGCATTCGCCAGTGCCTTCGAGCATGGCAACAGGGGACCTAGGTGAAGCCATCATGGTTATTAACCGAGTCCCAACAAAAGCTAACCTGTATACACTATCCTAAGATGTCTAAGAAGGGTTCCCCAAAAATAAAAGCTAACCTAAACCTGCTATGCTAAAGATATGTTTTTGTTTTTAATAGTGCGGTACTATAAACAAAAATGTACGAAACTGGTAACTTAATGTAATGGACACTGTACTTGTAACTGTAAGTGGCTACTCAGGGGAAAATAAGAGAAGAAGAGAGAGAGTACTCACCAATAACCAGTCAGAGGAGCGGGAAACAAATAACTACAAGCCAGTAAGAATACCCACTAAAATTACCACCACACTAATAAAAAATAATGACAAACAGCACAAAGACTAAATAAACTAAGCTATATCACAAAATAAAAGCTAACACCACACTACACTTCTCTAGGGAAGAATATGCACAGAGGCGCACAAGTAACAGCAGGTAAGCTCGGCTACGGTCAAACCGGTTCCAGCGAGCGAGGTCAGGTACGTCCGTTCTCGGCAGAGGCCAGGTAGATACTGCGAAACTCAACTCGCACTTTTTGTACATGATATATTGAACTCCGGTGAAAGTAATATTCCAGTTGATGCGATATTCCTAGTTTTAAGAAAGCTTTCGATAAAGTCCCTTATTGCAAATTACTGGCGAAATTTGAAACTTATGGAATACACGAGAGTATTATTAACTGGATTAAACAATTGTTAAGTTATCGTGTCCAAAGAGTGGTCCAGGACGATGTAACATCCGATTCTGTCAAGGTCACGTCGGGTGTACCACAAGGAAGTGTCATAGGTCCCCTCCATTTCCTTATTTACATAAATGAACTCAGTACCGTAGTTAATAGCAAGCCCCGTCTTTTCGCCGATGATGCAGCAATTTATGCGGACATCCGAAGTCAGGAAGACAGAGTCTTGTTAGCCAACGACCTAGATGCAATTCAAAATTGGTGTGATACATGGCAATTGGCATTAAATTTTTAAAAATTCGTAGTAGTACATTGTTGGGAAAAGAGTAATTCCCTCCCAAATAGTTACAAAGTGAAATAAACCAATATCGCGAAGGTAGATTCCTTTAAATACTTGGGTGTAACAATTACTCACGATCTGTCCTGGGGAAAACTCATACGAGAAATATGCGGTCGTGCTAATAAAAAATTGGGATTTGTGAAAAGAGTGCTTGGTAAATGCGACTAAAAGGTGAAAGAACGATGTTTCCTTGCCTTGGTCAGGCCCCACCTAGAGTATGCTGCCAGTATATGAGATCCTCATAATATAAATTTGGTTTCGGAATGAGATCGAGTTCAGCGGAGGGAGGCTGGATTTGTCAAACATTCTTATGACCAACTCAGCAGCGTACCCACTTTGCTAGACAATTTAGGTTGGGAATCTCTTCCACAACGGCGTTTCCAATAGAGATTAAACTTATTAAAAACATTTAAAGGTGGGCTCTTTTCCGATGACATCAAGGGTGTACTACGAATCCCAACGTATTACGGTCGAAGGGATCACGAATATAAGACTAGAGAGAGACTGCAAGACTGACAGGTTTAAACGGTCATTTTTTCCAAAATCGATAAGGGACTAGAATGCTTGTAGGCGAAATTCCCAAGGACTTAGTTCATTACAATAAGTATTAACGTACTGGTTAGGGACTGCGCGAGGATATGTATACATATGTGTGTATATATATATATAAATATATATATATATATATATATTATCATATTTTGATAGTGATGGGGGATTGGAATGCGACGGTAGGCGAAGGAAGAGATGGTGGTGAGGTGGGGGACTATGGGTAAGGCACGAGATATGAACGCGGGGAGAAAGCAATTGAATTCTGCAGGAGACAGGGGTTAGTCATCACTAACACATGGTTTAGACACCACAAATGGCGTAGGTATACATGGAAAATGCCAGGTGACTCAGAAAGGTATCAGTTAGATTACATTATGGTTAGGCACAGGTTTAGGAACAGTGTGATAAATTCGCACAGTTTCCCAGGAGCGGATGCGGACTCTGACCACAATTTAGTTGTTATGAATGTAATGTGCGTTTCAAGAAGATAAGGCAAGGGCGGCGGGTTAGGAAATGGAATTTAGAAGCAGTAAATGGATAAACGAGGAAGGAATATCAGCATGCTGTAGAGAAAGTGATGGATGACGGTAAAGAACTGAGTACTATCGAAGAAAAATGGGAATGTATCAAGAAATAGATATTGGAAGCCGCTAAAGACACTATAGGAACCGTTAACGGGAAAAGGATAAGGAAACCATGGGTAACGGATGAGATGATTGCAAAGATGGATGAGAGAAGAAGATGAAAACTTTAAACACAGAGTTAGGCTAAATGAAGTACAAAGAGTTAAACAATAAATTGAGAAGGGCCACAAATGAAGCAAAAGAAGAATGGTGGAAAACGCAATGCGAGGATATGGAAAGTTTACAGAAGAAGGGTGAAATTGGTGCTCTATACAGCAAGGTTAAGTTATTATCGGGAAGTAAGAAGGCAAGATCTGTGTTAGCAGGAAAAAGTTCGTGGGGTAAGATATTAGTTGAACCAGGAAAAATCCAAGAGAGATGGAAGGAATATATAGAAACACTGTATGGAAAAGAACTTAGGCCGACAAGGTTAGACATGGAAAAAGAACATGACGTAGAAGAGTATAGCTTAGGTCCAGGCATACTCGACGATGAAATAGAAAGGGCATTTAAGGAGATGAAAGCAAATAAGTCTATGGGGGTGGACAATATTCCTGTAGAAATGTTGAAATGGTTAGAGAAAGGTGGGAAGAAGGCCATATATGTACTGATTCGTAGTATCTATGAGGAAGGAATCTGACCGGAAGATTTTCTGAGATCGGTGTGAGTTCCTATTCCATAAAAGGCAAAGGCTTCGTCATGTGAGGATCAAAGAACAATAAGTTTGATATCCCACGCAGCTAAAGTTATTCTCAGGATCATCAACAAAAGGATAGAGAGTAAGACAAATAATTACTTAGGGGATGATCAGTTTGGGTTTAGAAAGGGGAGAGGTACGCGTGAAGCTATGGAAGTAATGAGATCACTAATCGAGAGGAATATAGAATAATCAGGACGTATTTGCCTGTTTCGTACATTTCGAAAAAGCGTTTGTTAGAGTGAATTGGGAAAAATTCATGCCAGTGTTGCAGAAAATAGGAGTGGATTGTAGGGACAGGAGACTGATGCGCAACCTGTACATGTCTCAGACTGCTCAGGTGCGAGTGGGGAACGGAGAGTCCGGATGGGCAGTGTTAGGAAGAGGTGTAAGGCAGGGTTGCCCATTGTCACCTGTACTGTTCAACGTATATGTAGAGGAAATGATCAAAGAGGCATGGGGAGAACTGGAGGTAGGAATGAAAGTCGGAGGGGAATTCGTAAAATCGGTTAGGTTTGCTGATGACCAAGCATTAGTTGCTCAGACAGCCAAGGGGTTGCAAGCGTTGTTGAGTGAATTGGAGATTCCGTGCGATAAATATGGGATGAGATTCAATATTAATAAAACAAAGGTTATGCGATTTTCCAGAAAGAAAAAGGCTAAGCTAAATATTAAAATAGGCGGGGAAAATATGGAGCAGGTAGAACAGTTTACATATCTCGGAAGTGTTTTGGACCAATATGGTCAAAGTGGTAGGGACGTAAGGAGAATAATTGCGCTAGGCAAGGAGGCTTTCTCATGGAGGAAGGAGTTGATGACGGAGACGTTGAGTAGGGATATTAAGACAAGACTCGTAAAAACTCTGATATGGAGCGTAGCCATGTACGGCGCGGAAACGTGGTCGCTGAAGCAGGAGGATAGACGTAGATTGCAGGCTTGTGAAATGTGGGTGTGGAGAAGAATGGAGAAGGTGAAATGGACCGAAAGGAAAACAAATGAGGAAGTACTAGAAATGGTGGTGGAGGAGAGGGGTTTGTTGAGAGAAATCCTACGGAGGCAGGAAAAATGGATGAAAGGCGTATTGAGCGGTAGTGGAATGATGAAGAGGGTAATAGAGGGGAGAATGTTGGGCAAGCGAGGTAAGGGTAGGAAGAGGATAGTGATGTTGGACGGGATGAAGGGAGGAAAGAAGTACACCGAGATGAAGAGGGACCTGATATAGATTAGTTTGTTAGGTGGGGAGTCACAAAATGTTTATTTGATCGTTGTGTCCATCCAAAAACCTACCTTAACCGGTAGATTACCTAATAATAATATTTCATATCTTATCTTCCGAAGAAGACGGAGTTCGAGTTCGTCGAAATTATCAAGATATTATTGTGAGTTTTCTTTTTATGTGTTCTCGTGCTATGTGTTACTGTCTAAGTTTTTTATTCAACGCTTCCTTGTTACTTTGAAGAAATCATCTATATATGTATATATATATATATATATATAGTATATATATGTGTGTGTGTATGGGCATATGTATTTTTGTATTTTTTTCTTACAGGTTCCTCCACATTTCCTCACCTAACCCCCACCCCCTCAACCCTTACGCTTCCCTCATTTGTTACACCCCATGCCACACACGTTTTTGGTGGCTCGCAGGGTATTTATGTACATGTAGAAGTAGAAGTTTTCCTGCCTCCATAGGATTTCTCTCAGGAAACCCCTCTCCTCATCCACCATCTCTAGTACTTACTCATTTGGTTTCCTATCGATCCATTTCACCGTATCCATTCTTCTCCACACCCACATTTCGAAAGCCTCCAATCTACGTTTATCCCCCATCTACAGTGACCACGTTTCCGCGCCGTACATAGCTACGCTCCATATCAAAGTTTTTACGAGTCTTGTCTTAACATCCCTACTCAACGTCCCCGTCATCAACTCCCTCCTCCTTGAGAAAGCCTCCTTGCCTAGCGCAATTATTCTCCTTACGTCCCTACTACTTTGACCGTATTGGTCCAAAACACTTCCGAGATATGTAAACTATTCTACCCTCTCTATTTTTTCCCCGCCTATTTTAATATTGAGATTAGCTTTTTTCTTCCTGGAAAATCGCATAACCTTTGTTTTATTAATATTAATTCTCATCCCATATTTATCGCATTGAACCTCCAATTCCCTCCGCATTGCTTGCATTCCCTTGGATGACTGAGCAGCTAATGCTATGTCATCAGGGAACCTAACCGATTTTACCAATTCTCCTCCGACTTTCATTCTTACCTCCAGTTCTTCCCATGCCTCTTTAATCATTTCGTTCACATATACGTTTAACAGCATCGGTGACAATGGGCAACCCTGCCTTACACCTCTTCCTAACACTGTCCATCCGGATTCTCCGCTCCCCACTCGCACCTGAGGAGTTTGAGACATGTACAGGTTGCGGATCAGTCTCCTGTCCCTCCAATCCATTCCTATTTTCTGCAGTACACGCATTAATTTTTCCAAATTCACTCTATCAAACGCTTTTCCGAAATCTACATAACAGGCGAAAACGTCCTGATCGTATTCAATATTCCGATCTCATTATTGCAATGCCATCACGCGTGGCTCTTCCTTTCCTGAACCCAAACTGATCATCCCCTGAGTAATTATTTGTCTTACTTGTCTTACTTTGTTTTACTTCCTTTTGTTGATGATTCTGAGAATAACTTTAGCTGCGTGGGATATGAAACTTATTGTTATTTAATCTTCACCTGATGTAGCCTTTGCCTTTTATGGAATAGGAACTAACACCGATCTCAGAAATCTTCCGGTCAGATTCCTTCCTCATAGATACTACGAATCAGCCCATATAGGGCCTTATTCCCGCATTTTCCTAAACTTTTGAATAGTTCTACAGGAATGTTTTCCACCTCCACGGTCTTATTTGCTTTCATCTCCTTTAATGCCCAGTCTATTTCATCGTTGAGTATGCCTTGACCTAAGCTATCTTCTTCTACGTCATGTTCCTTTTTTTATGTCTAACCCTGTCGGCCTAAGTTCTTTTCCATACAGTGTTTCTATATATTCCTTCCATCTCTCTTGGATTTTTCCTGGTTCAACTAATATCTTACCCCACGAATTTTTTCCTGCTAACACAGATCTTGCCTTCTTACTTCCCGATAATAACTTAACCTTGGTTTATAGAGCACCAATTTCACCCTTCTTCTTTAAACTTTCCATATCCTCGCATTGCGTTTTCCACCATTGTTCTTTTGCTTCATTTGTGGCCCTTCTCAATTTATTGTTTAACTCTTTGTACTTCATTTTGCCTAACTCTGTGTTTAAAGTTTTCCATCTTCTTCTCTCGTCCATCTTTGCAATCATCTCATCCGTTACCCATGGTTTCCTTATCCTTTTCCCGTTAACGGTTCCTATAGTGTCTTTCGCGGCTTCCGATGTCCCTTGCTTGATACATTCCCATTTTTGTTCGATAGTACTCAGTTCTTTACCGTCATCCATCATTTTCTCTACAGCCTGCTAATACTCCTCCCTCGTTAATACATTTAATGCTTCTAAATTCCATTTCCTAACCCACCGCTCTTGCCTTATCTTCTTGAATCGGACGTTACATTTAATAACAACTAAATTGAGGTCTGAGTCCCCATCCGCTCCAGGGAAAAATTGCGAATTTATCACACTGTTCCTAAACCTGTGCCTAACCATAATATAATCCAACTGATACCTTGCTGAGTCACCTGGCATTTTCCATGTATACCTACGCCTCTTGTGGTTTCGAAACCATGTGTTGGTGATGACTAACCACTGTCTCCTGCAGAATTCAATTGCCTTCTCCCCTCGTTCATTCCTCGTGCCTAACTTATAGTCCCCCACCTCATCACCATCTCTTCCTTTGCCTACCGTCGCATTCCAATCTCCCATCACTATCAAATGTTTTCCTGCAAGAACACTGGCGATGATTTCCTCTAACTTATCGTACATCCTATCGAATTATTCCTCCGTGTGGTTGCTCGGTGGCATGTATTCCTGAACAATGGCCAAGTTCGTCGGCTCTGCTTTAATCTCTACGAGTAAAATTCTATTAGTTGCTTGCTCTATGTTGACTACGCTTCTTTCTACCCATTTATTTAATATTATTGCAACCCCTCGTTGGCTCTCGTCCCCGCCGCTGTATATCACTCCATAATTTTCGCTCCAGTAATCCCCGCTATCCTTTCCATCTCACCTCGCAGAGACCTAAAGCATCAATATTACCTCTTTCCATCTCTCGCTTAATATTTTCTAATTTTCCTGTCCTCAACATTGTCCTGACGTTCCATGTTCCTATTCTAACTACTTTCGTCTTCTTCTGCGTCTTTTGTCCTGGTGCTGCTATTTCTTCTCTGCAACGGTTTCGTGGGATGACGACCGCGGGTGCCTTGCCTCCCCCGCTGCCAGGCACGACACACGGCTCCTTGGGCCGAGGGCCGCAGTTGCCAAGACTGAATTCTCTAAATATTCTTAACATTTTATATGTTGCTGTCGCCATTACTGGCGACGTATTTGGGCAATATTGTCACTCCAGGCTATGATTATAAAGATAGATTGAATGCCTAAAATTGAAAGAAAAGGTTCCATCGTTACTGGCCAAATAAATATCAACAAAATGGCGAGCAAATTTCACTTGTAAAATATTTTACTACAAATTTACTCACATAATGCCAATAAACTTGTGGAAGACGAATCTACAGCTCCCGTTCTGTCATTTGATAGCAGCACAAATAGTTAATTAACAGCTGCGAGAGGAGTTCTGACTGCGGCCGAATTTTGATATCCGTTGCGGTTTAACAAATTTCTTTTCCTGTCTTGTGACTGAATCCGCCGTTGCCTTTCTGCTTTCTTTCTGCTCTTGCGCAGCAGTCGCAAACCGATGATATTAATTTTACAAAACAATTTTTGAAGATTGTTCATTTTTCATTTTTATGAACTAATTTTATTTGCAAATAATTTATAGTTCAAGGTTTGCTAGAGGAATTTGTACAAAAGAGAATGCCGAGTGGTTCACCGGATATTGCATGTTTTAAAGGAGGTCGATAGTGCAAAACTTGTATACTGTCAGCCATTTGGGGCGATTACAAGATTTTCCTCCAATTTTTTTCTCCGGCGCGAAGGCATTCCTTACCTTTGACATGAAGGTGTATACCTCGAGGAAAGGTGGCTGCGGTGCGTTGTGAGCAAACCTACGAGTAGGTCACGAGGCAACCCAAGCCTAAACTTGACCCCTCATTACGGGGGTCGTTCCTTGGGAATAAGTAGAAAAACAAATAATTTTGGGTAGATTTCTTTATTTTTCAAAATAATCTCTTTTTAGCTTGCTACAAGATACAATCCTTTCAGCTCGGTATTCCAGCATTTCTCCAATCTTCTTAGGCTATCCAAAAAGTATGATTTCGGAAGTTCCTCAAAATAGGTACACAGTATGTATGCTGGCGATGACCACCTCATTAAAATGGGTCACTGGGGGGCCAAATCTGATTAATGAGGTGGATCTTGCGATATTAATTCGAGCTTTAATTCCATAATTTCGCCATCGAAACTGCACAGGTGGCCACCCGTGCAGTACCTTAATGGAATGGAATTTATTTCTCTGCAAAATGAGGATATTTTTTCTTGATTTATTTGCTCAACTGGTGCTATAACAACTGACGATGCTCTCCATTGCTCGTCTGTCCTTTTTGCAAGTTATCGATGTGGATTATTCCGACTGAGGTAATAAGTAGGCCGTGTCGATCATCGTCCAATTTGACGCGTGAATTGACCAGACAAGAGTCGACAGCTGGACCATCGCGCACAACGCCCATCTCTCCCATTGCACCCTGGGTGAATCAAACCTCTCGAGAAGAGATGACACCAGTTTACCCGCATACTTTTAAATTGTGGGAAATTTAATAGGATGCAATTGATCGTAAAATATTGATGTCCCGTCCAATTGTTTTTGCGATCTTTGAAGTAAAACTTTTTACCCGTCATGATTTAAAAGTTTTTGGCTTTTGATAGCAATTGAATTGTCAAAAAGAAGTCCATCATCAAGAGCACATTCACATTTTTTCCATTCATAATGTTTTTTTAGCAATTGAATTATTAATTTAATCAATCAAACAGGAACGATTTAAATATTAATAATTTTCAACTAAATGTTTTTAAACAATCTTGAGTGTTTTAGTAAATTATTATTTATGTAAATATTACACTCAAGATTGTTTAAAAACATTTAGTGGAAAATTATTAATATTTAAATCGTTCCTGTTTGCTTGATTAAATTAATAATTCAATTGCTAAATAAGAATTATGAATGGAAAAAATTAATAATAAAATAAATGTAAATAAATACAAAATAATAATAAATAAATGTGATAATATATAAAATATTTTTTTATTAAAAGCTTGGCCATTGGGTGTTCGGCGAATAATCTCTTTCGTCCTTTCGTAGTAAATCAGATTTGTAACGAAAATGCGACGGTCTATTTTCCGCGCCGCTAAACCTGCACCAAGTCACCCAGGCAAAGAATGAAGTGCTGCCCCATAGTAGGACACTCATTGCTCTACTTAGAGCCATCTTTCTGCGCTTTCGTACTTCAGTGGGTCGTGCATTTACCGTTACTTGGTTTTTCGCTTCCATATTTTTGGAATATCCCGAAGGCGATTCGTTCGCTCGTTCTGCTCCCTTGTTTACGACAACGAAGAGCGATAGGTCAGCATCATCGTGCCGAATATGCTTCAACTATCTTCTGCGAGTACACCATCGATGTGGCGACCGGTTCGATAGGCAGCTGCTTCGAGATGAAGTAGCTGCCGCACCAGCCACCATCATCCGAGTCTGATATATTCTATAGAAGACATCGCATCAATCTAATTATTACTCAGCGTTTATATAATATCTGTTTTTAGTTTTGGATTATTAAGTCGTTTCTGAATCAATTGTGTTACGTTCAGGGGATATAAATTTAAAAATATAATTGAATTATTCTAAAATTACTCGTTTCAAAACTAAATTGCCGAGGTCGCGAGAGGACGAGAGACATTTGGAAATGGACGAGTGCGATTGAGCATGAATGCAGGCACGAATGAAACTCAGTCCTTGGGTTCTTTTTGGCGCATGCGCGAAATTGGGAACTGGCAAACTACTCCCGTATTTGGTGCTTCGGTGACGGCGATCTTCTGAATTGGGAGCTGCTCACTCCGCTCTTTTTAAATCTAGCCTCGGATTGCGTGGGAACTTAATTTTGTGTCGACTCTTGCAAAAAGTCAAGGGTGAAAACCGTATGGGTGCTAATATGCATGACGCACTAATTATACCCCGAATTTGACATGCGTTTAGTGTTCTTTCGTTGGCGACTTTTTCGCAGCAAAATTCGAAAATTAAACAAAAATACAGTTTCATCGTACGTATGTGAATTAGAGCGGTAGTGTAGCGATCAAGGCAGGTTTTTAGGGGAGCCAAGAATTAAGCATCGCTACATTCTTCGGTCCTGCCTAACACGACGCCAATCAAATACGACATGACTCTGATCTATAATGAATCATTGTTGTACACGTACTTCCCGCCTTTGTGCCAATTTTGCCTCTGATGCCCGTTAACGTCGCCCCTTGCTACAGCTGCATCCACTTCCCTCCCCCCCACGCCCCAGCAACCAACCTCCTCTCCCCCCCACGTCCTCTACTGCTTCCTCGCTTTACTTTGCTTTCCCCCCATCTCCCCCCATCTTACCTCTCCCACGCCTACATCTCGATAGTCCTGCGATCAAGTTTCCGTGCTCTACTACACCAAATTAATATTTAAGTTTCGCTGAATTTGATCAGGAGATTAAGTATCGAATTTCATTCGATGCGTGGATCGCTCACTTGACTATTCGTCTTCCTCCTTGCACCCTTGCAGGCATAGAATGCGCCCTACATGGAGGAAGTTTATTTCGGACCTTGGGCCGTGCTGCTAGATCAATCTTGGCGTCCGGGCAGGAGTGATTCGGGGGGAGGTGTGGTAGCCGTTGGGGTGGGGGACCTGGAGTGATTTGAGGGATGTCGCCCGTTTGCACTCGTGGGGCTGGAATGAAAGCGATCGGCTTGGAGGTTGTTTCCAGCGTGGGTGGGTCATTGCTCCAGTCTCCCCGGCTCCAGTTGTCTCCGACGGGCAATCATGCGCATCGCATCCCGAGTTGAGATCACTTTTAGGAGGAAATGCGAAATAGTTTTAGAAATCCATATGATATTTCTAAGTCACCGTTAGAACTTCTGAAGGCGATCTTGCATCGGTCGTTTCAGAACGGGAATTCCATGGAGTTTATTTCATTTTCATTTCCCATCCGGATTGGTCCAGTTCACTTCAACTGTTTCTCCTTTGTCTTCCACGCCTGTATCTCGCTTTCTTCTCACCTTTCCTGCGTCCAACCGGTTTCTTTTTCATCTTTAGTATTTTCTTGGAAGCCTTTTACAGTTTTGCAACTTGAAGTACCAGGTGCTCACCGGCTGGATGTCCTGGATGTCCTCTGGTGTAATTTGGAGTTCCCGTGTTTCCTTTTCGAATCTCTAAATCCACCACTTGGCTCATTTTCAGTTTTCTTTGGTTAGCTGGTCGAAAAGTCTTCCTGGGTGTCTCACTGTTTAACCTCTCTTTGAAGGTTGATAAACCGCAATGCTTCATTTTCTCATAGTGTAACGGTTAAAATGCAAAAATAGTGAAATTTTATTTCTTACTAAATGTAAAGATGCCATTGCGGTGGCGTCTTCTGTAAGTTCGCCCTCCCTAACGACTACTGTCATTGTCTTAATGTTTTACTTTCAATGTGTTATTTAATGCTTTCATCGTGACGATCTCATTAGAAGCAGATCGTTCCCGCGTGGAGTGCCTCTGCTCTTGAATAGGAGCTCCCTCAAGGTCTTAATCCTTTGTTCTTATTGTCCGCCGAGCATTGTCGGCTGTCTCCGGGAGGGACAAGGTTCCATCAATTAGGCGTGATGCTTCCCCACTCGCCCGATTGTCATTTCTCTTTTCCCAGGATTCGGGAAAGTGAAAAGGGTTAATCGCCGATGCGGAGGATTCATCATGCAGTGGCATCACGTGACGTCCTAATAATGATAATTTCTTCACCGGAAATAACGGAAACCACCGGAAGGAGCGTCAACTCGCGACCGCTTTTGGGCACGACACCACAGCCCGTTCCCCTGCATCGCTCTCCGACACGACAATATAAAATGTCGGTATATGTATTTCATAAAGAACCGTGCTTCGAATTCGAGACCGAATTGCAGGGACCTTCATCCATTTTTCCTGTCTCCATAGGATTTCTCCCAACAGCACCGGTAATAATGGGCAACCCTGCCTTACGCCTCTTCATAACACTGCCCATCCGGACTCTCCGTTCCCCACTCGCACCTGAGCGGTCTGAGGCATGCACAGGTTGCGGATTAGCCTCCAGTCCCTACATTCTATTCCTATTTTCTGCAATACACGCATTAATTTTTCCCAATTCACTCTATCAAACGCTTTTTCGAAATGTACGAAACAGGCAAATACGTCCTGATTGTATTCTATATTCCTCTCGATTAGTAATCTCATTACTGCTGTAATATTCTATCAGTTCCTTGTTTTATGTTGACCTTACTCTTCCTACGTCTTTATTGAATATTACGGCAACCCCTCGCCAGCTCTCGTCCCCGCCGCTTTATATTATTCTATAATTATCACTCCAGTAATCCCCGCTATCCTTTCACCTCACCTCGCATAGACCTAAAACATTTATGTTACCTCTTTCCATCTCTCGCTTAAAATTCTCTAGTTTGCCCAACCTCAACATTTTCCTGATGTGCTATGTTTCTATTCTAACTAATTTCACCTTCTTCTGCGTCTTCTTTCCTGCTGCTGTTATTTTTCCCCTGCAAGGGTTTCGCGGGATGACGACCGCGGAAGCCTAGCCTCCCCCGCTGCCGGGCACGGCACACGGCCGCTTGGGCTGACTCCCGCAGTTGTCAGAACTCAATTTCTGTCTTGTGACCATCATTTGTCATGGAAATAATAATTGAGTTGGTTTCCCGTTGTTTCTTCAATAGTGCTTTAAACGTGACACCATCACTCAATGGCCGCCCCCTGGGGTCAGACGCCTTTGCTGCTGCCTCACTGAGGAACAGACGCAGCGTTGACTACATCTACATCTACATACTACCCCGCAAGCCGCCGCAAGGGCGTGTGGCGGGGGGTGTTAGGTCACCACCCAAAAAAGGAAAAAAGAAATACCGCATTCAAAACCAACACACACATGTAAACCCCAATCCACAGCAGTGCACACATTCATCGTAACATCCCATCATTCGACGCGCATGCAAACACACATCTACCTCCCTTCACTCCACAATCATGCTAGTACATACGCTTAACTACAACAAATAATTTTACCCCAGGATGCAGCAAGAAATTAATCACGAACGTGCAAGCTAGTTTCTAGCAAGTAGCCAGGCGAAACACCACCACCACAAGAACGTTCCGCATAAAAATCTCTCCTACTCAAGACGAGGAATTTGGCCCAACGCTGCAGGTGGGAGGAGGGCACACCCACGGAGAGGGACAAGGGTTGGAAGTGGAAATTTAGGGTAGCAAAAGAAGAGAAAACAATACTGTAAACAATACATTACTTAATGGCATGCGGGAAGAGTTTTGACACAACACACAGGAGGTTAGTGAAAGTGCATGCAATTGAGTTTAACTAATTGTTACCTAGACGACGAAGGTGGCAAGTGGCATTTTTGTTATCTCCGAGTGTGACCTTACAGTTGTTATCCCGTATTGTCCGTGGGAAGAAGGAGTCCTTGAGTCTGCTAGTCCTGGCATCTATTTCCCGAATTTTGTACACATGATCCAAGCGACCAATGTATGTTGGAGCGCGAATAATTTTCGAGACCTCGGTGCTGAAACATGCGGATCTGAACTTATTTAGTAAGTTTAACCTAGCATTGAGTCGTCTTTTTTCCAGTGATTCCCATCCCAACTTCATAAGCATTTCAGTGACGCTTTTCGTTTTATCGTAACAGTTTTCCACGAAACGAGCTGCCCGGCGTTGGACCTTCTCAATTTCCCGAATGAGGCCTTTTTCACACGGGTCCCATACGCTACATGCGTACTACCTTGATCAAAAAGTTCCCGGAATTTATTCAGAAAATTAAAAATACAAGTTTATTCGTCTAAATCTATATTGTCCCCTTCAAAGTAATCCCCATCGACTGCAACAAACTTATGCCAGCGCTTGATCCAATCCTCGAAACATTTTTTATATTCGGTTTTCGGTATGTCCATCAGTGCTTCCTGCGATTTTTCCATTACTTCCTCTCGGCTGCTAAAACGCGTTCCCCGTAATGGTTTTTTAACTCGATTGAACAGAAAGAAGTCACAGGGAGCCAAATCAGGTTAATTCGGTGGCTGTTGGATGGTATTTGTATATCCATTTTTATATTCTTCACGAATCCGTTGTGCCTCAGAGCGTGGCCATTCCATCTGGTTTCTTCTTTTCTCTATGGTGTTCCGTTCGGAAGAGAAAAGAAGGTCGTAAGGTCCGTTCTTCGCCTATTCTTCTGCATACTTCTTCATTTCTTATTTCATCCGTCCATTTGATCTTAAGCATCCTCCTCCAGCACCAGGTTTCGAAGGTTTCTAGTCTTTTCTGCTCTCCTTTTCCGATGGTCCATGCTTCTGATCCATAGAGTGCCACGCTTCGTCCGAATGATTTCACGTATTGTTTCCTCGTCTGTAATTCTATCATCTTTGAACACGGCAGTCATCTTTCCATTGTGAATGCTCTCTTAGCTTGAGCTATTCTTCGCTTGATGCCTGTAGTACTTCTTCCATCACATGGGACGCAGGAAACGCAGCCCTCCTCCGCAATGCCCCAAGCCTTTGTGCACCTCTTTCGCCCAATCCATTCATTGACTCGCGAGTTCTGTCACGTCCGTGTGCAACCCTCGAGGCCCCCTGCCTCTCTCTCTCTCTCTCTCTCTCTCTCCCTTGTCGCGTTCACCCCCGACTTCCTCACTCGACTCATTCACCCTTCTCTCACAGCTCTGATTAATGATGACTCGAATCCAAACATGAGCCACGCACCTCTCTCATTCCATTTTCCTCCATCCCTCCCGTTTACCGCTTCTTCACTCTATCACCCCTCCTTGCCCCATCTCATTCTTTCTTACCATTGTAGCTCTCCTCAAATGCCACACAACCCCCGCCTTTAGTGGGCAGCGGAGCGTTCAGGTTTCCATTCCATGAAATTATGCGGAAGGAGCATATTCTATCATCTGCCAGTTTTTCTGCCTTGGACGAACTTTCACTTCTTTATGTAATTCTACTTCCAGCAAATTTCCTGGCGATATTCGAACGCTTTGCAAACTTTTCATGCATCGTATTTGTGCCATCTTCCGCGAGACTTCTGCCAAGATGAACGTAATCACCATCTCGATCCAGTATTTCCAGTCGCTCCGGTCTCCCAAGAGGGACGGCTCTCGGTTTCGTTCATTCCGATCGCCTAAAAGCGCAAAGGCGTCAAGGATTCGCGGCTCCTGATCCTTTCGCTCCATTGGTTAGGGCTAATTGCCGCGACTCCTCTCACCCCCCCCCCCTTCCCTCCGCCCCGCGAGGGCGAGGGCATAAAAGCCCTCTCGCCCCACCCCCTTAATGCCGACTATTAACTCCCCTGGTGCTCAATCTCGGAGTCGTTACTGAGTCGGCAGTCCGTTGGCCGCGAGCCTCTGCTTCCACCACCCCCCTCGATCGGATCGAGGTCGTGGGGGCACAACCGGGGTGGGGGTGAGGGCGGCGGGGAGAGACGGATGGGGGCGTATCGACGGCGACGGAGGGCCGCTCGCTCCTCGTGGGGTGCCCTCGAAAGACCCAACGGATGAGGAGACCGCGGCTCACTCCCTCGCCAAATGTCCACCCTCACGACGCGCAGGAAGGGTGTTCCAGCTCCAGCATAGTTCTCCAGTCAAGTAGTTGCTCCATGGTCGTTCTTCGGCCCGGCCGGTGCCGTCGCCTTTCTGCCACTGCGACGAGAGCGCACGGATTTCTAGCGCTAGGAATCGCCTCGACGGAAAACCTTCACATCCACATGATGCCCTGTGAGACACTGGAATAGTGCTGTGCGGGGGATTCCATGGGTAGTGCTCGAAGGGTTGTGATCACGTACCGCATACGGGCATGAAAGACGGCATTTTTCGTCAAAAAATTACGAATAATGATAGCACTGTGCGACGGTCTCTGGTCTCTTTCGGCGAATTTCTGGTCTCTTTCGGCGAATTGCTTCACGCAAACGTCTCATAACGCCCAAATAATACTCTTTGTTTACTGTCAGGCCTTCTGGCAAAAATTCATGATGCACTACACCGTTGTAATCCATGAAAACCGTCAGCATTGCCTTCTTTTTTGACTGAGAACGACGTGGTTTTTTTGGTCTCGGCTCATTTGGTGAACGCCATTCACTTGCCTGATGTCTGGATTGCGTGTCGTACTCATAAACCCACGTCTCGTCTCCAGTAATGATCCTTTTGATGAATGTGGGATCGGATTCAGCCTCGCAAATCATGTCTTTTGCGACGTCAACACGGTCTCTTTTTTGCATGAAATTGAGGTCTTTTGGCACCAACTTTGCTGCTACACGACGGAAACCCAAATCATTAACCACAATGTCTTGGGCGGATCCATAGGCAATGTTCAAGTCCTCCGCTATTTCTCTGATGGTTAATTTGCGGTTATTGACCAACATTTCTTTTACTTTATCAATTTTTTCACCGACTTTCGATGTCGATGGTCTGCCACTGCGTTCATCATCTTCGATTGACTCACGACCACTTCTGAATCGCTCGTGCCACTGGTAAACGACCGTTTTTTTTAGAGAATCGTTGCCGAAACACTTTTCCAACATTTCCAACGTCCGTGCGCCACTAAATCCGTTTTTTACGCAAAATTTAATACAAGTTGGTTGTTGCAAATTTAAATCCATTTCTGCAATTGTAAAAAATCGCCAACACACACAGAGATAGATGTACTCTTGGCTACGTAACTTTTGCAAATGTCAAAGAATGACACTAAGATTTAAAGGGAATATCAACAACAGATGTACACATTTAACAAAAAAACAGAACTCAAATCGGAACGATGGGAGCGCCACACGGTGGTTGTTCCGGGAACTTTTTGTTCAAGGTAGTATTCCAAATGGGGCCTTACAAGAGCGTGATAACAACGTTCCTTGACCTTGGAGTCACTTCTGCCGACAATGCGTCTAATAAATCCTAATTTTTTATATGCTTGCCCGCAGACTTTACGTATATGGGTCCCCCAAGTTAAGTCTTTAGTGAATGTAACACCTAGGTATTTCACCGAATCAACTACTTCAAGGTCAACTCCAGCTAATTTGTAAACTAATCCCGTGGATCTTTTAAAGAAATTTACCACCGAACATTTATTAAGATTTAAAGGCATTTCCCATTTTGAACACCATTCATTAATGCTATCTTAATCACGTGCTAGAATTAATCGATCCTCATCCCCAGATATCTCCCGATAAATCACTGTGTCATCTGCGAACATCCTTATCTTACTTTTCACTTTGCGATTCAGATCGTTAACAAAAATCAAGAATAATAACGGTCCGATAACATTTCCCTGAGGAACCCCCGAGGTGACTCTTACGCTGGTAGAACTAGCGCCGTCAAGGACTACCCTCTGTTCCCGGTCTGAAAGGAAGTATTCAACCCAATTTATTGCCCCCTTGTGTATACCTGCGCCCTTTAATTTATGGATGAGTTTACCATGCGGAACCTAATCAAATGCCTTTTGAAAGTCTAAAAAGATCGCATCCACTTGCCTACCACTTTCACCCGATAAAATTAAGTCATGTGTGAACAATCCTAATTGGGTCTCGCATGAGCGGGTTTTTCTGAATCCGTGTTGATTGTCACTTAAAAAGTTAATGTTATCAAGATGTCTCATTATGGAACTGACAATTATGTGCTCTAAAATTTTGCAATTTATAGAAGTGAGAGAAATGGGTCTGTAATTGCTGGGGTCCTCCCTGTCACCACTTTTAAAAATAGGCGTTATTTGCGCGGTTTTCCAATTCTTAGGGACTTTGCACTCAGTGAGTGATTTGTTAAATATAAATTCGAGATACGGGGCGATGTTAGGAGCTAAGTGTTTTAGCACCCGAGCTGGTATATTTTCGGGACCCGGGGATTTGTTTGGTTTGATGTCTTTGAGCAATTTGGCAATTCCTTGCTCGTCCGCTGTTATTTTTGCCATGGGTTCAGTATATATTGTTTCTTGGAGATACGCGGTGGCTACATCGTTCGTGAAGACGCTCTGGAAGAATTCGTTTAGAATGTTGGCTTTAGCCTCACTGTCAGTATGAATGATATTGTTGCAGTCCCTGAAGCAAGCCACGGTTTGTTGACCCCCATTTATTTCCCTAACATATGACCAGAAAGCTTTGGGGTCAGTGTTCAAATACTCGCAGAGTACTTTACGTTTAAAATCTTGCAAAGCGCTACGTAATTGTGTTTTAGTTTCAACTTTAGAGGATCTATACTTGTCCAACAGCTGTTTATTGTCCAATGGTGATGAGTTTAGACCTGCTTTCTTTACCCTAGAGTGTAACATTCTTTGCTTTCGAAGGGCTTTTTTAACGCCTTTGTTGTACCACCTTGGGTCGCGATTTGCTTTAACGTATTTTACAGGGATGAAATCTGTTATTCCAATTTTGCGTAATTTGGACAAACTTTATCCAAGTTTCTTCCACGGTGGCAAGACTTAAGCGCGTTTTGAAATCGTGTAGTGAAGAGTTTAAATGGCTGGCAAAAGTTTCAAAATCTGCTTTGTGATAATTATAAATTTTTCTTTTTGGCTTAACATTCTTTTTTATTTCTACGTTCAAGTTGATAATAACAGATTTATGGTCACTTATACCCTCGTCGGTTGATACACTATTAATGCGTTCCGGTGTGTTCGTAAGAAATAAGTCCAATATGTTCTTTCCACGGGTGGGAGTGCGTACTGCTTGATGGAGCGAGTTTCTTTGAACCAATTTTAGCAAGGAATTGCAAGATTCGCGATCACGGGTCCGAGATTTAACGCTATTGCTATCCCAGTCGATACCAGGGAGGTTGAAGTCACCACCAATTATATTGATGCATTTATTATTTTTGCGTGTAAATCTATTTATTTGTTCATTGAGGGTATTAAGTGTTTGAAAATCTGAGTCTGGGGGTCTGTAGAAAGAGCATCAATTAATGTTGGGGTGATTGTATGGCAGTATGGTGCACCAAACACTTTCTATGTTATTATTTTCAAATGCAAGTTGTCTGCTTTCAAGATTACTTTTCACAGCCACGAAAACTCCGCCTCCGGGTCTTGTACCTCTATCATGTCGGTAAACTGTAAAGTTTATTGGGAAAATTTCTTGGTCATTGATGTCATTACAAAGCCAACTCTCTGTGCCTAATATTATATCAGCCGAATGACACTGGATTATGTGCTCGAGATCCGCTATTTTATTTTTGAAGCTTCTGCAATTTAATACAAGTATTTTTAGATTGTTTTTCTCTTGAGGAACGCCCTTGTTTGTGTATGACCGTAATTTACGACACGTTTGTGGAGAAGTGCATGTCAAATGTCTTTCTACGTCAATGCCAGGGTACTTTTACATGTCGGTTGTTAGTTGTATTAAAACAAGTTTGTGTTTTTTCTGTTATTTTTGGGATCTGTGAGGCGTAACCTGATCTCAAGTGACAAAAACGCTGGATTCTACTTTATTTATCCCAATATATGACCTGCGCTCTTGCCTTCCAACTATGCTAAACCCTAGAAACGTGTTCGTGTAACCTACGCGCTACACACTGTGATGCCACGGCAGTATAATGGACCCCGGAGGGATTTAGGGGTACCCGACACGATGAGAGGACAAATTTCTAGAGAGGACTACATTTCATGTGGCTGCTAACCTTCGACCTATCTGGAATGGGTGACCCATCCAGGAGCAATTATTATTACTCCCGCCAGCACAGCTTTAGGGGTAATAGGAACGTACAAGCCCTTCCACCTCGTCAAGGTTGTAGTCTATGGGAGTGGAGGCTGACTATAAGTATGCCTTTTCCCAACACAACGAGCGCCGTCTCTTGGATTTTTTAAGGTATTATTGAACGATCCACGTATTACTTGCATTACTGAATGATAATTTATGAGTTGGCGACCTGTTTTGAAACTCGCTCTATCCACAGGGCTCTAACACCTAGAAATTATAAAAACCCCTTTGTTATCATCCCGAATTTGGGTGCGGAGAACACCCGTTTTTGGTGTCGGGCAAGCAGTTCTTTTCTCGGTCTTCTTGTACTAAATTAACAATAATGGAACCGTGGCTTTACTGTGTGTATGGTGGATAGAATTATCCAAACACCATAACAAAGGCGTAACCAAATGTATTCGGAAACGTGGTCCAAGTTTAGGGGCTTGCAGGTAAAAGCACGCCCGACAATGCTACGCTGTGATGTTTGGATGTGTGCGATGGGGGGTGGGGTGCCCCCCCCCCCCGACGAGGATGCTTTGGCTTCTCACCCCGAGGATGGTGCACTCAACTCCGAAGGCAGCCCTGCAGTGGTATTCCTACATCGGGTGCGAAGGGCGCTTAGGACAACATGGATGGAACGATTAACATTGTGACGCCTTGGGTCCTTAGGTTCCAAGAGTTGGCTTAGGACGAAACCGTGTTTCCCTCCGTCTCCAATTTCCAAGAAAATTCCATCTTTAGGAAATACACCGCTCGTTCCTAATGAGCAAAATGAATCAAGATGTCGGTTCTGACCCTATTTGGAACAATGCCAATAATAAAATATTGCGAAGAAAAATGACAGTAGAGATGGATGCGAGAGGGATACTGAGAGGTAAAGAGATGCTGAAGAAGTCAATAGAGAGGGAATGCTGGGAAAGCAAGCTGGAGGAAAATAGATGAAGCATTTCGGATGGAAATCGTTAAAGAAAGTTAAAGAAAATGCCGAGTTAACTAACAAGTCATTGCGATACGATATTCGTAAGTTGTATAGAGACTGTTGTGTGATGTTGTGCCATGTTAGCAAGGATTACGTAGAGCAGCTTGTAGTGATGGGGTTCATCAAAAACCTTCTCTGATTCGGTAGATTACTACAACTAAAAAGCAATTGTTCGTTGTTTATAGTCGATGGTGCTATTAATTCAAAGCATATTAATATACTAGGAGCTGGTGCTTTCCCGGCGTATCTGCTTGATGAAGTTTTCTCAGGTGTTCACCAGGTCAGGGGTTCAATGTTGCCGACGTTTCTGTGCTCGACGCGTGCATCGTCCTCAGGGTAGATGAGTGCCACTCTGCATTTCCCTCTCTATGGCATTTATAGACTATGCTGTAAAATCTACCTCTGATGTGCCAAAGTCAATGCTTTGATCTGGTCCTTGGTCCAGGGGGTGACGCCCGTGGACTCCGTCCCCCGAGGACGCCCCTCGGTGCGTGGATATGAAGTGGAGGGTGATTTCCACATTTTTCGGGCTGCGTCCGCGTATGTCGTTTAAAGTGACAACAGTTTCGCCAGCTATCCTGCTGGCGTCCTCAGTTCAAGGATGCTCGTTGTCCCGTCTTATATAGGGAAATTCTGGCGCCAATGCCGGGAAATTTCTTCGGCCAATCAGGAAACGTCCTCATATTTGCGCGGAATAGTTCTTTTCCACGAACTGTGGAGTGGATTTCCATCCTCTCTCTTAAAGTTTTCTTGCCTTTTAACGATTCCAATGGCCGCTCTAATCATCCTCGGGAAGTATTTTTCTTCTTTCGTTATTATTTTAGCGTCGTCGAACAGAATAGAGTGTCCGGGTTCACTCCAGGTGCGCTCAGTGATGGCCGATGCTCTAAACTGTTTGGTCTTGGTTGTTCTCTGATGTTCACTCATGCGTGTTTTCAGCGCTCTGCATGTTTCACCGATGTACCATTTGCCGCAAGAGCATGGTACAGGCCTTCTGATAGTGCCGATGAAATTTCATCCTTCAGCGAACACGGAGAAGCGAGCGAACAGATAGAGAGCATAGCGGGAGAAGCGAGACAACGGAGAGAGAGAGAGGACAGACACAGCGTGTCTTCATATTTTTTCACTCCTCAAGTCGAACAGTCCTTTCTCGGCGGATAATTCATTCCTAATCCCAGGATTCCTTGCAAATTCTTCAGTTGAGAAGATCCGATATTACTCTCAGCCAAGGCGCTCTGGGGGGAGGTGGCTAACTCAGACCCACCTTCTCACCCCAGGGTAGGAATTGGGTCTGAGTGCTCGGCTGAGTGGGTGGGTGCTCGGCTGTGTCCCGTAAGGTCGTGTTGTCCGGCTCCTCTGGTAAGAGGCTTGCCTCCTTGCACTGCCAGGGAACCCGGGCCGATCCACTCATTAGGGAATAATGGGTAGGATAGGGAGAGACTCACACAGGTCCTGCTGTGCCCGCTCTGCGGATCGGCAGGGGTGTCACAGAGAATTGCTCTAGGCTGTTGGCGTTCCATTGGACGAAACTGATAAATTGCGCGGCCCTGCTAGCCATTTAGGAGCATAATGGCGGCATTTGGTAATGCCACTATGATAATGTCGAATTTGTATTTTCTCTGGGGGGGTTGGATAAGCTTTTTGCCCTTTAGAAATACATATTTTTTATGCCTTCTTTTTTGTTCATACATTTCATATAGACCGTTTTGAACATGATTCTTAGCTCGATGAGTACTCACACTGTCGCTAGTTCGGAGAGATCCTAGCGACACTTGGAGGTGTAACCTCCATTGTTAATATTTTAAAGGCTATGATCGGCTATCCACCCCAATTTCGATTCTGTCGAACACATCTCGGAGAACGTTCAAGAAATTTCGAGACTAATATGGCATTAAGATCGATACGTTGATGTCTATTACGAAAAATCATGAACATCGCTCCGCTTCCATGTAAAAAGCCTATTTAGAGCTGGATAAATGTTTGCACCTTCGAACACACACTAGCTCACACAGTTGATATTATTAATCTTGCAAGTCCGTTAGTACATTTAATAATGCTTTTTTCCTTACTACTTAATTTCTACACATTTTTCAAGTGATATTTTGCTGTGTCAACATTTATTTTTTGAACTGATGAATTACGGCTACATGAATGTTTTGCGGGTAAATGGTATTCTAATTTTTCTTCCTAGATGTCTGGAACCTAGTGAAACTAATGAAACTGACCTTATTCTTTTCTCTTGCAGGTGAGTACTCAAATCGTCTGTCAACTCAATAGCATTAATATGGTCTTTACCTTGGAAATCCCATGATTTGTAAGTACCAATTACTTCTCCAGCATCGAATCAAAGTATAATATGAGCACGTGTGTACCAGAATCAGATTCAATTGGTGTTGCCCTATTATGGGATACGCCAAGCATCATTTAAGGTGGTCTGACATTGTTCAGCAAGATATTCGTTTATTTCCTTTAAAAAGTGATTTAATGATCCATTTTCCTACCTCAAAAATATACAATGAATTATATGAAACTACTTGTGGATTTCAGTTAGAAAACGATGATTTTACGTGAACGAGCGAGTGAAACAAATGCATTACGGACAGTTAATTGGAGATCGTCGACACGAACGGGAGTTTAATCAACCTCGCTCGTCGAATACCGGGAGTGAAATCTTTTCTCGAATAAATCTTCTCCACTCTCGTGTATCTCATGAATTGATTCGAATTCTTTTTGAAAGCAGCTCAGTTTGAAGACACTTTGAGTTAATTGTACGTGGAAGGTCTCGGATGGAGACACTTCAGGAGGAACTACCCCTGTTAGTAGGTATATTTTTTATGACCTCCCGCCCCCAGAAATTGTCTAACTGCCCTTTCCTTCGCCGCTCATCCCCAAGGATATTGAACTCGGAGAAATTGTGAACATAGTTAAAATGATAAACACGATACTCAAGATTTTCTTTCGTGTTTAAACCTTGCCGTAGAGCGCACCTATTTTACTCTTCCTTCTCTAAAGTTTCCATATCCTCGCACTGCGTCTTCCACCATGCTTAATTGTTTTTTGCTTAATTTTTGCATAAGCTTTTGCTTAATTTTTGCCAGTCTGAAATTTTTCATTTGACTATTTGCATTTCCTTTTGCCTAACTACGTGTTTACATTCTTCTATTTTCTTCTCTCATCTATATTTGCAATCATCTCATCCTTGACCCATGGTTTCCTTATCCTTTTCCCGTCAACACATCCTATAGTGTCTGTTGCGGCTTTAAATATCCCTTTCTTAATACCATTGCATTTTTCCTCGACAGTACTCAGCTCTTTACCTTCATCCATGATTTACTCTACAGCCTGCAGACACTCCTTCATTTTCATTTATATGTAATATTGGGAGGTGTTCTTCATTATCCACTAATTTTACGCAATGCCGCAAGAAGAATTTCACATGGGAAAGAGGCTTGCCCGGAAATCGAACCCGGGCCCTCCGGTCAGTAGTCCAACGATCTACCCACGTACTACCGCGATACACCTATGTATATATACATAAAAAATAATATCCTTGAAATTGACGCTCTCCGGCGACGCACAAACACAAACACTCGGATAATAAATATTACACACACAGAAATATCATATATATATATATATATATATATATGCGAGTCGCGGTGGTCCAGTGGGTAGAGCGTTGGACTACTGACCGGAGGGTCCCGGGTTCGATTCCCGGGCGAGGCACTTTGGGCACCTGCAGCTCCACCCAAGCTAGTTGATTTTTCGGGTACCAGATCTTCCTGGGAAACCATAACCGGCACAGGGAAAGGAACTGGCCCCCCTACCCTGATGTTCACATGTATTCACACGCCGTCGGGCTTGGTACACGGGTGAGCTCTACCATCACCTACTAAACCGACCTTCGGGTTGATTACTGTGTTTATATATATAAACATATACATCTATACATATATATATATATACATATATATATATATATATATATATACATATATATATATATGTATAGATATAAACTTAGACAGCAACACTTCTTTCTTAATAATTCCGACGGAATCGAGCTCCGTCTTCCTCGGAAGATTAGTTAGGACTGATATACATATACGACGAACATGTACACGATCATATATGTATATATATATATATATATATATATATATATATATATATATATTATTATTAGGTAATCTACCAGTTAAGGTAGGTTTTTGGATGGACACAACTATCAAATAAACATTTTGTAACTCCCCACCTAGCAAACTAATCTATATCAGGTCCCTCTTCATCTCGGTGTACTTCTTTCCTCCCTTCATCCCGTCCAACATCCCTATCCTGTTCCTACCCTTACCACGCTTGCCTAACATTCTCCCCTCTATTACCCTCTTCAACATTCCACTACCGCTCAATACGCCTTTCATCCATTTTTCCTGCCTCCATAGGATTTCTCTCAACAAACCCCTCTCCTCCCCCACCATTTCTAGTACTTCCTCATTTGTTTTCCTTTCGGTCCATTTCATCTTCTCCATTCTTCTCCATACCCACATTTCAAAAGCCTCCAATCTACGTCTATCCTCCTGCTTCAGCGACCACGTTTCCGCGCCGTACATAGCTACGCTCCATATCAGAGTTTTTACGAGTCTTGTCTTAACATCCCTACTCAACGTCCCCGTCATCAACTCCCTCCTCTTTGAGAAAGCCTCCTTGCCTAGCGCAATTCTTCTCCTTACGTCCCTACCACTTTGACCGTGTTGGTCCAAAACACTTCCGAGATATGTAAACTGCTCTACCTGCTCTATTCTTTCCCCGCCTATTTTAATATTTAGCTTAGCCTTTTTCTTTCTAGAAAATCGCATAACCTTTGTTTTATTAATATTGATTCTCATCCCATATTTATCGCACTGAACCTCCAATTCACTCAACAATGCTTGCAACCTCTTGGCTGACTGAGCAACTAATGCTTGGTCATCAGCAAACCTAACCGATTTTACGAATTCCCGTCCGACTTTCATTCCTACCTCCAGTTCTTCCCATGCCTCTTTAATCATTTCCTCTACATATACGTTGAACAGTACCGGTGACAATGGGCAACCCTGCCTTACACCTCTTCCTAACACTGCCCATCCGTACTCTCCGTTCCCCACTCGCACCTGAGCAGTATGAGACATGTACAGGTTGCGGATCAGTCTCCTGTCCCTCCAATCCATTCCTATTTTCTTCAATACACGCATTAATTTTTCCCAATTCACTCTATCAAACGCTTTTTCGAAATCTACAAAACAGGCAAAAACGTCCTGATTGTATTCTATATTCCTCTCGACTAGTGATCTCATTACTGCAATGGCATCACGCGTACCTCTTCCTTTCCTAAACCCAAACTGATCATCCCCTAAGTAATCATTTGCCTTACTCTCTATCCTTTTGTTGATGATCCTGAGAATAACTTTAGCTGCGTGGGATATCAAACTTATTGTTCTGTAATCCTCACATGACGAAGCCTTTGTCTTTTTTGGAATAGGAACTAACACCGATCTCACAAAATCTTCCGGCCAGATTCCTTCCTCATAGATACTACGAATCAGTCCATATATGGCCTTCTTCCCACCTTTCCCTAACCATTTCAACATTTCTACAGGAATATTGTCCACCCCCACAGCCTTGTTTGCTTTCATCTCCTTTAATGCCCTTTCTATTTCATCGTCCAGTATGCCTGGACCTAAGCTATCTTCTTCTACCTCATGTTCCTTTTCTATGTCTAACCTTGTCGGCCTAAGTTCTTTACCATACAGTGTTTCTATATATTCCTTCCATCTCTCTTGGATTTTTCCTGGTTCAACTATTATCTTACCCCATTTATCTTTAACTGTTAGCACAGATCTTGCCTTCTTACTTCCCGATAATAACTTAACCTTGCTATATAGAGCACCAATTTCACCCTTCTTCTGTAGACTTTCCATATCCTCGCATTGCGTTTTCCACCATTCTTCTTTTGCTTTATTTGTGGCCCTTCTCAATTTATTGTTTAACTCTTTGTACTTCATTTTGCCTAACTCTGTGTTTACATTTTTCCATCTTCTTCTCTCGTCCATCTTTGCAATCATCTCATCCGTTACCCATGGTTTCCTTATCCTTTTCCCGTTAACGGTTCCTATAGTGTCTTTAGCGGCTTCCAATATCCCTTTCTTGATACATTCCCATTTTTCTTCGATAGCACTCAGTTCTTTACCGTCATCCATCATTTCCTCTACAGCCTCCTGATACTCCTTCTTCGTTAATTCATTTACTGCTTCTAAATTCCATTTTTTAACCCGCCGCCCTTGCCTTATCTTCTTGAAACGAACATTACATTTCATAACAACTAAATTGTGGTCAGAGTCCGCGTCCGCTCCTGGGAAACTGTGCGAATTTATCACACTGTTCCTAAACCTGTGCCTAACCATAATATAATCTAACTGATACCTTTCTGAGTCACCTGGCATTTTCCATGTATACCTACGCCTTTTGTGGTGTCTAAACCATGTGTTGGTGATGACTAACCCCTGTCTCCTGCAGAATTCAATTGCTTTCTCTCCGCGTTCATTCCTCGTGCCTAACCCATAGTCCCCCACCTCACCACCATCTCTTCCTTCGCCTACCGTCGCATTCCAATCCCCCATCACTATTAAATGTTTCCCTGCAGGAACACTCGCGATGATATCCTCTAACTCATCATACATCCTATCGACTTCTTCCTCCTTGTGGTTGCTCGGTGGCATGTATACCTGAATAATGATCAAGTTCGTCGGCCCTGCTTTAATCTCTACGAGTAAAATTCTATCTGTCGCTTGCTCTATGTTGACTACGCTTCTTCCTACCCCTTTATTTAAAATTACGGCAACCCCTCGTTGGCTCTCGTCCCCGCCGCTGTATATTACTCTATAATTGTCACTCCAGTAATCCCCGCTATCCTTCCATCTCACCTCGCAGAGGCCTAAAACATCTATGTTACCTCTTTCCATCTCTCGCTTAATATTTTCTAATTTGCCTCTCCTCAACATTGTCCTGACGTTCCAGGTTCCTATTCTTACTACTTTCGCCTTCTTCTGAGTCTTCTGTCCTGCTGAAGTTATTTCTTCCCTGCAAGGGTTTCGTGGGATGACGACCGCGGAAGCCTTGCCTCTCCCGCTGCCGGGCACGACACACGGCCTCTTGGGCCGAGTCCCGTAGTTGCCAGGACTCATATTATCTATAGTGCCCATCATAATATTCTTGGGAATCATAATTGAGGTGGTTTCCCGTTGCCTTCCTCAATAGTGTTTTTAACGTGACACCATCACTTAATGGCCGCCCCACTGGGGTCAGACGCCATTGCAGCCGCCTCACTGAGGAACAGACGCTGCGTGGACTACCTTTCGTCTGGCTCCTAACCTTCGACCTATCTGGCATGGGTGACCCTTCCAGGAGTAATTATTATTACTCCCGCCAGCGCAGCTCTAGGGGTCATCGGAACACACAAGCCCTTCCACCACGACAAGGTTGTAGTCCATGGGAGCGATATATATATATATACATAAATATTATTTCAGACATAGAAATAGGCATAAGGAAAGGGGATAGGGAAATAGATAAAAGACGAACACAGGAAAGGTGGGGAATGCGGATTTGAGCAGATCAGAAACGTAAAAATACTTCCTTATCCGTGATTTGAACGCTGGACCTTCCACTTTCCGGGCGGATGCTCTACCAGTTAGGCTAATAAGGAACCTAATTTACACTGACATGCTTTAAAGCGCCCAGGTTCTCCGATTGCTTGGCCCAGAGAGAGAGAGAATATTATGGAGCTGTTTCACCCACCAAATGAGAAATAGACAATACACACAAGAAGAAAGAAAAGTAGGTTAGGAAGCATACAGCATCATAGAGGTTAGCAACAGAACGCTACGTTTCATGGCACGCGTAGCCATAAGAAGAAGAGACGAGCCACATTGGCCAAATACACATTCAAACACGAAATCTCGCCATACGGTGAACAAATATTATTTCAGACATAGAAATAGAAAAAGGAAAGGGGTTAGGAAAACACATAAACAAATTTTTACAAATCAAAAAACTAGAAAAGGTGCAAAGAAAGGCTGCCCGATATGTACTGGGGAAGCATAGGAGGATGGATATGCTAAAAATGCTGGGCTGGGCACCTTTACAAACTAGAAGGAAAGTAAGCAGACTTTGTGGAATGTTCCGCATTCTGAATGGGGAGAAGGCTTGGGCAGATCTAAGGAAAGAGGCGGGGAACCCGAATTTTATAGGGAGAAAATACTACAAATTTAAGGTAAAATGCCGGGCACAAAGAACGAATAAAAAAAATTCCTTTTCTAAATAAAACAATTGTTTATTGGAACAATTTACCTGCAAAAATTTTTAAGCCCTTTCCTAACAGAGTCCAAACTTTTAAGAAAAGATGTGAAAAACTTCTGTAATCATTTGATTGATGTGTTGTAATTTTTTTTCTTGTTGATTGGGAAACAAATGTTAATGAAATGGGGATTTTCTTTTTTTTATGGACTACAGATTGGTGTTTGGAAATTTCCTTAAAATGTATTTTTTTCTTTTTTCTGACTGATTTTATTTATTATCTTTTGTGATGTTGATTGTATTTCAGAAACCATGTTATTTTTCCAAGGCAAGTTTATTGTAACACTTGGGACTTGTGTGCCACCTGACATTTGTCTATTTGCACATGTACATTTTAATAATAATAATAATAAAAGACGAACACAGGAAAGGTGGGGAAGGCGGATTTGAGCAGATCACAAAAGTAAAATATATCCCTTTCCAGGATTTTTTTCGTATCCCCTTTCCTTATATCTACTACATTTCTATGTCTGAAATAATATTTTTTCGCCGTAAGGCGGGATTTCGTGTTTGAATGTGTGTGTGTGTGTGTGTGTGTATATATATATATATATATATATATATATATATATATATATATATATATATATATATATATATAGTAGCGTATCCGCCTGGCAAGTGGAAGGTCCGGTGTTCAAATCCCGGTTAAGGAAATATTTTTACATCTGTGATCTGCTCAAAACCGTCTTCCCCACTTGTCCTGTGTTCGCCTTTTGTGTTTTCCTATCCCCTTTCCTTATACATATTTCTGTTTGAATTTATATATACATATAAACCATAAACACAGTAATCAACCCGAAGGTCGGTTTAGTAGGTGATGGTAGAGCTCACCCATGTACCAAGCCCGACGGCGTGTGAATATTCACACATCAGGGTAGGGGGGCCAGTTCCTTCCCCTGTGCCGGTTATGGTTTCCCAGGAAGATCTGGTACCCGAAAAATCAACTAGCTTGGGTGGAGCTGCAGGTGCCCAAAGTTTTTTTCCGTCTACATCTATATATATATATATAGATGATTTCTTCGAAGTAACACGGAAGTGTTGAATAAAAAACTTAGACAGTAACACACAGCACGAGAACACATAAAAAGAACACTCACAATAATATCTTGATAATTTCGACGGACTCGAGCTCCGTCTTCTTCGGAAGATAAGATATGACTCATTTATAAATTTATATATATATATATAACTTTTGGACGGCACAATATAACACAATAAAACAGATAACACGTAAAAGGACACTCACACTGTAGATGATTTGAGCTTTCGGCCTACTCCGAGGCCTTCTTCAGGTCAGTCTGACCTGAACAAGGCCTGATATATATATATATATATATATATATATATATATATATATATATAGCATGATCGCTTTAGGAAATGGGGGCCAGGTACGATTGAATGGTTCCTGATTTCACTTCGCTTCGCATTCTCCTGCGTCCCGGGCGCGCTTCTGTCGCCGTTAGTCATTTGTTCACTCTCGACGTCAGGTCCATCAAGGAGACGTGAATGAGTGGATAGATGGGTGGGAGGAGGATTTGGGTTGCCTTCCGATTGCCGAGCGGAGAAAGTGGGCGTATCATTCGTTCGATTCGAAAGCCCGACTCCTCGGCCGCCCCAGATAAAGCCCCCATGAATTGAGGGTTGGGCGACGTGCTCCAGTCATTCTCGCTGAACGCGCTGCCGCCTATCTCTTTTGGATGGGCGTTGTGTATCGATATGCTTTATTACCAATATTATTTATTCAATAACTATCGCATCGTATGTTTTCAGAATATCGATATTTCATTTGATTGTTGAGTCTTTCAAAACGCCTTAATGGGACCGCTTTCCATTTCACAGCGGATCTCTCATGTCAAATTAATCATATGTGTTGGAATCAAACAATTGGTATTCTTGGACAGGTTTACTTGGACTGGTGCGTTATAATCTATTTTAGTAATACGCGTAATAATTATCTGTGCGTAGTGCATTGCTTTATGATGTATAGTGACATTTTAACAACTCTGTGAAGTATGAATGCCCGTTGTTATTTCTATTACAGGCCATTCTTCTCTGCGGAATATTATTTCAATAGAAATATTTCGCAAAAATGTTGATGCCTGAAAACATTGCACGCATAATTTACAAATCTATCCCAAAAGTAGTATGACTTATTTTTTCCCGGATAAACGGACGGACGGGCAGCGGTCTCTCTAGCTGGGTTCGAGGGATGGGAGTTTCAGGGAAGGACCGGTGACAGTTTGCTCCCAGCCTTTGCGGAGTGTGGATCGTTCGTTTGCGAAACCTCTATAACGTGACCTCGTTACGCTCCATCATGAACCGGTTATTAGAACAGCGCTACGTCATCAAATTTTACGTGAAACTGGGCAAAACCGGGAAAGAGACTCATGACTTGCTCAAGGCAGACTATGGTGTTAACGCCATGGAAAGATCGGGTGTTTTTGAGTGGCACAAGTTGTTTTTTGAGGGTAGAGAATATGTCGAAGACGCCGAAAGTTCAGGACGCCCTTCGACCTGAAAGAGTGACGAAAATCCCTCAAGAGTGAAGGTTGTTTTGGACGGGGATCGCAGATTCAGTGGGTGCATGGTTTCTGATGAACTTGGCATTCCATAAAGTGATGTGCATCGACTTGTGGGCGAAAACATGGGCACGAAAAAGGTGTGGACCAAGTCGGTGCCGCGAGTGCTCTCGGACGGGCAGAAGGAAACTCGTACGCGGATCTGACTAGAGCTTCTCGACCATGTGAGGATCCAAAATTGTTAGACAATGGCTACTCCACCAGACGACTGCCTCAAATTCGTGCTTAAAGGACGTCACCATAGCTCGGTGGAAGCGTTCCAACAGGTTGTGGCGAGGGCGCCGCCTTCCAGGAGGCGGGCGAGGCGTGGAAAACCCGCTGGCTACGGTGTGTGGACGCACGGGGGTGCTTTCTACTTGGAAGGCTTTTGAGTGAATGTAGCAATTCTGTCAGTAGATGTTTCAATCGACTTGGTCCTACTAATTTTGGGATTGACCTTGTGTATAAAGTGATATTTTTTTTAGGTAATCTACCGGTTAAGGTAGGTTTTTGGATGGACACAACTATCAAATAAACATTTTGTGACTCCCCACCTAGCAAACTAATCTATATCAGGTCCCTCTTCATCTCGGTGTAGATATATTCTATCAAAATCGATATGGAAATACGCCCACATCAATTTATTATATCTTCAGACTTCCGATGTTTCGATTATTTTCAGTTCAGTAGCCTTCCGTCCATCAACCCAGTGTAGTGTGCTGGATGGTCAATTTCCGCACACCGAGTGACATCGACGTCAGGCGGGACGGAGGGGTCGTCGCCACCTCGCAGCGGGGACGACGCACCATATGCTGCCGTCTTTGCGATCCGAAGGCTCCCTCTGTTTGCACATTTGGGGCCCTATTGGCAGACCTGTTTCGTGACACTGGCTGGGTGACCTAGCTAGACCGTGAAGCAATGAAGCAGAAAATAATTGGATTTGGAAGATTGAACAGTGATCGTGAATTTTCATCTCGAATTGGAGCATGCATGTTTCCCACAATTCCAGACCATAACCATGATTCGGGAGGCTGTTTTAAATGGGCGAGGACGGGAAAGTCGTCCAAATCGCTGAACCTCACTACTTAAGTGTACATCCCGCCGTTTTAAGGGCAGGTCAGCTGGTGGCAATTCACATAACAAGCATTGCACGGGTCATTCACAAAACAAATGTGGCAATAATTACGGAATATGTGATGAAAAATTATACTTAGCACATGAAAATGAGCGGGTAAATATAGTACAAGTAGTAACAAAAAAGGGAAATTACAATGAATTTTTCAAAAATATAGTAATCTCCGTCAGGATAATCAACTACCGAAGTTTGAAAAACAAAATAGCTGAATTTTAACATATGATTAGAAGTGCCGAAGCCGATATGATTATAGGAATCGAGAGCTGGTTATCGCTAAACATTGTAGACGAGGAGATTTTTCCTATGGGTTTAAGAATTTACAGAAGGGACAGGAAAACAGGATTGGGGGTGGGGTGTTGACAACTTTTAAGGATATTCGCGAAAGCAGAAACAATTATTTCCTCAATAGTTAGATAAAAAGGGGTCCGTTCCCTGCACGCTGTCAGGATCATCCGTTACTCGAAAAATAAACAGTGAACGCCCTTCGCTGCAATATCACGCCTGAGTCAGTCATTCGATAGGTGTTTCACCTGGACTCTTTCCACCACTTTCTATCCTTAGTCTCTAATACAATTGGGGCATAGATTCTCCTTCTGCTAACATTCATGACGCCTAACTCTTACTTCAATTATCCCTAATTGATTATAATCCGCACGCAATACAAGCATGTCCCAAACAAGGTGCATTCCTCCTTCGTATCATCTTCGACAGTTTGTCTTCTTCTTCCGTTCTGCTTAACACATTCTTATTTCTCACGTTTATGAATACGTCTCATTTTATGTTCTTCACCATCGACACATTTCAAACCTCCCAATAATTTCCGTCCATTGTTTCTCGTCGTCCATCTTGACGTCTAATGCTTAATCCTTAGGATGTCAACAGAGAGGTGTTAGATCTCCTAGCCCCCAAGTCGACACATTCCATCTCTTTGTTCCTGATGAAGTTGGTGCTCGGTAGGGAATTACTCTTTTTCCAAAAATACATATTTTTTTTTACTTTCAATCTAATTTCCAAGCGTCGCACGCAGCGCTATGTTTCCCACCTGTTGTTACACATTCCCACCCACATTCCCCACCTGTTGTTACTTATGGGTGGACACTATGAGTTGTATTTCCAATTAATAGTAGAGTTTCTTCTTCTTACGTTAAAATTATTTTACATGCCCTGTCTTGTTATGGTGGAGGCCTGTCGTACTATTCCTTCATCTTATCGTATTAATGGTCGTTATAAATTTTTATTTTCTTTTTCAGCATAAAAAATAACTAATTCATTAGGTGAATTAACCCACGTCGTGAATTAAGTATTCTAGCATGTGTAAACATTTTCTCGTTATTTGATAGGTTTTTACTGAATATTTTCTCCCTTTATCACCAATATCCTCCCTTATCCCACCTGGCGCTTGAAACGCCTGCCGCACACCTTTTTGGTGAATCGTGGGGTATTTATGTCGATGTTGAACATTAAGGTCATCTGATAAATATATTGTTCCCTCAAAATAACGGATATCACAGTAAACAACTGAATCGTTGGCAATTGAAACTATCATACCAGTGACTACGGAAATAATGTTATTAATGTAAAGTAGGAACAAAAGAGGTCCGATAACACTTTCCTGGGGAACATCTGAAGTAACTTCTACTGCAGTTGACCTTACTCCATCTATCACTCTTTGTACCCGACCATTCGGAAAGTCTTTCATACAACCCTGGATATTTTTATCTATGTCATAGGGTTCCAGCGTTGTGTGTAGTTTACTATGATGTGTCGAAGGCTTTCTTAAAATCTAGAAAAATCGCGTCCATTGGAACATTGCTCTCTCCCGAAGTAAGAATATCACGAACAAAAAGCTGTGTCTCTCAGGATATACCCTTTTGGAAACCGAGCTAATTTTTCATTAATAACTCCTGATTATCAAGGTTTCTCACTATCAAGCTAACAGCTACACATATTTTCCATCACCTCGAATGATATGGATGTGAGGGAGATAGGTCTGTGATTGGTTGATTCCTCCTTGTCTCTGTTTCTAAATAAATGTGTTACATTGCCCATTTTCCAATCACTAAGAACCTTGTGATCTACCAGCGATTTATTAAATATTATTTCTAGACTGAGCGCTATTTCCGACTCTAGTTGGACGCTCATTGAGCATTCTACTGCGTTTCCTGTCGTAAAAGGTTCTCTTGAGGTTTGTGCCGGGGCGAAATTACGTATGATTCCGTATCTTTCCATCGGATCTACAGTCGATGTCCATCTTAATGTCTCACTGCTGATTCGTAGTAGTGGTTGTTGTAGTTTTGTAGGGGAGGCGACGGACAGCTAAGGTCATTTGCGCCATTAGGGATGGGCAGGAAAGGATGAAGGGTGGAGAGAAACCCGGGGTAGGCATAAATTCATGTAATGTGGGTCATACTTAATGTGTCCAACTAACTCTGAATTTTTGTACCAAGGTAAAATGTATATTGCAAAAAGGAAAAATAGAAGGAAAAAAGAAATAAATGGAAATAAAAAATAAATTTAAAAAACAAATACAAATAAAAAAATATTAAATAAATAATATATTGTTATGATATACACATATGTGTACAAATAAAAATTAAAAAACAATAATAATTAAATAATTATCATTAGGAAACGTAATTGAAAAATGTTATAAGCCAACCCTAAACCTGTACAGATGTATGATTGTCGTAATCTCTGTATTAGTATTATCATAGCTGTAGGTTTCTTAATCACACAGACAACATATTCACACGCCTCATAATTCACAAATCATTTTCACGTTCAAATGTTATAACTACCGGTGATTTCTCTTTCCACCAATCTAATTATCCGATGATTTACCCTTCGAAAAAGTGAGTATATCTTGGAATCTCATAGACAATGCCTTGGGCTTGCAAAGAAAGATTGAGAGAGAAACATCTCAAGCAGAGTGATAATTAATTTGTGCCACCCGATCAAACTAATATTTTTCCGATCACTAAAGGAAGAGCATATTGTCTATTTCCACTGTTCTTTATTTTGTACTACTAATTTCAACGCCCAGGCGTCATCATCAGGTACAAACAAGTCAAGTTGGAAAGACCTAACAACCCCTCTCCCACTGTGGACCCGCCAATCACCTTTCCTGACGCTTAACACCCCTCTCCCCCTTCCCATCTACACCGATCACAACCCCACCCTTTCACCTCCTCCCCCCCTCTCTCACCCACCCTCCCTCTTCCGCATGGATGCTATATAAATGACCCGCAACTTGAAATTAGTACTAAGAGAAAGAACGGCGGAAATATACATTGTGTACTTAATGTAACGAACATTAACTTCCACTAAGTTGAGCCTGAAATAATTGAAAAATCTTTTTCCCAATTGAAATATTATATCCCCATACTTGCCCACGCTACCCACTCCTTAAGATTCCGATACTTTTGTATAATATCTCCTCGTTAAAATTCCCCCCGCCACACGCCCTTGCGGCGGCTTGCGGGGTATTATGTAGATGTAGATGTAAAATAAAAATGACCACTGGGCTCAAACAGATACGATTTACAATTTTTTTTTAATTTTCCAGTAAAGAGTTTTCATCTGATGCTACCACATGGCGGGGAAACCGTGGTCGGCAATGAATTACAATTTTGGAATTGCTGTGTCTATTTTCTATATAATGAGCTACCCATTTATTAAAACCTCCGATGGTCCAAGCTACAGGGCCGCACCCAAAAGTGGTAGGACTGAATTTCTCTGGCGCGAACGGAGCAGTGGAGGGGGGTCTGCCTGGCAGGATAAGGTGGAGGGGGCTCTTAGCAACAGACAGACATCAACTTCAGTCGCCTGCGGGCTGTCGTTGAGTGAGGACACCGTTTTTAGTGAAGCAAGTTTTTTGTCCGCGCCGAAAAACAAAATGAATCTGAATTTAGAGCAACGTTATTCCGTGAAGTTTGATGCGAAACTCGGGAAGACGGCAACTGAGACCCTCGATATGATAAAGCAGGCTTATGGGGACATTGCCTTAAGCCGTTCCACAGTGGCACAAGTTGTTTAAAGAGGGTAGGGAGCTCGTTGAAGACGACCATCGCTCCGGACGGCCGTCGACGGCAAGAACCGACACGAATGTGGACAGAGTGAGGACACTGCTGAACACAGACCGACGCTTAACCAGTGAATAAGTTGAAGACCAGTTGGGTCTGTCTGCATCCAACGTCCAACGCATTATTTCACAGGATTTGGCCATGCGCAAGGTGTACGCCAAGATGGTGCCGAAAATTCTGAGTGTCGACGAACAGGCCCCTGGCCAAATACGGCGTTGCCACGTTGCCGCACCCGCCCTATTCTCCCGATCTGGCACCACAGGTTCTTCTTCTACCCCTTGATAAAAAGACAGCTCAAGGGACGACGTTTTGACTCGATAAAGTCCGTTCAAGAGGCTTCGACGAGGGTCATCAACGGCATCCCCAAAGAAAATTTCCAGCGGGCGTACGGGGAATGGGAGCAACGTTATACTAAGTGTGTAGCAGCTCAAGGAGCATAATTTGAAGATTATTAAGTCGATGTAAGTATATCGTCAAGAAAATTCTTGTAAAAAAATCAGCCCTACCACTTTTGGGTGCGACCCTGTATATGTAGAGATGCTTTGATGAAAATTTCCATAGTATTTATGTATAATTTGGATTGACGCCAATTTTCCCGGATCCTTACTTCTCCCTGTGCTATTCACATTAACTAGAAAACGCTAAATAAAACAGTTTCTGGCGTAACTTGGTGGAAAATCTTCATACTGACTTTTAATAATCAAACCACTTTACTGTTCCACATAAACTTTTTAATTTTTACAACCCAGGACCTGATGATGTTATGATATAACGAAACCTGGGTTGTAAAAATTAAAAAGTTTATGTGGAAAAGTAAAGTGGTTTGATTATTAAAAGTCAGTAGAAAACGCTATTTTCGAAACATTACACAGGCCTACAAAAAAAATTTTTTTCTTTGGTGCCGGGAATCTTTGTGATGATTTTAAGTATATTTGTAGAGCTCAATCCAAATATGAAATCCGTTTTTTTAACAGCTCTACTTATCTTTAAAAAGCTTTAACAGATATGGCACATCTTACGATTAGTTGTTTTAATATTTGATATATTCCGAAAAATAATTTTCAAAGTTAAATAAATCTATAAGTATACTAATTTATAACCACTCTGCGGTGTTCCTTTTATTTTCAATAAACTGTCAATAGGTTTTATGCATATTTCTATATTGTAGGCCAATGAGATAATTATTAATATAATATTCCCATATCATCATGTGGAAGATTTTTTTACGTAAGTAACAACATATCTATATCTTGAAAACTATAGCTGATAGGAAAAAACTAGTGTCATAATTGGATTCAGCACCCCACTTGTTCTTTAAATCAGCATTAAAAGCTCCGGCACCAAAACCACTGTTGGCCTGTGTTATCCGACTCCGGCATTCCGGGATATTTTTTTCGATTCTCCCATTGCTGTGGCCCCGAAAACGTCGGGCTTCGCAGGTGTGCCTGGCGATGTGCTTTCGCCCCTAATTGACGCTGACCGGTCGGCATTCGGTACGCGCGTCTTTCCATAAACCAGAAAGCGCCTCCTCCGAAACCCACCGCCTCTCCGGTACCGCGCCTCTCCCATACCGCTTTGGATTACCCCTCCTTTCTACCGTCTGCCCCCCGAGGCGGTTTCGTTTGCAAAAAGTCTTCCACCTGTTCTTATTTGACCTCAGGCGCGCCTGGCTCGGCTGCTGTAACATGAGGCGTTCCCATAGTCCCAAATGGTGCACACGCGTCCCACCAAGTCGTCGTGCACGACGCATGCACTTCACACGTAATGTCACAGTGGGTCAACGAGGGACACAGTGCCTTACGCCGGCCACGGTTTACCGGAAAGACATGTCCAAAGAACCTCGCGGTTTGTGTCGAGGGCGGCCCCTCGGAATCTTTGCTCAGCAGCCCAGCTTTTCTTTGCCCACTCGGTTAGCGCGACAACTTTTATCCATTCATCGTCGTGGGCTCTACTTTTTGGATTTGTGTCATTGGCGCCCCTTGTCGATGCGTTCATCCTAGACTCTCGTCAGCACTGCCCTCCGTCCAAAAGGAATCCTCTCCTTGCCAACCCGCTCTGCCTCTTCAGTATTTCCTCCTAACGCTTCTTCCGCCTTCTTTGAACTTCCCCGAAGGAAACTCCTCATCTCTTCATATCCCCACCCTTACAAATGGCTCATTCGATCCGTCCATCGGAACGTCGGCTGAAATCGAGACCTCGAACCGGCTGAGAACCCGAATATCATCGTCAGCGAACGCCGGGAAAGCACCAGATCAGATCTTCCGCCCTTCATCTCCTTACCATGTGGATCAGCTTCCATATCCAAGCAGCGATACACTCCACGCGATGGTCTTTGCCAATAACCTCTACGCACCTTAGCGTGTGGGTCACCCGCCGTATGATTCTACCCGTGCTCTGCAGGGCGCTCGTTTGAAATCAACACCTCCCCATTCCCGTGTTGCTGAACTGCATTTTAAAATTCCTTCGATACTTTCGGTCCGCCGAAATGGATCCACCTTGAGTTTTAGAATTACGCCGATTTTGTCGAGCCTGAATAAGTTCAGATCGTTTCCACGGAGGCATCTCGACTGCGAAGCATCATCGCCCGTTTCGCTTTTAGGCAGTGTGGCGCCACGCGCGTGATTTGACGACGTGACTCTCTACCCACTGGGCCAACACGACGACGCATTGACCCCCGAAGGGCAACAGCCTTGACCCTCCAAGAGTGGGGATCCTGGAGGGTCGTTCGTTCCAAGTGCCCTCCGTCATGAAGTCCCTCCACCCAAGTGCTCAAGGAAGCAAGGGGAGGGGTGCATTTCCTCCCAACCATTGACCCGGCCTCCTCCACCGCGGGGAAGTAATGGACAAGTCTACGTCAGGTGGCCTGCTTTCACCATTTATTTTTGCGATGTGCCCGGAGATGATAATACCTCGGAACGCGCTTTACATTGTCATTGAAGTACAGTGGAAAAGTTCAAGCCTAAGTCATTTATATTATTTTTTATAATTAAATTGTTATTGATATTTACACTTCACATCGCACACAAATTTCATCTAAGAACAGGCCAAGTACGTACTCAATGGGTGATTTATTCTTTTAAGTAATTGTTTTTCAAAGGCTTAAAAAAAAATGTTGAGCCAGAGGCTGAAAGAAAAGACATCCGGTCTTGAAACGAGCCACCATCAAATGGGCCGCCAGGGTTAAAAAGATACAAAAGAAATGCCAATCAAATTTTCATTGAACATAAATTGTCTCAATTAAATTAATTTAGACATTTTATGCTTTAAAATTAGTTAAATTTTAAAAAATTTATTGCCAGTAGTACATCGTTTTAAGGGTGCGTACTGCATGGAAACATAATGAGCGTTGGCATGGCAACGGATTGTTTTGTCTCCCTGAAGAAATTCGCCTATGTGGTGGCGTCCTCAGCCCGTACGCTGCCTGCCGCCGTGTGTCATATTCCTCGGTGTCTTTTGAGGGCGGAGACCATGAGTTGTGCATGCCCATGTAGGACTTCCCCTTCTGACCTTTCAATTTCAATTTACACGTTATTGTATAGATTTGTGCTACATTTTAGGCGTATGTGTTTGTCTATGTATTTGGGTGCGTTGTGAGTTAGGAAGATTTTTGCATGAACATAAGTATACACCTCTGTTTGTCTAGGTATACGGTGTATTTTTGCGTGTATACGTTTGTTTTGCATGTGGTTTTATTCCATTTCACGGGTGGCTACCTAAACCCTCCCGCCATACGCCCTTGCGGCGGATTGTGGAATATTATCTATATATAGATAGATGTTTCCGCGCCGTATATGCCCACGCTCTACGTCAAAGTTCTCACTAATTCTTGCTTAATATCCTTACTCAACGTCCGCATCATTAACTCCCTCCTCCTTGTAAAAACCTCTTTGCCAAGTGCAATTCTTCCCCTTACCACTTTGATCGTGTTGGTCCAAAATACTTCCGAGACATCTAAACTGTTCTACCTGCTCTATCCCCCCCCCCTATTTTAATATTTAGCTTAGCCTTTTTTCTTTCTGGAAAATTACATAACCTGTGTTTTATTAACATTGATTCTCATCCCATATCTGTCGCACTGAACCTCCAATTCACTCAGCAATGCTTGCAACCCCTTGGCTGACTGAGCAACTGATGCTTGGTCATCAGCGAACCTAACCGATTTCACTAAATCTCCTCTGACTTTCCTTTCCACCTCCAATTCTTCCCATGCCTCTTTAATCATTTCCTCCACATATACGTTGAAAAGTACCGGTGAAAATGGCAAATCCACAGCAGTGCACACATTCATCGTAACATCCCATCATTCGACGCGCATGCAAACACACATCTACCTCCCATCACTCCACAAGCATGCAAGTACATACGCTTAACTACAACAAATAATTTTACCCCTGGATGCAGCAAGAAATTAATCACGAACGTGCAAGCTAGTTTCTAGCAAGTAGCCAGGCGAATTACCACCACCACAAGAACGTTCCGCATAAAAATCTCTCCTACTCAAGACATCTACATCTACATAATACCCCGCAAGCCGCCGCAAGGGCGTGTGGCGGGGGGTGTTAGGCCACCACCCAAAAAAAGGAAAAAAGAAACACCGCATTCAAAACCAAAACACACATGCAAACCCCAATCCACAACAGTGCACACATTCATTGCAACACCCCATCATTCGACGCGCATGCAACCACACATCTACCTATCCTCACTCCAAAAGCATGCAAGTACATACGCTTACCTACAAAAAATAATTCCACCCTAGGATGCAGCAAGAAACCTATCACGAACGTGCCAGCTAGTTTATAGCAAGTAGCCAGGCGAAACACCACCACCACAAGAGCGTTCCACACAAAACTCTCTCCCACCCAAGGTGAGGAATCTGGCCCAACGCTGCACTGAGGGAGGATGATGCAACATCAAAAAAGCACGACAAAGAAAAAGTGCTAGGGTTCGAGTTACAATGACTCAATGACTCATGTCTTGATTCCTCTTCAAACAATGATGATGCAACCTCAAAAAAGTGCGACTCAAGGAAAAGGGATAAGGTTCCTGTTTTACTATGAACATAGTAGACTAATGTCTTGGGACCCTCCTACTCAAGATTCCTGATTATGCAATAGATAGGAAAAGAGCAGGCAGAACGTTTAATGTGACAGCTGACACTAGGAAGAAAAGGAAAGAGGAAAGCTGACACTAGGAAGAAAGAGTCCAAACTAGAAAGCAATGAACTACGGAACAGCTGACTGAGGTAACTTTACATTCTGGCAATCTTTTTTTCAGGCACAGATCATCTCTCAAAGGCATTGTTTGGCAGCCATCAATGGTGAACGTTGTCAGTGAACTTGTGAAAATGGAGAAAATTGGTCATTGTTATGTGATGCAATACTTTTATTTGAAAGGCCTCAACCCAACCAACCCAATTTTGGAGGCTTAGGATATTTGGTTTTTTGGGATGCGCATGGGATAATTTTCATTAACTATGTTGTAAGAGGAAAAACTATCAACGGCGAGTATCATGCATACTTATTGTAATGTTTGAGTGAGGAAATCAAGCAAAAGCAGCCGCATATGGCTAAGAAGAAAGTGTTGTTTCATCAAGACAATGCACCAGCTCATAAATCCGTTATTGCAATGGCCAAGATTCATGAATTAATGTTTGAATTGCTACCTCATGCACCCTATTCGCTAGATTTAGCCCCCTCAAATTATTTTATGTTCACTAACTTGAAAAAATGGCTTGGTGGTCCAAGTTTTCCAACCGTGAATAAGTGATGTCGGCAGTTAATGGCTATTTTGAGGAGCAAGACAGTTCTTATTATAAAAAGGTTAAAGGAACTTATTGAGCATCGTTGGGAAAAAAATAGTGCTAAAAGGAGACTATGTTGAAAAACAAATACATTTTTTCAAAAATGTTTGTTTTCTTTGTTGGGTTGGGTACTTCTGGGACCACCCTCATACTTGAATGTGGAGGCTTCAACTCCTCAGACATTTTGTCAAAAGAATGAAAATTCAATACAACAAAACATGCTGTAAACCTATATTGCCTGTCATGATGTTGTGAAAGCCTCCCAAATCATATCTTACTTCCTGGTTTGGAGTGAGTGGTTGAGGAATGTCCAGGGATCTCCCCTCGAAAATACCAAAGAATAATGATACATTACCTGAACTCTTTTAGGCCCAACTTCTTGAATGTGAGAAAGGTATCTGGTTGCTAATTCCTTAAGATTTTGAAGCCTTTCTTCCTCAAGTGATTGAAAGCACTGGCTGCCTTTGTTCACTGCAGTTTCCCACTCCAGCCTTTAAATGTTAAAATGGTTTACATCATTATTTATAATGCACAACAAATTTTATGTGGCTATGTGATTGTTATTACTGCAACATTTTTCAAGTTTCTCAACACCCAATTAAAACTATGCACATAACTTTGATGCAGACTATACATTCTGACACTTTTTTTTACTGGAGATCTGCATAATTATGACTTGGAACAAAAGAGAACCTGAGATGGAAAATAATGAACTCTGTTATCACAAAATTCAGAAAATAACACAGGCCAACAGTGGTTTTGGTGCCGGAGCTTTTAATGCTGATTTAAAGAACAATTGGGGTGCTGAATCCAATTATGACACTAGTTTTTTCCTATCAGCTATAGTTTTCAAGATATAGATATGTTGTTACTTACGTAAAAAAATCTTCTACATGATGATATGGGAATATTATATTAATAATAAAACCCACTAAATATAAAGACTTGATTTATTTCTAGAGCTGTTAAATCACCCACAAACACAACAGAATTTTACAATACAATTGAACACAAATACTAAATTTTTTTACTGTAATAAAACAAATTGAAAAGAAAAAAATACATAAAAACATCACTCAACACATCGGAAGCTTCTTTTGCCCAATTTTCTTGAGTGCACCTTGTTCAAACAGTCTCGTTTTAAGCACCAGCAGTAATCTGCCATCATATGGTTATCCCATCTTCCTTGGTAGCGAGCTTCCATTGTTTTTATATCCTGGTGAAATCTTTCACCTTGTTCTTCACTTGTGTCTCCTAAATGTCCAAGAAAATTGTCTAAGTGGCTGTGTAGGTAGTGAACTTTTGTGCTCATATTACATCCAAGTGATTTGAAGTTACTGAGCATAATGTTTACCAGCTCAATATAATTTTCACTTTTGTGATTTCCTAGAAAATGTTTTATGACCTCAACAAATGACATCCAACTAATGTTTTCAATCTCATTCATTGACTCGACAAAAGCAGGATTCTTTGTAAGTTGTCTGATTTGTGGCCCCTCAAAAATACCAGCTTTTCAATACTTATATGGGGCATCTTTAGTCTTAAGTAGCCAAAGCATGGTCCATCCTTGTCAAGAGCCTTTACAAATTGCTTCATTAGGTCTAGTTTAATATGTAGAGGCGGTAAGATGATTTTCTCTCTTTCAACTAAAGATTCAGCAATGATGTTTTCTTTCCCAACAACCAAGTTTTCTCTCTTAGGCCACTCCTTAATCCAGTGGTTCTGTCTGTCCCTGCTATCCCAGAGGCACAAGAAACAAGGATGTTTTGTGTAGCCACTTTGCTGCCCAAGAAGAAAGTTCACCATTTTTAAATCTATACAAATCACCCAGCGATGTTCCTGGTATTTTATCTTCTGTAAGACCAATGCTATTGTATCGTATTCGTCTTTCATTTTAGTTGAATGAGCGATTGGTATTGCGCCACACCTGTTACCATTGTGAAGAAGTACACATTTTAAACTACGCTTGGAGCTATCAATAAACAAACGCCAATCACTTGCATCATATTGTGATAGAAGTCCCGTTTTTTCCAAAAGACCCTTAACATGTAAACAAAATGTAAGATTGTCTTCTTGAGTAAAGAAAGGTAGCATATCCTTTTCCCTTGTGCGATAAAAACTTATTTTTGTACCGGGTTGAAGTAAATTCTTTTCATGCAGTCTTGATGCTAGTAGGTCGGATACCTTATGAACTAATTTCGCCATCTTTTACCGAAGTCGATACAAACGATTTTTGTTTTTTAATCTCATTGGCCTACAATATTGAAATATACATAAAACATATGGACAGTTTATTGAAAATAAAAGGAACACCGCAGAGTGGTTATAAATTAGTATACTTATAGATTTATTTAACTTTGAAAATTATTTTCCGGAATATATCAAAAATTAAAACAACTAATCGTAAAATGTGCCATATCTAAAAAAGTAGAGCTGTTAAATAAAAACGGATTTCATATTTCGATTCAGCTCTACAAATATAGTTAAAATCATCACAAATATTCCCGGCACCAAAAAAAATTTTTTTGTAGGCCTGTGTAATTGTTACCTAGACGCCGAGGGTGACAAGTGGCATTTTTGTTATCTACGAGTGTAACCCTAGCAGACTCAAGGACTCCTTCCCACGGACAATACGGGATAACAACTGTAGGGTCACACTCGGAGATAACAAAAATTCCACTTGCCACCTTCGTCGTCTAGGTAACAATTAGTTAAACTCAATTGCATGCACTTTCACTAACCTCATGTGTGTTGTGTCAAAACCCTTCCCGCATGCCATTAGGAAATGTATTGCTGTTTACAGTATTGTTTTCTCTTCTTTTGCTACCCTAAATTTCCACTTCCATCCCTTGTCCCTCTCCGTGGGTGTGCCCTCCTCCCACCTGCAGCGTTGGGCCAAATTCCTCGTCTTGAGTAGGAGAGATTTTTATGCGGAACGTTCTTGTGGTGGTGGTAATTCGCCTGGCTACTTGCTAGAAACTAGCTTGCACGTTCGTGATTAATTTCTTGCTGCATCCTGGGGTAAAATTATTTGTTGTAGTTAAGCGTATGTACTTGCATGCTTGTGGAGTGAAGGGAGATAGATGTGTGTTTGCATGCGCGTCGAATGATGGGATGTTACGATGAATGTGTGCACTGCTGTGGATTGGGGTTTGCATGTGTGTGTTGGTTTTCAATGCGGTATTTCTTTTTTCCTTTTTTGGGTGGTGACCTAACACCCCCCGCCACACGCCTTTGCGGCGGCTTGCGGGGTATTATGTAGATGTAGATGTACAGTTGTTATCCCGTATTGTCCGTGGGAAGAAGGAGCTCCTGAGTCTGCTAGTCCTGGCATCTATTTCCCGAATTTTGTATGCATCATCAAAGCGACCAATGAATATTGGTTGGAGTGCGAATAATTTTCGAGACCTCGGTGCTGAAACATGCGGATCTGAATGTAATTAGTAAGTTTAACCTAGCATTGAGTCGTCTTTCTTCAAATGATTCCCATCCCAACTCCATAAGCATTTCAGTGACGCTTTTCGTTTTGTCGTAACAGTTTTCCACGAAACGAGCTACCCGGCGTTTGACCTTCTCAATTTCCCGAATGAGGCCTTTTTCACACGGATCCCATACGCTACATGCATATTCTAAATGGGGCCTTACAAGAGCGTGATAACAACGTTCCTTGACCTTGGAGTCACTTCTGCCGACAATACTTCTAATAAATCCTAATTTTTTATATGCTTGCCCGCAGACTTTACGTATATGGGTCCCCTAAGTTAGGTCCTTAGTGAATGTAAAAGGTAGGTAGGGATAACAACTGTAGGGTCACACTCGGAAGTAACAAAAATGCCACTTGCCACCCGCGGCGTCTAGGTAACAATTAGTTATACTAAATTGCATGCCCTTTCACTAACCTCCTCTGTGTTGTGTCAAAACCCTTCCCGCATGCCCGCATTGGAATGCCATTAAGTAATGTATTGCTGTTTACAGTATTATTTGCTCTGGTTACGGTACCCTGTGGGGATTGCCTTTAAATCTTAATAAATGTTCGGTGGTAAATTTCTTTAAAAGATCCACGGGATTAGTTTACAAATTAGCTGGATTTGACCTTGAAGTAGTTGATACGGTGAAATACCTAGGTGTTACTTTCCCTAAGGACTTAACTTGGGGGACCCATATACGTAAAGTCTGCGGGCAAGCATATAAACAAGTAGGATTTAATAGACGCATTGTCGGCAAAAGTGACTCCAAGGTCAAGGAACGTTGTTATCACGCTCTTGTAAGGCCCCATTTAGAATATGCATGTAGCGAATGGGATCCGTTTGAAAAAGGCCTCATTCCGGAAATTAAGAAGGTCCAACGCCGGGCAGCTCGTTTCGTGGAAAACTGTTACGATAAAACGAAAAGCGTCACTGAAATGCTTATGGAGTTGGGATGGGAATCACTGGAAAAAAGACGACTCAATGCTAGGTTAAACTTACTAAATAAATTCAGATCCGCATGTTTCAGCACCGAGGTCTCGAAAATTATTCGCGCTCCAACTTACATTGGTCGCTTGGATCATGGGTACAAAATTCGGGAAATAGATGCCAGGATTAGCAGACTCAAGGACTCCTTCTTCCCACGGACAATACGGGATAACAACTGTAGGGTCACACTCGGAGATAACGAAAATTCCACTTGCCACCTTCGTCGTCTAGGTAACAATTAGTTAAACTCAATTGCATGCACTTTCACTAACCTCCTGTGTGTTGTGTCAAAACCCTTCCCGCATGCCATTAAGTAATGTATTGCTTGGTACAGTATTGTTTTCTCTTCTTTTGCTACCCTAAATTTCCACTTCCATCCCTTGTCCCTCTCCGTGGGTGTGCCCTCCTCCCACTTGCAGCGTTGGGCCAAATTCCTCGTCTTGAGTAGGAGAGATTTTTATGCGGAACGTTCTTGTGGTGGTGGTGTTTCGCCTGGCTACTTGCTAGAAACTAGCTTGCACGTTCGTGATTAATTTCTTGCTGCATCCTGGGGTAAAATTATTTGTTGTAGTTAAGCGTATGTACTTGCATGCTTGTGGAGTGAAGGGAGGTAGATGTGTGTTTGCATGCGCGTCGAATGATGGGATTTTACGATGAATGTGTGCACTACTGTGGATTGGGGTTTGCATGTGTGTGTTGGTTTTGAATGCGGAATTTTTTTTTCTTTTTTGGGTGGTGACCTAACACCCCCCGCCACACGCCCTTGCGGCGGCTTGCGGGGTATTATGTACATCTACATGTACATAATACCCCGCAAGCCGCCGCAAGGGCGTGTGGCGGGGGGTGTTAGGTCACCACCCAAAAAAGGAAAAAAGAAATACCGCATTCAAAACCAACACACACATGCAAACCCCAATCCACAGCAGTGCACACATTCGTCGTAACATCCCATCATTCGACGCGCATGCAAACACATTATGTAGATGTAGATGTAGAAAGTTAAAGTGAGGTGTTATTTTGCTCTAGTTTGGCCTCTTTTCGAATACGCCGCGAGTATTTGATATCCTCGGGAGAAATAGTTGCTAAGAGTATTAGATGAAATCCAGAGAAAATCTGACAGGAGTGAAATATTGTTGCTATGAAAGGACGAGTGTGACAGTGTGGAGTGTTTTGGGGGAATCAGGCTGGGAGGCGTTTGAGATGCGAACAGTAAAAGTGAGACTCTGTACGTCTCTGTGGGTGTGAATCAACATGAATGTTCATTAAATTAAGAACACAATGTATGCATCCACTGTTCTTTATTATCGTACAACTAGTTACAACGCTTAGGCGTCATCATTAGGTAAAAAATAGAACCAGATGCGGTCCATTTATATAGCATTTGTGAGGGAGAGTGGAGTGGGTGAGAGAGGGGGGAAAAAGAGGGGAAACAATCGGGTTGCGATCGGCGTAAATGGGAAGGAGAAGAGGGGTGTTAAGCGTCAGTGATTGGGGGTTCACAATGGGGGCGGGGTGTTTTTTGTGTCTTTCGGTGAAGGAAAGGGATACTTCCATGATTGGGGAGAGGCATTCAGACAATAATTCGTTCACCAAATGACCCGTATTTAAATTCTTTCTAATTTGAAGCTCCTCCCACTTGCCAATCCTCGCCGCTTGTCCAGCTGGTGTAAGTTGTTCTGGGTCTTATTTTTCGAGTGTTTTTATGCTCTTTTATTGGTGTTGACCCCTCGCCACACGACCTTTCGGCGGCTTGCAGGGTGTTGTTTAGATGTGTGGAGAAACATAGCCGGGCAGGAGGGGGCGGGGCAAGTGTGGGGACGTGGCGGCTCATTTGCCCGTAGCCATTTCCGGGAGAGGCACCCGCGTCTCTCTCACGGTTGCATTTCGCTCTTCTTCTTTTTTTCATTCTAACCTCCCCTCCCTTCCGCCCAAAGGGGGAAGGGCGATGCCCACTTCGCGGCGCCTCCTATCGATCCCGGGCGGCGCTTATTTCTTCCGTCTTGGCCGAGAGCGCATCGCAGGGGGCCTCCCCTTTTCGTGCCATTGGAATCATTTCGTTATCTGACCCTAGCGTCAACTCATAACGACCCGCGAGGGGCTTTCTGCAGGGGGTGGTCAGGCGTCAGCCGTGAATGTATGTCCGTGTGTATTGGTGAAGAAGCCTTTTAAGGGATGATTGGTCGTTTGTATGTGGGTCGCGGTAGTCCCTGGGTAGCTCGTTGGACTACTGACCGGAGGGCCCTGGTTCGATTATCGGGCAAGCTTCTCTGGTCACCTGTACCTCCACCCGATCAGTGTGATTTCTCGGGTACCAGATATTCCTGGGAAACCATAACCGGCACAGTGTTTTAAGGAACAGGCCCCCCTACCCTGATGTGTTAATTTCACACGCCGTATAGGGCTTAGTACGGGGTGAATCCAGTAAACTAAAAAAAGGTTTAGGATCAAGAAAACGTTTCTAGGGTTTAGCATAGTTAGAAGGCAAGAGCGCAGGTCATATATTGGGAAAAATCAAGTAGAATCCAGCGCTTTTTGTCACTTCAGATTAGGTTACGCCTCACAGATCCCAAAAGTAACAGAACAAACAAAAACTTGCTTTAACTCTACATACAACCCACGTAAAGTTAATAAAATTGGTGCCTCAAAATACATAACAGATAGTAATGCGTGCAAATATAATACTTATATCTGTGTTAACCACGAATCGTCGCGAAACAGTTTTCTGAGCATACATAAAACCGTAAAAGAAAGAAAGTGATTGGCGAAATAAAAATTATAACATTAAATTGCCGCAGAATTAGAAACAAAATATCGGATATTGATCACATCTTTGTAAGTACGAACGCAGAGATAGTAGTTGGAACGGAGAGTTGGCTCACGGGAGATGTAGCAAGCAACGAAGTTATTCCAAGCGGTTTCAAAATTTACAGAAGGGACAGACCTAATAGATTGGGTGGGGGAGTATTCTTAGCTGTAAAGTCACATCTTAGTAGCCAAAGATACGAATGCGACGAAAATAGCATAGAAAGCGTTTGGTGTAACATAAAGCACTACAATGACAGAAGCCTATTCGTGTGCTCATTTTATAGACCCCCAGATTCTAGTACAGATATTCTGCACAAGCTCGACGATCAAATATCCTCTCTTAGTGACAAGCATAGAAAAAGTATTATCATAATCGCTGGTGACACAAATCTACCGTCAATTGACTGGGACAAGTACTGCGTAGGAATATCCGCCAAAAACAGCGATTCATGCCAATAATTCCTTCATATATTCACAAAGCACTCCTTAGAACAAATTGTTAATTCGCCCACAAGGGGCCACAGCATACTTGATATCTTCGCGACTTCTACGCCCGAAATCGTAACAAACATTGAAATAATGGACGGAATTAGTGACCATAAGGCAATTTTTGTAGAGTTAAAAACTAAATTCGTGAAAATAAATAAAGAAGAGCGTGAAATATTCAACAAGGCGAATTTTAACGGACTACGAGAATATTTTAAAAAATAATTGCCAGAATACAAGACAAAAATACTGACAACCGATACAGATAACCGCTGGAGTTATTTCTTAAATATTTTGCGCGAAGGAATGAAGACGTACGTCCCATGCAAACTCAAATGCGACAATAAGGAACCTAGATGGTACAACGAGGAAGTAAGATCGGCATTGAGAAGGCGAAGAAGGCTAGAGTCAAATTTTAAAAAGAGTTTAAAAAGTGACGATATCGTTTATGGGAATACATCAAAACAGAAACTTAAAGCATGTCGTAGTAAAACAAAAAACATCATGCGCACAGCCCTACGCTCTTTTAAATCGAAAAGGCTAAGCGACTATCTTGAGGAAATTCCAAAGACATTCTGGTCCTATGTTAGGAAAATACAGGGTAAACGTCCAACTGTACATTTTTTGAAGACGGAAAACGGAGAAATTATTACAGACAGTGTGAAAAAAGCAAACATTTTAAACAAGTTTTTCAAGAGCGTCTGCAATGTAGAATCTACTAGGAAGTCTCAAACCAAACAAACCACCTGGTCTGGAAGAAATTCCTGCTAGAATATTAAAGGAATTGGCCGAAGACATTGCCCCGTTTTTAGAAATTGTTTTCCTAAAATCGATAGAAGATGGCTCAGTTCCTCGTGACTGGAAGCTAGCCCATATAACTCCCATTTATAAAGGCGGGGATAGGGATAAACCAACCAAATACCGACCCATTTCTTTGACATCGATCTCTTGTAAAATATTAGAACACATTTTTGTCAGTAACATAATGAGGTTTCTTGATAGTAGGAAAATACTGAGCCACAATCAGGACGGATTAAGGAAGAGCAGATATTGGGAAACACAATTAGTTCTTTTCATTCACGATAGACTTAGAGGCCCTATTACACGTACCCCAGGGAAGTGTAATAGGGCCTCTTCTATTCTTAATATAAATTAATGACTTAAGCGCACAAGTTAGTAGTAATCTCAGGTTATTTGCTGATGACACGGCGGTATACAGGGAAATAAGGAGCCAACTAGATCGCCAGCTACTCTCTAGGGACCTAGACACAATCTCGGATTGGTGTAAGTAATGGAGATTAATGCTTAACATAGACAAATGCGCAGGTTTGAAATTTTGGAGGAAAGGAAGTGGCGAACAGAACATATACTCCGAAATAGAGGGTTCAGTATTAACTACGGCCAAACAAGTAAAATATTTGGGAGTACTTCAAACACCACGCCTTTCATGGGGAGCACATATCAGGACAATATGGTCTCTTAGGGGATTTAGGCTGGGAGCCCCTTGAATTACGAAGAGAACAAGCGAGACTTAGACTTTTAGAGAGATTCAGAACCAGCGAGTTTAACGATGACACAAAAGGAATAATAATGGGCCCACACTACTTAGGTAGATCAGACCACAAAGATAAAATAAAGGAGATAGATTCCAATAGAGATTGATTCAAATACTCATTCTTCCCCAGAACAATCAGAAATCATAATAGTAAGAATCCGAAGTCCATTTAGAAATATTAAAAACATTTAAGTGACGAGTCGGAACAAAATTAAAAATTCAAAGATTGTGCATGTGTATGCTTGTTGGTAGTTTGTGGGTTTGCATGAGTGCGAAAGGGGGTTGGTGAAAGGGTTCTTGCATGAATGTTTACCATGTTTGGTTTGTGGACTATAAATGTATGGCTTCTGCTTGCGGTTTTTTTTTCTAAATTACGGGTGGTTCCCTAACACCCACCGCCACACGCCCTTGCGGCGGCTTGCGGGGTATTGAGTAGATGTAGATGAATCGTAACATCGCCTACCAAACCGACCTTAGGGTTGATTACGGTTTTTTATGGTGTGTATATAAATATTTATTTAGTCACTTATTTATTTTATTAGGTAATCTACCGTTTAAGGTAGGTTTTTGGATGGACACGACTACCAAATAAACATTTTATAACTCCAAACAAAACCCAATCCAGCAAACTAATCTACATCAGGTCCCTCTTCATCTCTGTGTACTTCCTTCCTCCCTTCATCCCGTCCAACATCCCTATCCTGTTACTGCCCTTTCCTCGTTTGCCTGACATTCTCCCCTCTATTACCTTCTTCAACATTCCACTACCGCTCAATACGCCTTTCATCCATTTTTCCTGCCTCCATAGGATTTCACTCAACAAACCCCACTCCTCACCCACCATCTCCAGTACTTCCTCATTTGTTTTCCTTTCGGTCCATTTCACCTTCTCCATTCTTCTCCACACCCACATTTCAAAAGCCTGCAATCTACGTGTATACTCCTGCTTTGGGACCACGTTTCCACGCCGTACGTAGCTTCGCTCCATATCAAAGTTTTAGCAAGTCTTTTTTTAATAGCCTTACTCAACGCCTGCGTCTTTTTGCTTGTATGCTTGTTTTGCATGTAGTTTTATTCTATTTCACGGGTGGTTACCTAAAACTTCCCGCCATACGCCCCTGCGGATTGTGCAATATTATCTATACTATATGTAGATAGATGTTTCCGCGCCGTATATACCCACGCTCTACGTCAAAGTTCTCACTAATACTTGCTTAATATCCTTACTCAGCGTCCGCATCATTAACTCCCTCCTCCTTGTGAAAGCCTCTTTGCCAAGTGCAATTTTGCTCCCTACGGTCCCTACTTGGACTGACTGCGGTGCTTACATTTGGAGTCGTATTGAGTCTCTGAACGGAAGGCTGTGGCAATTCTGTCGGGACATGGGGGCCGAGTTGGTGGACTTGACACCGGTGCTCGGGTCATGCCCCGCATCTTTGAACCGTTCCGTGGTCCACTACACCCCTGAGGCGTCGCGTAGGGTGACTTAGGATCTTCGAGCACTGTAGATATTTTTTGGCGAATGCGTAGGTTAGGTAGTGGAGTAGATTGCCCTAATAACGATTTAATAAGGTGTAGGTCAATTAGTGGGTCTAACACTACTAGGTTGCCAGAAGAGATTTTTCCATGTACTTACACTGCTAATGAGACAAAAGAAAGAACTACTAATCAGAATATAGGCCGATCGCATGCTAAGACATCAAAGAGATTAAAAAACATCCCCAGAGAGCAGACCGCAAAGAAGGTTTTAGACGAGGATATAATTTCCGTAGTAGTAGTTAACTGCCGAAGTTTAAAAAATAAAACACCGGAATTTTACTATCTCTTTCATAGCAAAGAGTCGGATAATATTATAGGACCTGAAAGTTTGTTAACAGATGACATCGCAGGCAGCATCTCAAGTCCTTCACAGTTTATGTGCCCCCCCTGCCACACACCTTGGTGGCTCGCAGGGTATTTATGTAGATGTAGATGTATACAGACGACAGAATGAATAGAGCCGGAGGAGGAGTGTTTATTGAGGTTAAGAACTCTAACATCAGTCGAGGCAAGTTATTTCCTGATAGCTGCATAGAAAGTGTATGGTGCTCAGTGAAAACACCCAGATCGAAAAGAAAATATATATGTGCATATTATAGACCACCCCACGTTAGCATTAACTCAATACCAGACCTAAAAAAACAGATACAAAGCTTTACATCCCACAACAGTGAGCATAGCCTAATTATCGGAGGTGATTTCAATACTCCCACAATAGATTGGGAGTCGTACATTTTTATAAATGGAGGTAAAGACAAGGACCTATGCGAGTCCCTCTTATTTGCGTTCACCTCGAATTCCCTACATCAATTAGTCACTTCACCAACAAGGGGAAAGAACATTCTTGATCTGTTAGCCACAAATATACCCGAAAAGGTCTTAAATATAGAAGTTGTTGACGGAATCAGTGATCAGTAGGGCTGTAAACGCTAAATTTTCTCTAAGCGTAGATAAAGTTAACAAACCTAAGAGAAAGGTGTATTCCTTCAATAAAGCGGACTATGATGGCATAAAATGTGAATTAAAAGTTCTTTTTTTATATTTGACGAATTAAGCAAAACTAGTAGTTTCGAGGATACATCGAATAATTTTCTTACGATAACACGTTCAGCAATGCAGAGGTTTATACCTAGTAAATATATAAAAGAGAATAAGGAACCCCGATGGTACAAATCTGAGTACGGAAATCTTTTAGGCGTTAAAGGGTGTGCCATGCCAGAATGAAAAACGCAGTTAAAGATTCCTCCCCTGATAAAATCAACGAAACCATACAGAACTACAGAGCATCTAGGTCCACTGCCAAGAAGGCCTTCCGGAAGGCTCTAGCGGAATTCAAAAGGAAAAAATTAGGCGAACATTTGAACGATAGACCAAAGATGTTTTGGTCCTACGTCAGGGAAGTGCAGGGAAAAATGTCCACCGTAAACTCATTGAATAACGAAAAGGGGGATAGTGTAACGAGTAGTTCAGATAAAGCCAACATATTAAACTCATTCTTCGAGAGTGTTTTCAACATGTACTTACAGAATATATCCGAGAACCTTCCGCAAACATTTCAGCAGTCAATGGAAGCAATCAATATTTCCACCCGCGGAATAGAATTACTCCTTAAAAACATAGACCCCAACAAATCTCCGGGACCTGATGAGATACCGGCGAGCGTGTATAAATAACTGTCGACTGAAATTGCCCCTTATCTTGATATAATATTTAAGAAATCATTAGCAGAAGAAAGCGTGGCAAACGGCTGGATGGTAGCTTCTGTCACACCTATATTTAAAAACGGAGACAGAGAGGACCCCAGTAATTATAGGGCAATATCGCTGACTTCCATCTCCTGCAAGATTCATGAACACATCATTCTTAGTTCCATAATGAGGTTCCTCTATAGCCAAGATTTATTAATTAATAACCAACACGGCTTCCGTAAGGCTACATCCTGCGAAACTCAACTCGCACTTTTTGTACATTATATTTTGAATTCCGATGAAAGTAATATTCCCGTTGATGCGATATTTCTAGATTTTAAGAACGTTTTCGATAAAGTTCTCATTTGAAAATACTCGCAAAGTTGGAAACTTCCTTGACGGTGTGTCATTCGATACAGTTAAGATCACGTAGGGTATACCACAAGAAAGTACCATAGGCCCGCTCCTATTCCTTATTTACATAAATAACCTCAGTACCGTAGTTAATAACAAGCTCCGTCTTTTCGCCGATGATGCAGTGATTTATGGGGACATTAGAAGTCACGAAGACAGAGTCGTGTTAGCCAACGGCCTAGATGCAATTGAAAATTGTTGCGGTACATGGCAATTGGAATTAAATTTTTTAAATGCGTAGTAATACATTTTTGGGAAAAGAGTCATTCCCTCCCTTATAGTTACAAAGTGAAACAAACCAAAATGGCGTGGGAAGATTCCTTTAAATACTTGGGTGTAACAATTACTCACGATCTGTCCTGGGGAAAACACATACGAGAAATATGAGGTCGTGCTAATAAAAAATTGGGATTTGTGAAAAGAGTGCTGGAGAAAATGCGACGAAAAAGTGAAAGAACGATGTTTCCTTGCCTTGGTCAGGCCCCACGTGGAGTATGCTGCCGGTATATAGGATCCTCAAAAAAGAAATTTGATTTCGGAATTAGATCGAGTTCAGCGGAGGGGGGCTAGATTTGCCAGACATTGTTATGACCAACTCAGCAGCGTATCCACTTTGTTAGACAATTTAGGATGGGATTCTCTTACACAGCGGCGTTTCCAATAGAGATTAAACTTATTAAAAACATTTAAAGATGGGCTCTTTTCCGATGACATCAAGGATGTACTACGAACCCCAACGTATTACGGTCGAAGGGATCACGAATATAAGACTAGAGATAGACTGCAAGACTGACAGATTTAAAATGTCATTTTTTCCAAGAACGATAAGGGACCAGAATGTGAGGCTTTCTTTAGGTCAGAATCATTCTGACCTGAAGAAGGCCTAGGAGTAGGCGGAAAGCTCAAATAATCTTCAATGTGAGAGTTCTATTACGGTGTATGTCCTTTATTCTGTGTCTATTGTGCCGTCCAAAAGTTATATTGCTGTCGTAAGTGCTTCCGCATCATCTATATATATAAATATATATATATATATATATATATATATATATATATATATATATATAAAATGGGAATGTATCAAGCAAGGCCCATCGGAAGCAGCAAAAGATACTATAGGAACCGTTAAGGGGAAAAGAATAAGGAAACCATGGGTCACGGATGAGATGATTGCAAAGATGGATGAGAGAAGAAGATGGAAGAATGTAAACACAGTTAGGCAAAATGAATTACAAAGAGTTAAACAATAAATTGAGAAGGGCTCGAAATAAAGCAAAAAAAGAATGGTGGAAAACTCATGCGAGGATATGAAAAGTTTACAGAAGAAGGGTGAAATTGGTGCTCTATACAGCAAGGTTAAGTTATTATCGGGAAGTAAAAAGGCAAGATCTGTGCTAACAGTTAAACATAAGTGGGGTAAGATAATAGTTGAACCAGGAAAAATCCAAGAGAGACGGAAGAAATATATAGAAACACTGTATGGTAAAGAACGTAGGCCGACAACGTTAGACATAGAAAAGGAACATGACGTAGAAGAAGATAACTTAGGTCCAGGCATACTCGACGATGAAACAGAAAGGGCATTAAAGGCGATGAAAGCAAATAAGGCCGTGGGGGTGGACAACATACCTGTAGAACTGTTGAAATGTTTAGGAAAATGCGGGAAGAAGGCCCTATATGGACTGATTCGTAGTATCTATGAGGAAGGAATCTGACCGGAAGATTTTGTGAGATCGGTGTTAGTTCCTATTCCAAAAAAAGGCAGAGTCTATATCATGTGAGGATTACAGAACAACAAGTTTGATATCCCACGCAGCTAAAGTTATTCTCAGGATCATCAACAAAAGGATAGAGAGTAAGGCAAATGATTACTTAGGGGATGATCAGTTTGGGTTTAGGAAGGGAAGAGGAACGCGTGATGCCATTGCAGTAATGAGATCACTAGTCGAGAGGAATATAGAATACAATCAGGACGTTTTAGCCTGTTTTGTAGATTTCGAAAAAGCGTTTGATAGAGTGAATTGGGAAAAATTAATGCGTGTATTGCAGAAAATAGGAATGGATTGGAGGGACAGGAGACTGATCCGCTACCTGTACATGTCTCAGACTGCTCAGGTGCGAGTGGGGAACGGATAGTCCGGATGGGCAGTGTTAGGAAGAGGTGTAAGGCAGGGTTGCCCATTGTCACAGGTGCTGTTCTGCATCTACATCTACATCTACATAATACCCCGCAAGCCGCCGCAAGGGCGTGTGGCGGGGGGTGTTAGGTCACCACCCAAAAAAGGGAGAAAGAAATACCGCATTACTGTAAACAGCAATACATTACTTAATGGCATGCGGGAAGGGTTTTGACACAACACACAGGAGGTTAGTGAAAGTGCATGCAATTGAGTTTAACTAATTGTTACCTAGACGCCGAGGGTGGCAAGTGGCATTTTTGTTATCCCCGAGTGTAACCCTACAGTTTTTATCCCGTATTAGAAGGAGTCCTTGAGTCTGCTAGTCCTGGCATCTATTTCCCGAATTTTGTACCCATGATCCAAGCGACCAATATATGTTGGAGAGCGAATAATTTTCGAGACCTCGGTGCTGAAACATGCGGATCCGAATTTATTTAGTAAGTTTAACCTAGCATTGAGTCGTCTTTCTTCCAATGATTCCCATCCCAACTCCATAAGCGTTTCAGTTACGCTTTTCGTTTTATCGTAACAGTTTTCCACGAAACGAGCTGCCCGGCGTTGGACCTTCTCAATTTCCCGAATGAGGCCTTTTTCACACGGATCCCATACGCTAAATGCATATTCTAAATGGGGCCTTACAAGAGCGTGATAACAACGTTCGTTGACCTTGGAGTCACTTCTGCCGACAATGCGTCTAATAAATTCTAATTTTTTATATGCTTGCCCGCAGACTTTACGTATATGGGTCCCCCAAGTTAAGTCTTTAGTGAATGTAACACCTAGGTATTTCACCGTATCAACTACTTCAAGGTCAACTCCAGCTAATTTGTAAACTAATCCCGTGGATCTTTTAAAGAAATTTACCACCGAACATTTATTAAGATTTAAAGGCAATCCCCATTTTGAACACCATTCATTAATGCTTTTTAAATCACGTGCTAGAGTTAAACGATCCTCATCCCCAGATATCTCCCGATAAATCACTGTGTCATCCGCGAACATTCTATCATACTTTTCACTTCGCGGTTCAGATCGTTAACAAAAATCAAGAATAGTAACGGTCCGATAACACTTCCCTGAGGAACCCCCGAGGTTACTCGTACGCTGGCAGAACTAGCGCCGTCAAGGACTACCCTCTGTTCCCGGTCTGAAAGGAAGTCTTCAACCCAATTTATTGCCCCCTTGTGTATACCGGCGCCCTTTAATTTATGGATGAGTTTACCATGCGGAACCTTATCAAATGCCTTTTGAAAGTCTAAAAAGATCGCATCCACTAGAGAGATAGACTGCAAGACTGACAGGTTTAAAATGTCATTTTTTCCAAGAACGAAAAGGGACCAGAATGCTTGTAGCCGAAATTCCCCAGGAGTTAGTTCATTACAATAAGTATTAACGTACAAGTTAGGGACTGCGCGTGGATATATAAATATAAAAATATTTTTTCTTAAGGGTTTCCCCCTTCCCCTACCTATTTAAATAAATCCCAACCCTTTCATGCCTTACCCTTTCCTCCTGTTGCTACATCCCCTGTCACACACAATTTTTGGTGGCTCGCAGGGTATTTATGTAGATGTAGATGTACTACTTGATCGTGTTGGTCCAAAACACTTCCGAAATACGTAAACTGGTGTACCTGCACTTTTTTTCCACTCCTATTTTAATATTTAGCTTACCCTTTTTCTTTCTGGAAATTCGCATAACCTTTGTTTTATTAATATTGATTCTCATCCCATATTTATCGCAATGAACCTCCAATGCACTCAGCAATGCTTGCAACCCCTTGGCCGACTGAGCAACTAATGCTTGGTCATCAGCAAACCTAACCGATTTTACGAATTCCCCTCCGACTTAAATTCCTACCTCCAGTTCTTCACATGCCTCTTTAATCATTTCCTTCACATATACGTTGAACAGCACCGGTGATAATGGGCAACCCTGCCTTACACCTCTTCCTAACACTGCCCATCCGGACTCTCCGTTCCCCACTCGCACCTGAGCAGTCTGAGACATGTACAGGTTGCGGATCAGTCTCCTGTCCCTCCAATCCATTCCTATTTTCTGCAATACACGCATTAATTTTTCCCTATTCACTCTATCAAACGTTTTTTCGAAATCTACGAAACAGGCAAATACGCCCTGATGGTATTCTATATTCCTCTCGATTAGTGATCTCATTACTGCGATGGCATCACGCGTCCATCTTCCCTACCTTACCCAAACTTATCCTCCCCTAAGCATTCATTTGCCGTACTTTCTATCCTTTTGTTGATGACCCTGAGGATAACTTTAGCTGCGTGGGATATCAAACTTATTGTTCTGTAGCCCTCATATGATGCAGCCTTTACCTTTTTTGGAATAGGAACTAACACTAATCTCACAAAATCTTCCGACCAGATTCCTTCCTCATACAGGGTTCGTCCGGAAAATAAGTGTACTGAGCTAAGGAAAAAAAATGTATTACACTTTTACATAATTTAAGCTAATATTCCTCAAAATAGGATCCTTGTGAGTTGATACACTTGCTCTAGCGGCGTTCCCATTCCTGGATCGCTCCCGCGAAGGCATCATCGGGAACCTTTCGAAGACACGTCACGGCCTCTTTGACGATGTCCCAAGTCCCGTATCGCGTTCCTTTCAAACTCCTCTTTATCTTCAGGAACAGAAAGAAGTCTAGTGGTGCCAAGTCCGGGCTGTAGGGCGGGTGCGGCAGCGTTGCCACGCCGTGCTTGGCCAAGAAGTCCGACACGACAAGCGCGGTGTGAGACGGCGCATTGTCGCTCAGGTTGTCAGTCATACGCTGGCCGAACGCGGGCGACTCGTTTTCGAAGCTTGTCGAGCACTTGGACGTAAAATGCAGCATTTACAGTTTGTCGTTCAGGTACAAATTCGTAGTGGACGACTCCCCTTTTGTCAAAAAAGACAATGAGCATCATAAACTTATTTTCCGGACGAACCATGTAGATACTACGATTCAGTTCATATAGGGCCTTCTTCCCACATTTTCCTAAACATTTCAACAGTTCTACAGGTATGTTGTCCACCCCCACGGCCTTATTTGCTTTCTTAATGCCCTCTCTATCTCATCGTCGAGTATGACTTTGAGACTCCGATATCGATATTTCACAGCCTTTCCTGCCGATGGGCACTCATTTTGACCGACAAATCTATGTATGAGTTTAAATCTTCCCCTTAGCAATAATGGTGTTATTTCCCTGTGTTGCTATGGGGGAATGTTAACAGAGAGACGAGACCGGGAAAACGGGGCCGCTGCGCGGGAGATGTTGGGAGGAAGGGGGTGGTCATGGAATTGAAGTTTTTGCATGGAAACTGGTGTTGCGCCATGGTTCATGTCTTGCCGATGTCTCCGTGCGCACTCTTGCCGGGCCTCCTCATTCCGATCCGGTCCGCGGGCCCAGGGGCGTCATGCCATTGTCCTTGATTGGCGTCATTTGTGCCCCCGTGAGACTGGCGCCGCCCCTGCCGCCTCCATCCGTGCGTAGCTCAAGTGACGGAGGTGGGCGGGGGTGGCTAAAAACACCCCGGTAGACAACAATCGCGCTGGGCTGGGGTCGCGTGTGTGCCCCATTGTTGTGCCGGCGGGCCCATTGTCGCTTCCCCCCGGCAAACACACATCCGCGCTGACCTCGGATGGGATGTGCATTTGGCTGTATTTGTGTTTCGTGCTGTTGCCACGTTTCCGCGGAAGTGATGAGAAATCCGCCGGTTGGCCACAGTCAGCCGTCTTCTCCCCGCCGGGATCAGCGTTCATTCGTCAGATGAATACGTTGTGGCGAAATAAAGAGTAAGCGAGGCAAGAGGGAACACGGGGGGGGGGGTGTGGAAGAGAGTGTGGGGTCGTGATTGGGACGAGGGCGAGAGGGAAGGAGACCTCAGAAACGGGTGCCTTACGTGTGAGCGATGATTACGATGGAAGATATGCATTGCAATGGAATTAGCGCTGTTTTATAACATGGCCGAGGAGAAGGCCAGCACTGCTCCGTAGCTTATTATCGAGGCATCCTGAAACTTTGACCTTTGGCTCGTCGCGAATTGCGAAAATGAGCTGTCCAGAATTAATAGGCGGATATTATTTGTCCGTAGGTTGAGTCGGACGAAAGACAGGATATGTCTCGGACAGAGTGAGGGGAGGTCGGTGTGGAGGATCCAATCAGTCCATCCAATTCCAAATCTTCGGATCGTGGGCTCCTTCAGACAATAATGCCAAACTCTCTGCACCCTTCATTCCAGGCCGTCGTACTTGTTAAAAATATTTATCTCCCAAAGATTAAATATCTTTGTCGGCAACAGCACTCGAAGGGGAACTACGAGGATTGGCTGAACACTAATGCACACATGCTTGTAGACCACAAAAAAATGGTTTTCAGAAGTACTTCTTGTGGCATGTGGAAGTAACATCCCCCCCCCCCAACACGCAAGTGCAGGTTCGAACCCGTTACATTCGTCCAGTGTATTTTGAGAAGCAGGAAGTATGGTTGGCGTGTTCTAGTGCTATTTCAACGCGAGTTAAACAGCGTGACTTAAAAAGTGACTCCCACTGAGATTCATCGTCGTATAAAGGCTGTTTATGGTGGCGATGCTGTTGATAGGTCTACTGTAAAGGGTAGTAAAAGTTCTTGGTTGCGAGCCTGGAAAAGCCATAAATGTTGATGAAACAGGCAGCGGACGTCCGATACACTGCCACAGACGATATGCATCGTAAACTCGTCGAAGGTTTGATTCAAAATGACCGGTGAATCGCTCAAAATCGTATCGTAAACCGTATTGGAATGTCCAAGGAATGTGTCGGCTTCATTATTGAACAATAATATCGGCTCGTCCACACACCTCGCGCACAACTGGGGGGGCTCTGCGAAACCTGAAAATTGAACAGATTCCAAAAGGCTCCTTATTTCCCCGATCTTGTGCCTTGCGATTTTAATTTTTTCCTCAACGCAAAGAGACACCTCAAGGACAATCATTACACCTCGGACGTTGAAGTGAAGGCAGCTGTCGAGTCCTGGATTCGAGAAAAGTCGGAAGAGTGCTTCAGTCACGGAATGAAAAAACTTGTTACACGTTGGGATAAATGTGTTTTCCTTAACCGTGACTATGTTGAGAAATAAATATATGATTTTGTAACTTTAGAATTGTACCTTGATGTAATATTTTCCCGATCTTGCTATTTGTTTTTTCCGCGCTCTACAAACATGTGTTTGCATTAATTTGTATCCTTCCCTCTTCATTTCCCTTCGGTTGCCATGCCTACGATGGATTCGCTTGCTTTCTCGAATTTGAAACTTCGCGCAATGGAAATGTTAACGCAAACTATTCGAACCCAGAAATGCACGCGATCGCCGTGGAGGGAGAGGCGAAGAAAGCCCTGCCATCGCTCGATGAAAAAGCAATGAAAGGAAAAAAAAGCTTTAGTGACAGCGCAGCAAAATTCGATCGCAGATATGAAATAGCAAATTCAAAGCCGCCAGGCGAGCATCTTTTCCGTGCATCGCGTGTCATCGCCACGTATTTAATACCCTCTTGAGATATCAGCCTACCTCAGTGCTGAAATTCGCGAGGGACAACGAGAAGAGATTCCACCGGTCATTGCGGTCGCCAAACGGTGTTCCCCTTCGCACGGTGTCGGGGCAGTTGACAGTCGCAGCGCGAGTCCCCCCAGCGATACATGTGCGTACGTGCATGCGTGCGGAAAGGAACGTAGGTATGCTTTGTTGGAGGAGGCAGTGTAACACAGCCATCGAAAGTGGGTGACCGCCGGGGCGGAAGGTGGCGTGAAAGGTCTTTGCCCCTACCCTCGCCTCCAACCTTCCCCTCCCAAACATCAGTGATCGCCGGAAGGTGTAGCGGAGGCGCCTCCGGCCATTGTTAGGCAACAACCACGCCCCCCCCCACTCCGAACATGGTCCTCATTGTCGCGGGGGCCACTGATGTCGGCATTATTATGGGGTCGCCTCCATTTTCGCTCGCGACAATATCTAATCAAATCCAGTGCGTAAACAGGTGCGTGGGTGCGAGTAGGTTCCATCTCTCTCTCTCTCTCACTCTCCTGCCCCCGTTGCAAATGGAGGCGGAGAGAAAGCTTTCGGAGAATTGTCGTCAGTTTCCGCTTGGATCGCCTCCCATTCGGCTGTGCACGAGGAGCGCTCCCCGCTTTCCTCCCTCCTCTCTTGGTGCGCATGTGCGTTTGTCTCGCGTGGACGAGAAGGACTACGAACGCCGTGATCCCAGGGAGGGCCACCGGGAGTGTTCGGGTTGGCCCAAAGAGTCCGCTTTTGTGTCTAAACGTCCTCGAGCGCATGGGTGCGTTAGTTTGGGGAATGTGCCTGCGTGGTGGCTCGTCTCTTTCCCGACTTTCCTCCCGGCTTCACATCGTTGCGGCGCCCTTGGCATCCGAATGCATAGGGAGGAGTGACTTTCCGAATTCGTGAGCATCTGCTCACGGACCCGAGGGACCGATCACTTTTCGTCATCGCTCTCAGTTTACCCGTGAGTCGCCTCTGGATCGTTCACGCGGCGAGCGCAATCGATTGCATCGATTGCATTGATCGAATCCTCCTGCAGCGGGGGCTTGAACGAACGCAATTCCGACGCGGTCCACCACCCTGAAACTGCACCCCCCACCCCACCCCATCTTGACTCCCTCCCTCCACCGTCGTCGTATTCCATTTGCGTTCCGAGAGACGCGGGCCGTCCTTCGTCGACGGAAGAAAAGCTCAAAGAGTGTTGGAGTCTCGATTCCAAGAGGCATCCTTAATCCTCCCCGGGGTGATTCCTTCGTCTCGCCGTTCCGGTGCGTCTCCGGTCAGCGAGTCTTCATTCGCCCCCCCGGCTGCAGATTTTGGCCTCACCTTTGCACCTCTGGCAGACGAGAACGCCCTCTCTCTCGCCCAGCCATCATTCGAACGGCGGAAAACGGCGGTCTCTCGTCTCCGGGAGGAGAGCACGTCACGGATCGTCTGCTTCTTCTAGTCCACTCCGCCCCGCCCCTCCATCGGGGCTGACGACGGCGGAGGAAACGGATGGCGACGTCGCGGAGGACGGGAGGCGGCCGTGGCCCCTCTTTCGGGATAATTGGTTGTCGGGGCGCCCCCGCCATCCTTTCGTTATTTCCTCCCCCGCCCCCTCACCTCTTCCCGGTCGTCTTGTTACTCGCTCCGTGAGCGACCAAATGTTTTAACGGTCCGACGGATCGCCGCCCACCCCCTCGGCCCCAACCCCTCCGCTCTCTGCGAAAGACTTCCTTGCCGCTTCGAATCGGATCACTTGCCCCTGGGTCGGCCGTGCCCTCGCTACTTGGAGCTCCCTCCGCCGGAGAAAGAGCCTTCGAGCGGGTGACTTCTTCCCACCTTCCTACTGCTTATTCCGTAAACCTCTTTTGGAGGCGCGGAGGCGTGTTTTGTTTGCGTGTCTCCCCTGAACGTTCGGCACCATCTTAAAGGTGGAATCCTCAGGTTGCATCGCTCTCGCCGCCACTTTTCGTTTGCCGTCGTCGTGTGCGCGCGTGTGTGTGTGCGTTTGTGTTTTTGGGCCATTTGTGGTAGGTCTCCTTTTCACGAACGAAAACCGCAGAGGTTTTCTCTCTTCCCTGCGACGATCTAGGGTGTCCCGGAGCCATCGGTGTGTAATGGCGGAGAGCTATCATTATGTGATCCGTTGAAGCGTCCGAAAAGCCACGATACCGGTCCAGCTGAGCGCCCAGTCCGAGCGTGTCCCAAATTATGGAAGAAATGCTCTCCGGGCGGAATGAGTGAAAGTTATTTTTCCCTGCGCCTCTCTCCCCCCTCCATTTCTATAGTTTTATCGTGTGTTTCCCGCCCAGGTTTCTCCCACGGCAGTCCGTGAAGAATAAATGCTGCCCCGCGAGGCCGAATATGTTTTCAGAACCGGACGGGGGAGCTCCTTGCACCTAACTTGAGGCTTTCTTTTCCCCTGTGGAGTCGAGGCCTCACTCGGTCAACGGCTCCGCAAAGCACCTCCAGAGGTTCCTGCGAGCTGAAGTGATAAAAGATTCCCTTTCCTCCAGCGCTGGGATCAGCCCCGCTCGGCATTGCTAGTCTTTGATCGATAGCGCAAAGTGAAGGTCGACCGACCGCATGGGTTCAAATCCCGGTGCGACCACTCTTGACATCCACAGTTTACCTACGGCTGTGTGTACCATTCCTGATCTCTCGGTAAACGCCGCAGGTGACACGGGGAAGTAGTTGAACTAACCATTGACTCTGCCGGTGTGTGTGGATTTCACTCGCACGGCTGTGTTCCCTGCTGAATCGTGTGAGGTTTGCCAGGGCTTGAGTTGAGCTCTCCGGGAGGGAACACCTTCGGGTCGATCACCTCCTCCCGAAACCCCCTGCTTGTTGGTGTGGAGCGGATTGGTGGACCTAGGGCATCCTTGGACGCCTTGCCCACCTCCCGGGGAGTCTCCCTGAAAGAGGTTCGACGCCCCCTCCCGAACGTCTTCGACAGCCGGTGCGGATTTCGCGAAGTGTCCCTGGGGAAGGGGTGAGGCATGTGGTCGGAGGATGGCGGCGCGGCCAATGGCGCCGGAGGCGTCGCGTTCCGCCGTGGCGGCAGCGTCCGAGTCGGCGGCGGCATCTCCCGGTTCCGCTCCCGGCGGAGCATGAGGGCGGCGGCAAAGAAGAGGACTGCGGCGGCCAAGGTCAATCTCTCCCCAGCTCCCTCCACGAAATGCTTCGGCGTTCGCGAAAACATCACTTGAGTTACCGCCAAGTTTGCTGATGACGCCATTGTCGGCCTCTTTGCTTTTACTTGTAATTTTTTTAAAACTGTAAAAGTATATTACACATTATCTTTTTGTGAAGCGATCTCAAACACTTCATGACACACCGCACCAATATTATTAGGGTGAATGCATATCACATTAGTATATCTCTTGCATAAATTGTAAGCGGGGTTCTTTTTTGATGGTGTTATAAATGCATTATTTTGATGCCCAGCCGTGTATACGGCCTCCGTAAAGATCGTATTAGATATGGGATTGATTGTTCAAAATGTTATTTTTCGCCAAGTTGAGGAGGGACTAGAGAAACAGCCAATGGCTTCGCTGAGGAAATGATTTTCCGCCTAGTGCGTGGGAAATATTTTATTAAAATCTTATTTTATCGTTCCCTTTGACAGCAGCTCTCGTCTCCCACGTAAGCAGTCTCAAACTTGGCGCATGTAAACTGTCGCGGATATTTGTCCATAATTGGAATCACTTGACTTCTCCGGCAGCAAGTGACCAACATTGAAGGTACTGCGGTTATAATTGTTACGAATTGGAAGGTTTCTACTCGCGCCAGTTGCCCTCTCCTCTTTTTAAATCATCAAAATGATCGATCCGATGCTGTCAATCGTGTGCAGCGAGAGAGCAATGCCCGCACCGTTATTTACGCAGCAAAATGTCTCTGGATGTATTTTGATGGAAACCCGGTTCTTGAGGACTTCTCCTTTCGTGTTCGACACGTGCTCACTTGCATCACGTACGATTTGAAAGTCTGATTTTTTGAAGGTATGATTTTTTCAATTTAAGAAACGGTGGCCTTTGATAAAAAGATGTGCAAATGATTCTCATCATTCAATCTTGCACGGCGAGTCCCGCGACGATTTCCGCTTTTTTATTCGACTTTCGATGGAAGGAAAAGTTGCGTCGGCTCGACGTGCTTGGAATGGAGCGCTCGTCTCTGCATTTTCATGAAAATCCGGATTGCGTTTCTCCTCCTGGACGAGATCTGACTCGGCAGGCTATAAATTGGCGGTCAAAGTGCGTATTCCCTCGGCGATTCATGTCCAGGGAAAAGGGCAAATGGAAGGGGGTCTGATCACTGGATGGAGAACGTTAAGGGGGTAGAAAGGAAAACAAACGAGGAAGTGCTTGACATGGTGAAAGGGGAGGAGAGGGGATTGCTGGGAGAAATCATAAGGAGACAGGAGAAATGCAGGGCGTTAAGGCTTTTGCGTTGACACTAAAGTCTGTTTAACTTCAAAGTATCGATGCGGCAACGCTGCGGTCGAGTCGGAGAGAGTACGAATACATAATTTCAAATTACAAATGACGATAATTCACCGAATAAAACACCTAACGTAGCGTACCAATGACAACCATGACATTTAATGCAAAGCCTCGTATGGAATTAATGTCATGATAATCTAGATCACAACTAATAGTTGGCAATTATAGTGCCTAATTTTCTACTTTTATTCTATTAGACCGAATGCAGTATCCCACGTGCACCTTCGAGTACGGTACGTGCACGTTCAAATAGACCTATTTTAATCAATGAAAGGCACGATCCTAGTTGCGCGCGACGCCATTGCCACATCATTTATACGTTGAGATTATTTGTTCTGGCATATTATAAAGTAATTTCAGTCACATAAGAGCAGAGCAGATTTAAGCGCGACACAAAACATACCTCCACCAGGGGAAAAGCGCCCTCGTTCCGAATAACATGGCGTCGCGCGCAAAGTTGGCAGAGTTGTGATCTAGGATCCACGGGGCGCGCTAATCGGGACGTGGCCAACGTGCGTGTCTCTGGGCCGCAGGTGTGCTTCCGTCCACTCGGAGTGTGCACATCCTCGTGTGTGAATAGTTTTCTCCTTCCACCGCCGAATGAAGTCGTCGGTGAAAGCATATCCCACGGCAGGAATGAATTTTCTTCGAGTAACAAAGAGAGGTGTTTTCTAAAAGACGCCATTTTCGCATTGGATTTCTCCTTAGCTCATTGGGGAGGACAGGGTGATTCCGAAAAGCTCAGAATGGTCGGATGAAATGTGCATGTAACCCGAATAGCTCCATCTAAGCGGCAGCCTAGCCTGAAAATTATCTACCTCACCTCGACTGCTGGTCTCTCTCCCACCTACAAGGACCCACGTGCTAGTAAGATGGGTTCCCCTCAACTAAGTTTGTTGGTTTGCCAGTTTCGCTTTCCTCTTAGACCTCGTTTCGGGACCTCAGTCCGCCGCTCGGCCTTCCTGTCCCTCCACCACTCTCTCTCTCTCTCTCTCTCTCTCTCTCTCTCTCTCATCTCTACTCTCTCTCTCTCTCTCATCTCTACTCTCTCTCTCTCATCTCTACTCTCTCTCTCATCTCTACTCTCTCTCTCATCTCTACTATCTCTCTCTTACCTCTACTCTCTCTCTCATCTCTCTCTCTCATCTCTACTCTCTCTCTCTCATCTCTACTCTCTCTCTCATCTCTACTCTCTCTCTCATCTCTACTCTCTCTCTCTTACCTCTACTCTCTCTCTCTTACCTCTACTCTCTCTCTCTCATCTCTACTCTCTCTCTACTATCTCTACTCTCTCTCTACTATCTCTACTCTCTCTCTACTCTCTCTACTCTCTCTACTCTCTCTCTACTATCTCTTCTCTCTCTACTATCTCTTCTCTCTCTACTCTCTCTCTACTCTCTCTTCTCTCTCTCTACTCTCTCTACTCCCTCTCTACTCTCTCTACTCTCTGTCTACTCTCTCTACCCTCTCTACTCTCTCTACTCTCTCTACTCTCTCTACTCTCTCTTCTCTCTCCTCTCTCTCTCTACTCTATCTATACGCTCCCTACTCTCTCTACTCTCTCTTCCCTCTCTACTCTCTCTTCCCTCTCTACTATCTCTCTCCCTCCCAATGAAAGAACAAAATCGCTCGTTCCTCAACTTCAGCAAAAGATTTCCTCATGACCCACTCCGCATTCGTCGATTTCTCTTAGGAATGACTTAAGGTTCTAAACTTTCTTAGTAATATTGATCCATAAGACCCTTCCCGCGCTTGATGGTGTTAAAGCTGCCTCTTTATTAAAAAACCTTGGTTGATTTGATTCAATTTTTCATAGTTGCATCCATGGCAACAAAGCCATTTTATAGAGCAGTCAAAGAGATGAATAAAGTCGGCGTGTTTCAAAAGCGGCATTATATTGCACTCCTTTCTTGCAATGAAGATAAAATTTGAGAGAGTTTCTCAAATTATTTATTTATTTATTTATTATCGACTTAATTGGGCGAGGTTGAGATTAAATAGTCCCTTCTTCCACCTAACCCTTACATTACATACATTACATTGAAGACAATTACATACAGCCAAGCCCTGGATGGAGAAAAATCCACCCAGACGGGAATCGAACCCGTGACCTCTCAGTTGGTAGACGAGGACGTTACCCCGCCGCCACCGGGGCCGGCAAATTAGGGAGATTGAGTGTAGAACAGATAGATTTAATGTGTCATTTTTCCGCGAATGATATGGAATCAGAATAACACCTTTCCTACCGCTCTAGGAGGCGGGGAAATCGTTTCTTGCGTCAAAATTAATGCGGTGCGCGATCACCCCCTGCCGCACACCCTAGCGGTGGCTCGCAGGGTACCAAAGAACTAACCTAAGACTAGTAAGTCATGCGTACTTTCTTCTTTGCAAATATGACCATCCACCACGCCATTTGATCTCGCGGGTGCGTGAATAGTCCTGCCTGACCATTTGGTCATCTCTTAGGTGTTTCCGATAGGGTTGGGTTCTATGTTTATGGAAAGGTCTCCATGTATTTAACTGTGACTTAAATTAGTGAGGAGTAACTGGGGTGCGGGAATGGGAAGCTGTGAGTGTAGAGAGTGCATGTTTTGGAAAAAAGTGGAGCATACATTTACTTTCTCCGAACAATATTTCACCGGCACTTACCTTTTCCTAGATCTCGTCAACTCCTTCCCTATTATACGCATTAAAGATCAGGGGAGATAATGAATTCCCTGCTCTTGCTTCTGTCTCTAGTCGTGGAACCCGGCGTGCAGACGCCTTTGACGTGTGCAGTTCTTCGCGAATACATCTACATCTACATAATATCCCGCAAGCCGCCGCAAGGGCGTGTGGCGGGGGGTGTTAGGTCACCACCCAAAAAAGGAAAAAAGAAATACCGCATTCAAAACCAACACACACATACAAACCCCAATCAACAGCAGTGCACACATTCATTGTAACATCCCATCATTCGACGTACATGCAAACACACATCTATTGCCCCATCTACCTCCACAAGCATGCAAGTACATACGCTTCACTACAACAAATAATTTTACCCTAGGATGCAGCAAGAAATTTATCACGAACGTGCAAGCTAGTTTCTAGCAAGTAGCCAGGCGAAACACCACCACCACAAGAACGTTCCACACAAAGCTCTCTCCCACCCAATGTGAGGAATCTGGCCCAACGCTGCAGGTGGGAGGAGGGCACACCCACGGAGAGGGACAAGGGATGGAAGGGGAAATTTAGGGTACCAAAAGCAGAGAAAACAATACTGTAAACAGCAATACATTACTTAATGGCATGCGGGAAGGGTTTTGACACAACACACAGGAGGTTAGTGAAAGTGCATGCAATTGAGTTTAACTAATTGTTACCTAGACGCCGAGGGTGGCAAGTGGCATTTTTGTTATCTCCGAGTGTGACCTTACAGTTCTTATCCCGTATTGTCCGTGGGAAGAAGGAGTCCTTGAGTCTGCTAGTCCTGGCATCTATTTCCCGAATTTTCTACACATGATCCAAGCGACCAATGTATGTTGGAGCGCGAATAATTTTCGAGACCTCGGTGCTGAAACATAATACAGGTAATGTTCCACACCAAACCTGTGTGGCTAAGATAAGTCCCATGCAAGATAATTCAATGATTGATCTTGGGTCTAGTACGTAGGATCAGGTCTTCTTCACTTTGGTCACTGAGGCAGCATCGCCCGTAAGTGATGGTCCCCTTCCACCTAACAACTGAACCACACGACGCAATGCCATTTCCGTTGATGCAGTTATAATTCCATCCAAGTGGATTTGGCGGGCACTGTAACATTTCAAATGAAGGAACTTGATCACACTGCTAGCCTCTTTATCCTCTCCATACTGCGAGTTGCTTCAACCTACGGCTTCCTTTAACGAAAAAAATCAACATCATTAGATGTAATTCACAGCAATTTACACAAAGATTACTTAATCTGCAGATCAATTTTAATTCCAGAACTATGTCGATTATTTCTTGGCAATAATTACTTAGAAATGACACCACTTGACCGTCCGCTATACACTAATTGGTGAAGGTAGGCTGTAATTCGTCAGTGAAAGAGTCCATTGAAGGTGTCACCCAGAAGAGGGGTCCGTTTGGATCGTCACGGCGCGTGCGGAGGACGGGTGGATGCTTTCTTCTGCCCACGGACCAATCCGGGAAGCGGAGGCCCTCGGCTCGGTGGGTCCTCGGACCCAGTCACGTCCGCGGGGCGCATCGTTCGTAGCCGGGAAGGGCGGGGGAGGAGCCGAGTGCGTTCGCCCCTTCCAACCGAGTTCGAATGTGCGGCGACGGCCTTGGCGCGGACCGTTAACCCATAGGCAAACGAAGTCGGGTGTTCACCGGCTGCTGGGATCCTTCTGACCTCCGAGATATTGACGTCCAGCACACGCACGCACCAGCCAGCCTCTTACGCCGCTCCCGGAACGGGTGAGGCTGGGGTTGAATTAATAGCAGTCCACGAGGACATTGATGCGGGGGGCAAAAGAACTGCTACTGGTCCTTCTTGATTCGCTCAGACGACCCCACGCTCTCGTTTTTCAAACTCCCCCGTCTCTGAGGTTGCCAAAAGGCACGTATTGGCATTATCAGATGCACGAGGATGAGCAAAAAGTGTGGCGACGCGTCTTATGCGTCTCTCTTGCGCGCCTCTTGGTGAAAACATGGAGCGTATTCGTATGAGAATAAGAATATTAGTGTAGGCTGAAAAGTTACTTGTTAGAAACTAGCTTGCACGTTCGTGATAAATTTCTTGCTGCATCCTGGGGAACAATTATTTGTTGTAGTTAAGTGTATGTCCAGTGGACGAGCAAGGAATTGCCAAATTGCTCAAAGACATCAAACCAAACAAATCCCCGGGTCCCGAAAATATACCAGCTCGGGTGCTAAAACACTTAGCTCCTAACATCGCCCCGTATCTCGAATTTATATTTAACAAATCACTCACTGAGTGCAAAGTCCCTAAGAATTGGAAAACCGCGCAAAAAACGCCTATTTTTAAAAGTGGTGACAGGGAGGACCCCAGCAATTACAGACCCATTTCTCTCACTTCAATAAGTTGCAAAATTTTAGAGCACATAATTGTCAGTTCCATAATGAGACATCTTGATAACATTAACTTTTAAAGTGACAATCAACACGGATTCAGAAAAACCCGCTCATGCGAGACCCAATTAGGATTGTTCACACATGACTTACTTTTATCGGGTGAAAGTGGTAGGCAAGTGGATGCGATCTTTTTAGACTTTCAAAAGGCATTTGATAAGGTTCCGCATGGTAAACTCAGCCATAAATTAAAGGGCGCCGGTATACACAAGGGGGCAATAAATTGGGTTGAAGACTTCCTTTCAGACCGGGAACAGAGGGTAGTCCTTGACGGCGCTAGTTCTACCAGCGTAAGAGTCATCTCGGGGGTTCCTCAGGGAAGTGTTATCGGACCGTTACTATTCTTGATTTTTGTTAACGATCTGAACCGCAAAGTGAAAAGTAAGATAAGGATGTTCGCGGATGACACAGTGATTTATCGGGAGATATCTGGGGATGAGGATCGTTTAATTCTAGCACGTGATTTAAATAGCATTAATGAATGGTGTTCAAAATGGGGATTGCCTTTAAATCTTAATAAATGTTCGGTGGTAAATTTCTTTAAAAGATCCACGGGATTAGTTTACAAATTAGCTGGAGTTGACCTTGAAGTAGTTGATTCGGTGAAATACCTAGGTGTTACATTCACTAAAGACTTAACTTGGGGGACCCATATACGTAAAGTCTGCGGGCAAGCATATAAAAAATTAGGATTTATTAGACGCATTGTCGGTAGAAGTGACTCCAAGGTCAAGAAACGTTGTTATCACGCTTTTGTAAGGCCCCATTTAGAATATGCATGTAGCGTATGGGATCCGTGTGAAAAAGGCCTCATTCGGGAAATTGAGAAGGTCCAACGCCGGGCAGCTCGTTTCGTGGAAAACTGTTGCGATAAAACGAAAAGCGTTACTGAAATGCTTATGGAGTTGGGATGGGAATCATTGGAAGAAAGACGACTCAATGCTAGGTTAAACTTACTAAATAAATTCGGATCCGCATGTTTCAGCACCGAGGTCTCGAAAATTATTCGCTCTCCAACATATATAGGTCGCTTGGATCATGTGTACAAAATTCGGGAAATAGATGCCAGGACTAGCAGACTCAAGGACTCCTTCTTCCCACGGACAATACGGGATAACAACTCTAGGGTTACACTCGGAGATAACAAAAATGCCGCTTGCCAATAAAAGAAATTTACCACCGAACATTTATTAAGATTTAAAGGCAATCCCCATTTTGAACACCATTCATTAATGCTATTTAAATCACGTGCTAGAATTAAACGATCCTCATCCACAGATATCTCCCGATAAATCACTGTGTCATCCGCGAACATCCTTATCTTACTTTTCACTTGGCGGTTCAGATCGTTAACAAAAATCAAGAATAGTAACGGTCTGATAACACTTCCCTGAGGAACCCCCGAGGTTACCCGTACGCTGGTAGAACTAGCGCCGTCAAGGACTACCCTCTGTTCCCGGTCTGAAAGGAAGTCTTCAACCCAATTTATTGCCCCCTTGTGTATACCTGCGCCCTTTAATTTATGGATGAGTTTACCATGCGGAACCTTATCAAATGCCTTTTGAAAGAACACTTAGCTCCTAACATCGCCCCGTAAATCGAATTTTTATTTAACAAATCACTCACTGAGTGCAAAGTCCTTAAGAATTGGAAAACAGCGCAAATAACGGCAATTTTTAAAAGTGGTGACAGGGAGGACCCCAGCAATTACAGACCCATTTCTCTCACTTCTATAAGTTGCAAAATTTTAGAGCACATAATTGTCAGTTCCATAATGAAACATCTTGATAACATTAACTTTTTAAGTGACAATCAACACGGATTCAGAAAAACCCGCTCATGCGAGATCCAATTAGGATTATTCACACATGACTTACATCTACATCTACATACTACCCCGCAAGCCGCCGCAAGGGCGTGTGGCGGGGGTGTTAGGTCACCACCCAAAAAAGGATAAAAGAAATACCGCATTCAAAACCAACACACACATGCAAACCCCAATCCACAGCAGTGCACACATTCATCGTAACATCCCATCATTCGACGCGCATGCAAACACACATCTATCTCCCTTCACTCCACAAGCATGCAAGTACATACGCTTACCTACAACAAATAATTCCACCCTAGGATGCAGCAAGAAACCTATCACGAACGTGCCAGCTAGTTTATAGCAAGTAGCCAGGCGAAACACCACCACCACAAGAACGTTCAGCATAAAAATCTCTCCTACTCAAGACGAGGAATTTGGCCCAACGCTGCAGGTGGGAGGAGGGCACACCCACGGAGAGGGACAAGGGATGGAAGTGGAAATTTAGGATAGCAAAAGAAGAGAAAACAATACTGTAAACTGCAATACATTACTTAATGGCATACGGGAAGAGTTTTGACAAAACACACAGGAGGTTAGTGAAAGTGCATGGAATTGAGTTTAACTAATTGTTATCTAGACGCCGAGGGTGGCAAGTGGCATTTTTGTTATCTCCGAGTGTGACCCTACAGTTGTTATCCCGTATTGTCCGTGGGAAGAAGGAGTCCTTGAGTCTGCTAGTCCTGGCATCTATTTCCCGAATTTTGTACACATGATCCAAGCGACCAATGTATGTTGGAGCGCGAATAATTTTCGAGACCTCGGTGCTGAAACATGCGGATCTGAATTTATTTAGTAAGTTTAACCTAGCATTGAGTCGTCTTTCTTCCCAACTCCATAAGCATTTCAGTGACGCTTTTCGTTTTATCGTAACAGTTTTCCACGAAACGAGCTGCCCGGCGTTGGACCTTCTCAATTTCCCGAATGAGGCCTTTTTCACACGGATCCCATACGCTACAAGCATATTCTAAATGGGGCCTTACAAGAGCGTGATAACAACGTTCCTTGACCTTGAAATCACTTCTGCCGACAATGCGTCTAATAAATCCTAATTTTTTATATCCTTGCCCGCAGACTTTACGTATATGGGTCCCCCAAGTTAAGTCTTTAGTGAATGTAACACCTAGGTATTTCACCGTATCAACTACTTCAAGGTCAACTCATCTATATCTACATCTACATAATACCCCGCAAGCCGCCGCAAGGGCGTGTGGCGGGGGGTGTTAGGCCACCACCCAAAAAAAGGAAAAAAGAAAAAGGAAAAAAGAAACACCGCATTCAAAACCAACACACACATGCAAACCCCAATCCACAACAGTGCACACATTCATTGCAACACCCCATCATTCGACGCGCATGCAACCACACATCTACCTATCCTCACTCCAAAAGCATGCAAGTACATACGCTTACCTACAACAAATAATTCCACCCTAGGATGCAGCAAGAAACCTATCACGAACGTGCCAGCTAGTTTATAGCAAGTAGCCAGGCGAAACACCACCACCTCAAGAGCGTTCCACACAAAACTCTCTCCCACCCAAGGTGAGGAATCTGGCCCAACGCTGCAGGTGGGAGGAGGGCACACCCGCGGAGAGGGACAAGGGATGGAAGGGTGGAGCATGAAGTTCGTAAAGACGCTCGGGCATGCGGGAAGGGTTCTGACACAACACACAGGAGGCTAGTGAAAGTGCATGCAATTGAGTTCAACTAATTGTTACCTAGACGCGGAGGGTGGCAAGTGGCATTTTTGTTATCTCCGAGTGTAACCCTAGAGTTGTTATCCCGTATTGTCCGTGGGAAGAAGGAGTCCTTGAGTCTGCTAGTCCTGGCATCTATTTCCCGAATTTTGTACACATGATCCAAGCGACCTATATATGTTGGAGAGCGAATAATTTTCGAGACCTCGGTGCTGAAACATGCGGATCCGAATTTATTTAGTAAGTTTAACCTAGCATTGAGTCGTCTTTCTTCCAATGATTCCCATCCCGAAGGTCGGTTTAGTACGTGATGGTGGAGCTCACCCATGTACCAAGCCCGACGGCGTGTGAATATTCACACATCAGGGTAGGGGGGTCAGTTCCTTTCCCTGTGCCGGTTATGGTTTCCCAGGAAGATCTGGTACTCGAAAAATCAACTAGCTTGGGTGGAGCTGCAGGTGCACAGAGTGCCTCGCCCGGGAATCGAACCCGGGACCCTCCGGTCAGCAGTCCAACGCTCTACCCACTGGACCACCGCGACCCACATATATATATATATATATATATATATATATATATATATATATATATATATATATATATATATATATATATATATATATATATATATATATATATATATATCGGTCGCGGTGGTCTAGCGGGTAGAGCGTTGGACTCCCGGGAGCGTTAGAGGGTCCCGGGTTCGATTCCCGGGTAAGGCATTCTGGGCACCTGCAGCTCTACCCAAGCTAGTTGATTTTTCGGGTTCCAGATCTTCCTGGGAAACCATAACCGGCACAGGGAAAGGAACTGGCCCCCCTACCCTGATATGTGAATATTCACACGGCATCGGGCTTGGTACATGGGTGAACTCTACCATCACCTACGAAACCGACCTTCGGGGTGATTACTGTGTTTATGGTTTATATATATATATATATATATATATATATATATATATATATATATATATATATTAGACAGTAACACACAGCACGAGAACACATAAAAAGAACTCTGACTATAATATCTTGATAATTTCGACGGACTCGATGTCCGTCTTCTTCGGAAGATAATATATGACTCAGTCATATCTTATCTTCCAAGAAGACGGAGCTCGAGTCCGTCGAAATTATCGAGATATTATTGTGAGTTTTCATTTTATGTGTTCTCGTGCTATGTGTTACTGACTAAGTTTTTTATTCAACACTTCCGTGTTACTTCGAAGAAATCGTCTATGTATGTATGTTTTTATATATGATTGATATATATATATATATACATATACATATATATATATATATATCTGATGACGACGGACGTGCCGTCGAAACGTAAATATCCAATGTAAGTGTCCTTCTTTTATGTTTCTATGTGTGTGGTGTTTGTTGTCTTAGTGTTTGTGTGTATATATATATATATATATATATATATATATATATATATATATATATATATATATATATATATATATATATATATATATATATATATGTGTGTGTAAGTATATTTTTTTCTTACAGGTTCCCCCACCTTTCCTCACCTATTTGATTACCCAATCCCCTCATCCCTTACCCTTCCCTCATGGTGCTACACCCCCTGCCACACACTTTTTTGGTGGCTCGCAGGGTATTTATATAGATTGTTTAATTCAACTCCATTTACGTACTCTTGTTCAGATGTGAGGGACTTGAAAATAATAGCATAATGTAGTGTTCCTTATGCCTGATACGTGTAGCGATTTTCGAAATGCCTAAAACGGGCCCAATGTTTTATTATATACTTGTGATGGAAGGTCGTCTTTCAATGATTGCGTGCGGCTTATGGATGAAATTCCAACGCTCTCATGATGCAATACCTTCGTTGAATTGTCGGTGAACGAACCATTAATTGTCATTAATTAGCTCGGGGGAGAGCGTAGTCTTGACTGATGTGCGTGTACTTTTGAATTGTGACTGATGTGTGTACTTTATATGATTCCGAGTCTGGCGGTGCTCCTTATTCGTGCTTTCTACATCTGCACTACACCTCGCAAGCCACCACAAGGGAGCTTGGGGGGGGGGCGTTGGGTCACCAGGCACTTGAGTGCATGCTATTACTTCATATACAACTATCGCGTGCAAAATGCCGATATTCTACATGAAATTATTGTGGAACGTGGCAATACATCAAATTTTAGCATATTGGTTGATTTAAATTTAATTTAAAATATGTTGTTTTTGGCTAATGATAACTTAACTTACAAATAATAGTAATGTGACACACATTAGTGACAGAATAGGTGAAAGACTTGGGGTGGGAATCCCGCGAAAAACGAAGATTAATTTTAACGCTGAATTTCCTAAGTAAATTTCAGACCGATCAGCTCCTCTAAGACTTTCATGGTATTTTTGAAAACCCAAATGACTATGCAAATAATGATTATTTGATTCAAGATCAGAGAGATTGGCGGTAGAATGGAAAGGGTTGATGTTAGGGCTTAAATATAGAATCATTATTACATATATGTATTTTTTTGGTAATCTACCGGTTAAGGTAGGTTTTATTGGATGGACACAACCATCAAATAAACCTAATCCAGCAACCTAATCTACATCAGGTCCCTCTTCATCTCTGTGTACTTCTTTCCTCCCCTCGTCCCGTCCAACATCCCTATCCTGTTCCTGCCCTTTCCTCGCTTGCCCGACATCCTCCCCTCTATTACCTTCTTCAATATTCCACTACCGCTCAATACGCCTTTCATCCATTTCTTCTTGTCTCCATAGGATTTCTCTCAACAAACCCCTCTCCTCCCCCACCATTTCTAGTACTTCCTCGTTCATTTTCCTTTCGGTCCATTTCACCGTCTCCATATTTAGCTTAGCCTTTTTCTTTTTAGAAAATCGCATAACCTTTGTTTTATTAATATTGATTCTCATCCCATATTTATCGCACTGAACCTCCAATTCACTCAACAATGCTTGCAACCCCTTGGCTGACTGAGCAACTAATGCTTGGTCATCAGCAAACCTAACCGATTTTACGAATTCCCCTCCGACTTTCATTCCTACCTCCAGTTCTTCCCATGCCTCTTTAATCATTTCCTCTACATATACGTTGAACAGTACCGGTGACAATGGGCAACCCTGCCTTACACCTCTTCCTAACACTGCCCATCCGGACTCTCCGTTCCCCACTCGCACCTGAGCAGTCTGAGACATGTACAGGTTGCGGATCAGTCTCCTGTCCCTCCAATCCATTCCTATTTTCTGCAATACACGCATTAATTTTTCCCAATTCACTCTATCAAACGCTTTTTCGAAATCTACAAAACAGGCAAAAACGTCCTGATTGTATTCTATATTTCTCTCGACTAGTGATCTCATTACTGCAATGGCATCACGCGTACCTCTTCCTTTCCTGAACCCAAACTGATCATCCCCTAAGTAATCATTTGCCTTACTCTCTATCCTTTTGTTGATGATCCTGAGAATAACTTTAGCTGCGTGGGATATCAAACTTATTGTTCTGTAATCCTCACATGACGAAGCCTTTGCCTTTTTTGGAATAGGAACTAACACCGATCTCACAAAATCTTCCGGCCAGATTCCTTCCTCATAGATACTACGAATCAGTCCATATATGGCCTTCTTCCCACCTTTCCCTAACCATTTCAACATTTCTACAAGAATATTGTCCACCCCCACAGCCTTGTTTGCTTTCATCTCCTTTAATGCCCTTTCTATTTCATCGTCGAGTATGCCTGGACCTAAGCTATCTTCTTCTACGTCATGTTCCTTTTCTATGTCTAACCTTGTCGGCCTAAGTTCTTTACCATACAGTGTTTCTATATACTCCTTCCATCTCTCTTGGATTTTTCCTGGTTCAACTATTATCTTACCCCATTTATCTTTAACTGTTAGCACAGATCTTGCCTTCTTACTTCCCGATAATAACTTAACCTTGCTGTATAGAGCACCAATTTCACCCTTCTTCTGTAGACTTTCCATATCCTCGCATTGCGTTTTCCACCATTCTTCCTTTGCTTTATTTGTGGCCGTCCTCAATTTATTGTTTAACTCTTTGTACTTCATTTTGCCTAACTCTGTGTTTACATTTTTCCATCTTCTTCTCTCGTCCATCTTTGCAATCATCTCATCCGTTACCCATGGTTTCCTTATCCTTTTCCCGTTAACGGTTCCTATAGTGTCTTTAGCGGCTTCCAATATCCCTTTCTTGATACATTCCCATTTTTCTTCGATAGCACTCAGTTCTTTACCGTCATCCATCATTTTCTCTACAGCCTCCTGATACTCCTTCTTCGTTAATTCATTTACTGCTTCTAAATTCCATTTTTTAACCCGCCGCCCTTGTCTTATCTTCTTGAAACGAACATTACATTTCATAACAACTAAATTGTGGTCAGAGTCCGCGTCCGCTCCTGGGAAACTGTGCGAATTTATCACACTGTTCCTAAACCTGTGCCTAACCATAATATAATCTAACTGATACCTTTCTGAGTCACCTGGCATTTTCCATGTATACCTACGCCTTTTGTGGTATCTAAACCATGTGTTGGTGATGACTAACCCCTGTCTCCTGCAGAATTCAATTGCTTTCTCTCCGCGTTCATTCCTCGTGCCTAACCCATAGTCCCCCACCTCACCACCATCTCTTCCTTAGCCTACCGTCGCATTCCAATCCCCCATCACTATTAAATGTTTCCCTGCAGGAACACTCGCGATGATATCCTCTAACTCATCATACATCCTATCGACTTCTTCCTCCTTGTGGTTGCTCGGTGGCATGTATACCTGAATAATGATCAAGTTCGTCGGCTCTGCTTTAATCTCTACGAGTAAAATTCTATCTGTCGCTTGCTCTATGTTGACTACGCTTCTTCCTACCCCTTTATTTAAAATTACGGCAACCCCTCGTTGGCTCTCGTCCCCGCCGCTGTATATTACTCTATAATTGTCACTCCAGTAATCCCCGCTATCCTTCCATCTCACCTCGCAGAGGCCTAAAACATCTATGTTACCTCTTTGCATCTCTCGCTTAATATTTTCTAATTTGCCTCTCCTCAACATTGTCCTGACGTTCCAGGTTCCTATTCTTACTACTTTCGCCTTCTTCTGAGTCTTCTGTCCTGCTGAAGTTATTTCTTCCCTGCAAGGGTTTCGTGGGATGACGACCGCGGAAGCCTTGCCTCTCCCGCTGCCGGGCACGACACACGGCCTCTTGGGCCGAGTCCCGTAGTTGCCAGGACTCATATTATCTATAGTGCCCATCATAATATTCTTGGGAATCATAATTGAGGTGGTTTCCCGTTGCCTTCCTCAATAGTGTTTTTAACGTGACACCATCACTTAATGGCCGCCCCACTGGGGTCAGACGCCATTGCAGCCGCCTCACTGAGGAACAGACGCTGCGTGGACTACCTTTCGTCTGGCTCCTAACCTTAGACCTATCTGGCATGGGTGACCCTTCCAGGAGTAATTATTATTACTCCCGCCGGCGCAGCTCTAGGGGTCATCGGAACACACAAGCCCTTCCACCACGACAAGGTTGTAGTCCATGGGAGGGGATATGTGTATATATATATATAAACAGTATAGATAGATACAGATAGTTATTATCTTTTATCGGAATCAATCAGGAATGTACATCTACATCTACATAATACCCCGCAAGCCGCCGCAAGGGCGTGTGGCGGGGGCTGTTAGGTCACCGTAAGTAACCGAATGTAACAGTAAGAAACCAAAGTTGTTATAGTAAAGTCATTCGATTTACAAGTGAGGCCAAGATTAAACTTTGCGTAGAAATAGGCATATTAGCATTTGCTTTAGCATAGGCATAGCATTACATTTGTATGTTGTACGATAATATTTGTTTGCATGCACGTATGTCAACAAGGCTTTTGCATGAATATTATGCACGTCTCTTAATGGTGTAGATTGGTCCAAATGGCTGTGGCGGGGCAAGGCCCTAGCGGACGTGGGCTGCCTCTGCGACTACAGCTCCCTCCCGCCCCCGCCCCACAATTCAATAAACCCTTTTGCCCGCCTCCGCCTTCGCACTGTCCGTTAGAGGTGCCGCTATTAAACCAAATCACGATTTCAAAAAATTGTCCCCGAGCCAAAGTTCAAAAATGTGGACGTTGAGACACGGATAGCGAGTGACAAGGGACGATTTGGAGTGGGGGTATGTGTGACGCGGCTCTCCTCTCGATTGTTTTCATTCGGCCGATTATTTTGGCTTTCGTTTACTTTTTGAATTTTACCAACCCCACGAAAAAGAGCGCACGTGTGTTAGTCTGCGATTCCATTACATTGGATTGGAAATCTCATCAGACTTATTTTCACGCAGACACGCAACCGCCCCAATTGCAGTATGATTGAATGCATAGCAGAGATCGTGTGATAGGTCCAGAGGCGAGGAACGGTCGCGAAAAAAAACAAAGATTACTTAAGTCGCTGTGGACATGTAGATGGAGCTCGTAAATTATTCAGGCAATGTTTGATAAAGAAATGGGATTGGGGTGGAGTGGCTTGGAGGTCGTTAGAAGGAGAATTTTGTTTGGTGGAGCTTCTACGAAGCGGAAGCTACGGAGCTTGAGGCGGAAGTGGATGGTATGGTGAGAGACAGTATTTAGAGATGTAAATGAGGAAAACTGAAATATTTAATACGCGGCACGTACCTTTGTAGAGCTCGGAAACTTTTAAGTTGTACATAATGAAGCAGTTGACTAGTTGCTCGCTAGGGGCGTGCGAGTGTTAGATCGCATATTGGACTAATAAGGGTGCGCACACCGATTGAGTGATATGACCGAAATCTGTCGCGTCACTCATGCCACCACCACCAGAAAAAAAGTATTAATCAGGTCAGAAAAACATTCCGAATTCTGGTCTGCATGCAGAGCAATCGTCAAAATGGGTTAAAGTCGTAGAAGACGGTAAAACACTCGCTGAAATAAATATTATTAGTATCCAATAGTGCTCTGCTAATACACTGTAAGCCCTGCAGCTCTTAACATATTATCTTTGGAAACCTCCGTTAAAGTACATTATCCTGGAGCGAGTGGACAGGGGAGAGTTGAAAAGAGGGGATGATGCCGCGGCCTACGAGAGTGAAGAGCGCCCGAGAACCAGCGCACTCGAAGGAGACGCCAAGAGCCACCCATCCCCGGAAAGGAAGAACCTTGAAAAGGAGTGGATTGGTTCGAAAAACGGAATAAGTATATTTTGCAATATTCCCGAACTATACTTCCATAAAAAGCGTGGAACTGCAGGTCGGGAGCAAAATATCGAAAATTTTGAACAGAACACAGGTGACTGTAACTGTTGCGGTGATCGGTCTTCCTCTTTCCGCGCGGTTTTATTGGCGGATGACGTGGTGCCAGGTGCTTGAGGAAGTAAGAGGGAATAAATGGAAAAATGGCTGGTGATCTGCCACACACGGCTTTGCGGGGTATTCTGTGGCTATAAAGTTCATCCTCGCGAAGAGAAGGAATCAAAAGGACTGCGAGGAACTGCTTGGTCACAGATACATTCGCGCACAGAATCGGGACATTGATTAGATCTGAGGTGTGGAGATTGAAACTGTGGAACGGAAGAGGTCAGCGGACACATTGTCAAAGCGAAACAATGCATACTGCTTCTTGGAAAATGGCATGCGTGACAAACTGTGCCAAATTATCCCGGGTTCAAGGGCAGTGAGAGCAGGAGGAGGAAGGAGACGAAGATCACTGCGTGAGGGAAAAAAGAAGTGAGGACTCGAGTGAAGTTATAAGAAGACCGCAGCACTAAAAAGAATATGTAATATCCATGTAAATTTCAATGTAATGTAAACTTAAGATACGAGTATTACTAGAAATGTTGCAACAAGAGGGAAAAGCCAAAGCAGGGGCACCCTCGCTTTGATTGTATAATTATTTAAAATAAAACCAGTTATGGATTCCTCCCCCTTTGTTTGTCGGTTGTGCCCCTGCAGTGCCCGATTTGAAAACGAGGTCATCTCAGCTGAAAATACGTAGTCTGGACAATAAATACGCGAACTGGTTCAATCTGGCGGCCATGACGCGGACTATAGCAACGCGGACGGGACACGCCCCGCCCACTAGAGTCGCTAGTTGCCTGACACCCAATGAGCCGTCCGTTCTTGGCGGATCGTCGAGCTGTGCGCATGGTGCCTGTTATGTTAGTTTCTGTTGTCCTTATTTTTACTGTTTGTCGAAAATGGAAATTGACGAAATCACGGAGCAACGAATTCACATCATTTTTGGTGAAGTGCGGTAAAAGTTATGAAGAAATTACTGAAACGTTGACAAGCTGTTTTTGGTAATTTCAATATTGAACCGTTATTTCGCCTCTCACCCACGTAGACTTCATTAGTCTCCTCCGGGGCGAGTTCTTTTCGCCGTGGCAATTGGGTGCTTTAAAATTTCCTCATTCTTTCTGTTGCCGCATTCGCCAAATCCAAAATCCCTGCATTTACTGCTTCTATTCACGTCTCACGATCCATGTTCACTGTCATCTCTTTTTCTTCTCAACCCCCCCCCCGGGCCCTCTTGTTTTCTTTCTTGATAGGCAATTGTTTCCCAACCATCACAACCCCCGCGGATGTGAGATCTCGATCTGTCGACATCATTCGGAGGAATGTCGGAGCCATGGGAACAGTCCTTGTGTAAACACACAACGAGCGTGTTCGCCTCGGATGGATTGAAAGAGACCGCGGGCTGTGCCCAAACTGCGAGTTAACCAGTTTCGCTTGCCGATGTACCTTCAAATGAGAAAACGAAACGACTCTGCCAGGTCAGGATACGAACGGGAATGAACAGACGACCACATTACTTTTTTATCTCCAAGGCCTTTTGTAGGGAGCGACATCTTGCGGTCACCGAGCACGCGAGGTGGTCGGATAATGGAATCGCGAGCTGGGCGCCCCACAAATGTCCACGACGGGAGTTTCAAACCGCCCCCGATTCGTACGGCATTTTGTTTTCGCGGCCGTTAATCCGCCTAAGTGCGGCCCTTCGCTTCAATTCCTGCCGACGCGAAGAAGGAAGGGTGGCAGGCCGAGCGAAATAAATGAAGGACGCGCTGCGAGTGAATGTGTGCGAAAACAATGACGAGAGTCGAGCGGACGGCTCAGGAATCGTCCACAAAGACCCCCCCTCTCCCCTTCCCACTGGTCCCGCATTCGCCCCCCCCTCCACTTCTCGTATCATTGCTCCCATTTGCGGAAATCGCAAAGGGTGCTTCCCTCCACCCTCCATAAGAAATGCTCGACGGAAGAGAAGAGAGGGGGTAGGGTCGGCGGAAGGGTGGATCCGAGAAATGGACGTTAAAACGAGAGGATGAACTGTGTAGATGCGAAGAAGAATGGGTGGGACGCAACGAAAGGCTAGCAACGAATTTCTAATTGTGGTGGGCGAGGAGAGGAATTGGCTTCCGGGGAAACGCGGAGAAGGGTGGGACGTGGATGAGGCCGAGATTTGGAAGGGATGAGAATGTTCGGTGAGTGGAGAAATGAGCCTTATTGGACAGCGTGTCGGCGATAGAAGTAACACAGTATTAAAGAAGTGAATAGCTTACATCTACATCTACATAATACCCCGCAAGCCGCCGCAAGGGCGTGTGGCGGGGGGTGTTAGGCCACCACCCAAAAAAAGGAAAAAAGAAAAAGGAAAAAAGAAACACCGCATTCAAAACCAACACACACATGCAAACCCCAATCCACAACAGTGCACACATTCATTGCAACACCCCATCATTCGACGCGCATGCAACCACACATCTACCTATCCTCACTCCAAAAGCATGCAAGTACATACGCTTACCTACAACAAATAATTCCACCCTAGGATGCAGCAAGAAACCTATCACGAACGTGCCAGCTAGTTTATAGCAAGTAGCCAGGCGAAACACCACCACCGCAAGAGTGTTCCACACAAAACTCTCTCCCACCCAAGGTGAGGAATCTGGCCCAACGCTGCAGGTGGGAGGAGGGCACACCCGCGGAGAGGGACAAGGGATGGAAGGGTGGAGCATGAAGTTCGTAAAGACGCTCGGGCATGCGGGAAGGGTTCTGACACAACACACAGGAGGCTAGTGAAAGTGCATGCAATTGAGGTCAACTAATTGTTACCTAGACGCGGAGGGTGGCAAGTGGCATTTTTGTTATCTCCGAGTGTAATCCTAGAGTTGTTATCCCGTATTTTCCGTGGGAAGAAGGAGTCCTTGAGTCTGCTAGTCCTGGCATCTATTTCCCGAATTTTGTACACATGATCCAAGCGACCTATATATGTTGGAGAGCGAATAATTTTCGAGACCTCGGTGCTGAAACAGCTTAGGGGAAACTAGAGATTACGGTAGAGCAAGTCAACGTACTAGGTTAATATGTACTACTGCAATTTTGGCAAGGGACCTTCGAACGTCTACCATTAAACTTAGGTTGCAACGGAAGTGACGCGTCGAAGGGATATCTTTATATTCGTATGATTGGGTGGCGTATTGCGAAGAAACATAAATGAAATGGCCTTGTTCACAATTGGTAAAATGTAAATATATTGGAGCTGCAAATCTTATGCGAGTTCATTAATTACTTTGAATTCAAATTGTTTGCAGAGGTATTTTTTTACTGCCCGAATGGGAAAGATTGTTTGACAAACAATCCAGTTAAGTTGGAAGCATAGGAGAGGTGAATGGCTAATGAAACTCCACCATTTAATGGAATCACAGCTGGTGCCTCGACCTATTCTCTGTGGATGTCTTTAATCCAAAGCATGGCAAAATTAATTACAAGGTATACACAATGTAAAAAGGGTCATTGTATTAATTGTATACACTTGGAAAGGTCGGGTGACAAAAGTGCTCCAGTCCATCTCTGACCTCCTCTCTTGTTTCTGACACTCTTCCTTTCTTTCCCTTCAGGGTCAGAGCAGCTTCGAAGAACTGCGGCGATTCGTTAAACAGGGCAGCGACTTCTGCAAAGACCTGAGTGCTATCCTCCAGGAAAGGTAAGCTGAAGGCGTCCTTTTTAAGAAAGACAACCTTTGTCTTAAGGGAAGTGCGCTCGCGCGGTCTTGGGCGGATTTACCTCGCGCATGCGCCAAGGAGAGCGCTGTCATCTGTCGTCACACTCGCTCCTTCCATCAACAACTCCACATATCGGTGCATTCCCCACACTGATGCCTTCTCGTCTGTTTTCGCGTCTTTTCATAGGGTAGCCGTGATTAACGTCCTTCCAATTACAAAAAAATCATTCGTCAGCATAAAATCTTCTCCTAATGTCCTCGGCCCATTTCCCCCTGATTTACTCCTAGTGTACGTGTTCGCCCTGCTCTGCATGCTGCGGAAAATCAACTCTTGGAAGCACGTGCGACTAACGTAGTGGCATTGAATAAAAGCAGATGAGAGCGGTGGCCGAGAGGTCGCGTAAGCCACCGTGCGGAGGAGAGTTGCTTCTTCTGGCTCGGATGTTGGAGAGGGAGGACCAGCAAAAGATGATTAGGGGTCATCACCGTTCGACGTCCCCTGAGATGGACTGCGAACCGTCTACGGAACAGGATTCGAATCCTCGGCGCTGGAAGCCAGTTACACGACCGTCCGGAACCCCTTACCAGTTATAGCAAAAATTGACCAATCAGAATTCACGTACGGAAGACACGCTCAGCGATGCGCAACTGTTTCAATGGCAGTTGCGCATTGCAGGCATGATGGTTCTGTTGGTTATTTTCGCATCGTTTGTTTACACTTATGGCAAATGCCTAACACGATTATTATTGAAGCTATTTTGAACGATTTCTCAATGCCTCGTCCATTTCAATGGAATTTCGTAATCATATTTTGAAATCGTGCTTTGTGTAAACTCGTATGAAAAAATGGGAAATAGCGAGATGAGGTCGCCACATTTCAATTCTACGGTTTCAGGTTCAACTTTGTGGAGGTTCATTTTCGTTTAAAATGAATACACTTTGTAACTTCCACACGATTTTTATTCGTACTACCGGTTTCAACGCTTCGGCGTCATCATCAGGTACAAACATTTTTCTAGCACAGGGTTATATATATATACACTCTTCGGATGGGAGGGGGGGGTTGGTGGGGTGAAAGGCTAATGGGAGGGAGGAGGGGTTCGGGGAGAAGCCACGTGGCTTGCAGGTGAAGGTCCGGGGGGGGGAGAGGTAAAAGAGAAAGGAAGTTTTTTGGGTTGGGCTAAATGAGGAGGTTGGGGGAAGGTAAAAGAGGTATGTTAGGGGTTTTGGCACATGTTATATTCTGAAGGAGATTTCCAAAATTGGGGAGTGATTTTCATATAAAATGTCGTTGACTAAATGTCCACTCTTCATGTGTCTTCTAATTTCCAATTCTTCCCATTTGTCCATTCTTCTTCTCTTTTCCACAACGTGTAGTATTTAGTTTATTGTTAGTGTTTATTTTAGTTTAGTTTATTATTAGTGTTCAAAATGGGGATTGCCTTTAAATCTTAATAAATGTTCGGTGGTAAATTTCTTTAAAAGATCCACGGGATTAGTTTACAAATTAGCTGGAGTTGACCTTGAAGTAGTTGATTCGGTGAAATACCTAGGTGTTACATTCACTAAAGACTTAACTTGGGGGACCCATATACGTAAAGTCTGCGGGCAAGCATATAAAAAATTAGGATTTATTAGACGCATTGTCGGCAGAAGTGACTCCAAGGTCAAGGAACGTTGTTATCACGCTCTTGTAAGGCCCCATTTAGAATATGCATGTAGCGTATGGGATCCGTGTATAAAAGGCCTCATTCGGGAAATTGAGAAGGTCCAACGCCGGGCAGCTCGTTTCGTGGAAAACCGTTACGATAAAACGAAAAGCGTCACTGAAATGCTTATGGAGTTGGGATGGGAATCATTGGAAGAAAGACGACTCAATGCTAGGTTAAATTTACTAAATAAATTCAGATCCCCATGTTTCAGCACCGAGGTCTCGAAAATTATTCGCGCTCCAACATACATTGGTCGCTTGGATCATGGGTACAAAATTCGAGAAATAGATGCCAGGACTAGCAGACTCAAGGACTCCTTCTTCCCACGGACAATACGGGATAACAACTGTAGGGTCACACTCGGAGATAACAAAAATGCCACTTGCCACTCTCGGCGTCTAGGTAACAATTAGTTAAACTCAATTGCATGCACTTTCACTAACCTCCTGTGTGTTGTGTCAAAACCCTTCCCGCATGCCATTAAGTAATGTATTGCTGTTTACAGTAATGCGGTATTTCTTTCTTCCTTTTTTGGGTGGTGACCTAACACCCCCCGCCACACGCCCTTGCGGCGGCTTGCGGGGTATTTTTTTTTAGGTAATCTACCGGTTAAGGTAGGTTTTTGGATGGACCCAACTATCAAATAAACATTTTGTGACTCCCCACCTAGCAAACTAATCTATATCAGGTCCCTCTTCATCTCGGTGTACTTCTTTCCTCCCTTCATCTACATCTACATCTACATCTACATAATACCCCGCAAGCCGCCGCAAGGGCGTGTGGCGGGGGGTGTTAGGCCACCACCCAAAAAAAGGAAAAAAGAAAAAGGAAAAAAGAAACACCGCATTCAAAACCAACACACACATGCAAACCCCAATCCACAACAGTGCACACATTCATTGCAACACCCCATCATTCGACGCGCATGCAACCACACATCTACCTATCCTCACTCCAAAAGCATGCAAGTACATACGCTTACCTACAACAAATAATTCCACCCTAGGATGCAGCAAGAAACCTATCACGAACGTGCCAGCTAGTTTATAGCAAGTAGCCAGGCGAAACACCACCACCACAAGAGCGTTCCATACAAAACTCTCTCCCACCCAAGGTGAGGAATCTGGCCCAACGCTGCAGGTGGGAGGAGGGCACACCCGCGGAGAGGGACAAGGGATGGAAGGGTGGAGCATGAAGTTCGTAAAGACGCTCGGGCATGCGGGAAGGGTTCTGACACAACACACAGGAGGCTAGTGAAAGTGCATGCAATTGAGTTCAACTAATTGTTACCTAGACGCGGAGGGTGGCAAGTGGCATTTTTGGTATCTCCGAGTGTAACCCTAGAGTTGTTATCCCGTATTGTCCGTGGGAAGAAGGAGTCCTTGAGTCTGCTAGTCCTGGCATCTATTTCCCGAATTTTGTACACATGATCCAAGCGACCTATATATGTTGGAGAGCGAATAATTTTCGAGACCTCGGTGCTGAAACATGCGGATCCGAATTTATTTAGTAAGTTTAACCTAGCATTGAGTCGTCTTTCTTCCAATGATTCCCATCCCAACTCCATAAGCATTTCAGTGACGCTTTTCGTTTTATCGTAACAGTTTTTCACGAGACGAGCATCTCGTCTAACATCCCTATCCTGTTCCTACCCTTACCTCGCTTGCCCAACATTCTTCCCTCTATTACCCTCTTCAACATTCCACTACCGCTCAATACGCCCTTCATCCATTTTTCCTGCCTCCATAGGATTTCTCTCAACAAACCCCTCTCCTCCCCCACCATTTCTAGTACTACCTCATTTGTTTTCCTTTCGGTCCATTTCACCTTTTCCATTCTTCTCCACACCCACATTTCAAAAGCCTCCAATCTACGTCTATCCTCCTGCTTCAGCGACCACGTTTCCGCGCCGTACATAGCTACGCTCCATATCAGAGTTTTTACGAGTCTTGTCTTAACATCCCTACTCAACGTCCCCGTCATCAACTCCCTCCTCCTTGAGAAAGCCTCCTTGCCTAGCGCAATTCTTCTCCTTACGTCCCTACCACTTTGACCGTGTTGGTCCAAAACACTTCCGAGATATGTAAACTGTTCTACCTGCTCTATTTTTTCCCCTCCTATTTTAATATTTAGCTTAGCCTTTTTCTTTCTGGAAAATCGCATAACCTTTGTTTTATTAATATTTATTCTCATCCCATATTTATCGCACTGAACCTCCAATTCACTCAACAATGCTTGCAAACCCTTGGCTGACTGAGCAACTACATCTACATCTACATCTACATAATACCCCGCAAGCCGCCGCAAGGGCGTGTGGCGGGGGATGTTAGGCCACCACCCAAAAAAAGGAAAAAAGAAACACCGCATTCAAAACCAACACACACATGCAAACCCCAATCCACAACAGTGCACACATTCATTGCAACACCCCATCATTCGACGCGCATGCAACCACACATCTACCTATCCTCACTAACCTATCCAACTAATGCTTGGTCATCAGCAAACCTAACCGATTTTACGAATTCCCCTCCGACTTTCATTCCTACCTCCAGTTCTCCCCATGCCTCTTTGATCATTTCCTCTACATATACGTTGAACAGTACAGGTGACAATTGGCAACCCTGCCTTACACCTCTTCCTAACACTGCCCATCCGGACTCTCCGTTCCCCACTCGCACCTGAGCAGTCTGAGACATGTACAGGTTGCGGATCAGTCTCCTGTCCCTCCAATCCATTCCTATTTTCTGCAATACACGCATTAATTTTTCCCAATTCACTCTATCAAACGCTTTTATATTAATAAATATATTGTCCACCCCCACAGCCTTATTTGCTTTCATCTCCTTTAATGCCCTTTCTATTTCATCGTCGAGTATGCCTGGACCTAAGCTATCTTCTTCTACGTCATGTTCCCTTTTCTATGTCTAACCTTGTCGGCCTAAGTTCTTTACCATACAGTGTTTCTATATATTCCTTCCATCTCTCTTGGATTTTTCCTGGTTCAACTATTATCTTACCCCATTTATCTTTAACTGTTAGCACAGATCTTGCCTTCTTACTTCCCGATAATAACTTAACCTTGCTGTATAGAGCACCAATTTCACCCTTCTTCTGTAAACTTTCCATATCCTCGCATTGCGTTTTCCACCATTCTTCTTTTGCTTTATTTGTGGCCCTTCTCAATTTATTGTTTAACTCTTTGTACTTCATTTTGCCTAACTCTGTGTTTACATTTTTCCATCTTCTTCTCTACATCTACATCTACATACATCTACATAATACCCCGCAAGCCGCCGCAAGGGCGTGTGGCGGGGGGTGTTAGGCCACCACCCAAAAAAAGGAAAAAAGAAAAAGGAAAAAAGAAACACCGCATTCAAAACCAACACACACATGCAAACCCCAATCCACAACAGTGCACACATTCATTGCAACACCCCATCATTCGACGCGCATGCAACCACACATCTACCTATCCTCACTCCAAAAGCATGCAAGTACATACGCTTACCTACAACAAATAATTCCACCCTAGGATGCAGCAAGAAACCTATCACGAACGTGCCAGCTAGTTTATAGCAAGTAGCCAGGCGAAACACCACCACCACAAGAGCATTCCATACAAAACTCTCTCCCACCCAAGGTGAGGAATCTGGCCCAACGCTGCAGGTGGGAGGAGGGCACACCCGCGGAGAGGGACAAGGGATGGAAGGGTGGAGCATGAAGTTCGTAAAGACGCTCGGGCATGCGGGAAGGGTTCTGACACAACACACAGGAGGCTAGTGAAAGTGCATGCAATTGAGTTCAACTAATTGTTACCTAGACGCGGAGGGTGGCAAGTGGCATTTTTGGTATCTCCGAGTGTAACCCTAGAGTTGTTATCCCGTATTGTCCGTGGGAAGAAGGAGTCCTTGAGTCTGCTAGTCCTGGCATCTATTTCCAGAATTTTGTACTCTCATCCATCTTTGCAATCATCTCATCCGTTACCCATGGTTTCCTTATCCTTTTCCCATTAACGGTTCCTATAGTGTCTTTAACGGCTTCCAATATCCCTTTCTTGATACATTCCCATTTTTCTTCGATAGTACTCAGTTCTTTACCGTCATTCATCATTTTCTCTATAGCCTCCTGATACTCCTTCCTCGTTAATTCATTTACTGCTTCTAAATTCCATTTTTTAGCCCGCCGCCCTTGCCTTATCTTCTTGAAACGAACATTACATTTCATAACAACTAAATTGTGATCAGAGTCCGCATCCGCTCCTGGGAAACTGTGCGAATTTATCACACTGTTCCTAAACCTGTGCCTAACCATAATATAATCTAACTGATACCTATCTGAGTCACCTGGCATTTTCTATGTATACCTACGCCTTTTGTGGTGTCTAAACCATGTGTTAGTGATGACTAACCCCTGTCTCCTGCAGAATTCAATTGCTTTCTCCCCGCGTTCATTCCTCGTGCCTAACCCATAGTCCCCCACCTCACCACCATCTCTTCCTTCGCCTACCGTCGCATTCCAATCCCCCATCACTATCAAATGTTTCCCTGCAGGAACACTCGCGATGATATCCTCTAACTCATCATACATCCTATCGACTTCTTCCTCCTTGTGGTTGCTCGGTGGCATGTATACCTGTGCGGGGTATTATGTAGATATAAATGTAGATGTATTTCCGGATTGAAGTCGCTGGAGTGGTCCCCCTCCCATAGATTTTTCGCAAAGTGCGATTGTTTTAAATTTCCCGTGCGGTGGCTGCGCTTGTGATCCCCCGCGCGTGTGAGGAAGGATCTGCCTGTCTGTCAACAAATTTAAGATAGCCTACTACAACAACAACAATCTTGGGTCCTTCCTAAATAATACCAAGGACAAGGTGGATATGGTCAACAAAAGTGGTGTATACAAATTGAAGTGTAATGACTGCAGTGCCACATACATCGGACAGACAGGCAGATCCTTCCTGACACGCGCGGGGGATCACAAGCGCAGCCACCGCACGGGAAATTTAAAACAATCGCACTTTGCGAAACATCTATGGGAGGAGGACCACTCCAGCGACTTCAATCCGGAAATACTACACGTTGTGGAAAAGGGAAGAAGAATGGACAAATGGGAAGAATTGGAAATTAGAAGACACATGAAGAGTGGACATTTAGTCAACGACATTTTATATGAAAATCACTCCCCAATTTTGGAAATCTCCTTCAGAATATAACATGTGCCAAAACCCCTAACATACCTCTTTTACCTTCCCCCAACCTCCTCATTTAGCCCAACCCAAAAAACTTCCTTTCTCTTTTACCTCTCCCCCCCCCCGGACCTTCACCTGCAAGCCACGTGGCTTCTCCCCGAACCCCTCCTCCCTCCCATTAGCCTTTCACCCCACCAACCCCCCCCTCCCTTCCGAAGAGTGTATATATATATAACCCTGTGCTAGAAAAATGTTTGTACCTGATGATGACGCCGAAGCGTTGAAACCGGTAGTACGAATAAAAATCGTGTGGAAGTTACAAAGTGTATTCATTTTAAACGTCGCCACATTTAATCAAGGTTTCTTTTTCAACTGAACCAACGAGAGCGCACTCCTACTTCCAATTATTTTTTTCATTGCTTTATCGCTGAAAAGAGTGACGTAAGGTATTACGCATGACGAAAGGCAGATTTTCTTTTTAATCGGCGTCCATTACTAACCTTGACTTATTATTTTGAACTCGTAGAAAACGGAATTGTGTCGTTGTTTTCGAATTTCGCGCGAATTCAATGAAGTCCAAAAAACTTTGAACAAACGTAAACATTCCAAATAAAATTCTTACGAATTATTGCAAATCATCCGACGTACCCATAGTATTACCTCTCGCTTATCAAAACTAGCCAGATGAAAACGACGGCCACGCACTTCCTCGGAGGTGCCGAAAATGGGAAAAGTGAACGATGCCGCTTCTTTTCTGTGCTGCATTCAGGCAGCTGCATATGAAGCACTTGCGTGCTCTCTGAACAAAGCAGGTCTATCTCTTCCAATTACCTGTACTTAGCAAAACCTTGGCGCGACGGCATTTCCGAGGCCGCGGCCGAAACAGGTGCGCGGGCAATCCGATCCTCGGGTCGAGAGGAAATCGCGGCGGGAAGTGAAGGGCATTCGCCAAGCGAGGGTCCGACGCCTGTCTCCCCGCCGCGGTTAACCTACGCCCCTCCAATGGTTACGCAACCAACTACGGGTGCGGCAAGCCCTCAGGGGAGGGTGAGTCCACGTTTTAACCCTCGGGCAGTAAGATGTACATTTTCACGTATCGGCCATCGATATAAAGCGCTTCTCGTCGTGGGAGGAATTATTTTCGTGTGTATTACTTTCCATTTGAAATAACTTGAGGATCAACGTAAACAAGACAAAGGTAATAGATTTCTATTCAAAATAAAACTACTTAGGCGTTATCCTCACTCACGGCCTCCCCTGGGTGAAATACGTCCCTGTGTCTCCCATTCTGCGAATATGTGGACAAGCTACCAAAAAATTAGAACATATCAGAAGAGTATTGGGTAAATGTGATGAAAAGGTCAAAGAGAAATGTTATATTTCGCTGGTTAGACCTCGTTTAGAATATGCTGCAAGTTTTTGAGATACTCACGAAGTTGGATTAATTACCGAATTGGATCGCGTGCAGCGTTCAGGAGCTAGATTTATAAAGCGTTGTTATGATAAACTTAGTGGCGTGTCTAAAATATGAGAGCAGATAGGCTGGGAATCACTAAATGGAGCGAAGATTAAATTAAAGATTCAAGCTCTTGCATAAATTGGAAGTCTTTTTAGGAATGATGTTGTAAATGTATTATTACCCCCATCGTACTACGACAGGAGAGATCATGTCCATAAAATTTGAGAGATAAAGTGTAGAACAGATAGATTCAACATGTCATTTATTCTACGAAAGATTAGGGGTCAGAATAAGATTTTCCGACCGCGGTAGGGTCACATTTGAGTCACAATTGGTCTTGTGTGTATTCACACTCTGCCACATACCCTAGCGGTGGCTTGCGGGACACTAAACATGGAACAATACAAAGAAATCTCTCAGGGCCCTAGATATAAAAAGGAAGGTTAAGGTAATCATTAAAGTTTTCAGACAGAAACTAGCCTTCAATCGATTATTATCGAAAAATCTTCATTCTTCTCGAAGTTCTGTATTTCTTTCGATGACCCTTTAATGCATGAATCATGAAATTATTTGAGAATATAAATAATTTTCACGTACTGCTTCATTGCTCACAATGGCCATAGAAGGATCTATGGAAATCAAAAATATAGTATTTTAAGCCTATGCTAAACTTCTTGCAAGTCGTGAATCAAATTTTGGAGTTGGGAGGCACGTTTACATCAAGACGCCTTATAAAATTTACCTTGTAAAAGATTCATTACATCGTCCAAAGGAGGATTTAGAGTTTAACGTCCCGCAGGTTGAGCGGAATACCATTTTTTTCGCATGTCTATCAAAAATTATTGAATTACGTACATATTTTTACATGCATATCAATATGCCCTCGTAGAACTATCTCCTATCTCCTATCGCTCTTAACGTCTGAGTAAAACAAACAAAATCCTGTCGTTTGTGGCACGCTTTGACGCCCTCGTTTCCTCCCGGATCCATTTTGCGATGTGATTGCATTGAGGGGAAGGGAAATCGAAAGCATCTCGCTCACGGCAACTGCGCCTTTTTCTCCCCTTCGCTTACCCCACTCCCCGTTTTACCCCCCCCCCCCCAGGCGGATTGCTCTTCGCAACGGACAGCCCCCGACGAGCAAGTCACGTGATCTCCTCCCCCGCTATTACCCAATCCGTGTCACGGTTGAGTGTTTTATCCGCGAGCGTCGGGTGACATCGTAGGCTGAAAAACTGGCATCAGACTCCATTTTCGTAAACTCAAGAACTTTGTAAATTGGTTTGGTTTAGTTTATATGCCAATGCCATTGTCTTGGAAGATTAATAATGTCGGTCTCACGTCTGATGTGAGTAGTGATGTTCTTACATTCATTGTGAAGCGGTCGCAAAAGTTTATGGTTCTAAGTATTGAATTATTATAATATACATATGAATATTAAATACACGTGATTTAAATAGCATTAATGAATGGTGTTCAAAATGGGGATTGCCTTTAAATCTTAATAAATGTTCGGTGGTAAATTTCTTTAAAAGATCCACGGGATTAGTTTACAAATTAGCTGGAGTTGACCTTGAAGTAGTTGATACGGTGAAATACCTAGGTGTTACATTCACTAAAGACTTAACTTGGGGGACCCATATACGTAAAGTCTGCGGGCAAGCATATAAACGATTAGGATTTATTAGACGCATTGTCGGCAGAAGTGACTCCAAGGTCAAGGAACGTTATCACGCTCTTGTAAGGCCCCATTTAGAATATGCATGTAGCGTATGGGATCCGTGTGAAAAAGGCCTCATTCAGGAAATTGAGAAGGTCCAACGCCGGGCAGCTCGTTTCGTGGAAAACTGTTACGATAAAACGAAAAGCGTCACTGAAATGCTAATGGAGTTGGGATGGGAATCATTGGAAGAAAGACGACTCAATGCTAGGTTAAACTTACTAAATAAATTCAGATCCGCATGTTTCAGCACCGAGGTCTCGAAAATTATTCGCGCTCCAACATACATAGGTCGCTTGGATCATGTGTACAAAATTCGGGAAATAGATGCCAGGACTAGCAGACTCAAGGACTCTTTCTTCCCACGGACAATACGGGATAACAACTGTAGGGTCACACTCGGAGATAACAAAAATGCCACTTGCCACCCTCGGCGTCTAGGTAACAATTAGTTAAACTCAATTGCATGCACTTTCACTAACCTCCTGTGTGTTGTGTCAAAACCCTTCCCGCATGCCATTAAGTAATGTATTGCTGTTTACAGTATTGTTTTCTCTTCTTTTCCTACCCTAAATTTCCACTTCCATCCCTTGTCCCTCTCCGTGGGTGTGCCCTCCTCCCACCTGCAGCGTTGGGCCGAATTCCTCGTCTTGAGTAGGAGAGATTTTTGTGCGGAACGTTCTTGTGGTGGTGGTAATTCGCGTGGCTACTTGCTAGAAACTAGCTTGCACGTTCGTGATTAATTTCTTTGCTGCATCCTGGGGTAAAATTATTTGTTGTAGTTAAGCGTATGTACTTGCATGCTTGTGGAGTGAAGGGAGGTAGATGTGTGTTTGCATGCGCGTCGAATGATGGGATGTTACGATGAATGTGTGCACTGCTGTGGATTGGGGTTTGCGTGTGTGTTTGGTTTTGAATGCGGTATTTCTTTTTTCCTTTTTTGGATGGTGACCTAACACCTCCCGCCACACGCCCTTGCGGCGGCTTGCGGGGTATTATGTAGATGTAGACGTATTATCTCCTGAATAGATTGTTTACTCTCTGCTCCAACTGCAACGGATCCTTCAATGCAACCATGGCCCAGGATGTGTGGAAACTTACCCAATACCCACTGGATGGAAAGTCAAACCATTGGAAACCTTTCGACTATTTCTAGTGGTCAGTTCAAAATTTTAAGAAAGCCTTCGGCAAAGTATCAAATAGTAAACTACTCACAAAGCTAGAACCGTATAGCACAGATAAAAATATCCTAAATTGAATTGACATCAACTCCGTAGTCACTAGTAAGATATTTTCAACGAAGAATCAGTTGTTACCGTGATATCCGTGATCCTGACGACACAGCAGCGTTATCAGATGACCCGGATGCTATACAAACGCTGGTGTGACACTTGGCAACTGGAATTTAACTTACAAAAGTGCGCCGTGATGAATATTTGAAAAAGGAACCATTGCCCCCCGAACACCTACTGCTTTGGGAACACCGAAATGGCATGTGTAGACTCAATTAAATACCTAGGCATTACTCTCACTCACGACCTTTCCTAGGTGAAACACATACGGGGAATATGTTGACAAGCTAACAAAAATTAGGATTTATCAGATGAGTATTAGGTGAACGTGATGAAAAGAGAAATGTTACCTGTTGGTGGTTAGGCCGCATTTGGAATATTCTGCAAGTATATGGGATCCTCAAGAAGTTGGATTAATTGCCGATTTGGATCGCGTGAATCGTCGAGGGGATGGATTTGTAAAACTTTGTTATGATAAACTGAGTAGCGCATCCAAAATATTAGAGCAGCTAGGCTGAAAATCACTAAATGGATCGAAGATTAAATTACAAATTGAAGCTATTGCATAAATTGGAAGGATGCTTCTTTAGCGGTGATGTTGAAAAGATATTATTACTCCCATCTTACTACGGTAAGAAAGAATTAATGCCAATAAAGTTCGATACATTAAGTGTACAACAGATTTAAAATGTCATATTTCCCAGGAGCGATAAGGGATCAGGATAAAATAACTTTAGTACGACCGCGCTAGGAGAGAAAGGTGTTCTGGGTAAAGGGTAGTGAGGTGTGTAATCACCCCCTGCCACAAACCTTGATGTGGCTCGCTTGGTACTGAATAAAACTTAATCACGTATTCGTTTAGAGTAAGTAACCGCAGGTCGGCAAGAGAGAGATAGATAAAGAGATAGATAGATAAAGGACTTTATTTGGGTGAAATTGAGTCCTAATGGTCCCTTCTTCCATTTAACCTATTGTCATGTACATATTATACAAATTATAAAATTTATAAAAGACATGCATATATACACATTAATACACAGAGAGAGACACAAATTTTAACATCGAAAAGTAAAGGAAAAGATATATATATATATATAACCATAAAAAAAACCATAAACACAGTAATCAATCCGAAGGTCGGTTTAGTAGGCGATGTTAGCTAGTTGTTTAGCTCACCCATGTACCAAGCCCGACGGCGTGTGAATATTCACACATCAGGGTAGGGGGGCCAGTTCCTTTCCCTGTGTCGGTTATGGTTTCCCAGGAAGATCTGGTACCCGAAAAATCAACTAGCTTGGGTGGAGCTGCAGGTGCCCAAAGTGCCTTTCCCGGGAATCGAACCCGGGACCCTCCGGTCAGTAGTCCAACGCTCTACCCACTAGACCACTGCGACCCGCATATATATATATATATATATATATATATATATATATATATATATATATATATATATATATATATATATATATATATATATATATATATACACTTTTTTGGAAAACCCACAAACGTGTAATGTAAATTCACTGATAGTCATAACAAACACAGAAACCAAAACACACAAAAGAGGGACTCACTGGTTCTCGAATTTTCGGTGGTCCAACCACCTTTCTCAAGAGAAATTAGGAACAGAACTAGGAGGTTCTGTTCCTAATACAGAACCTCCTAGTTCTGTTCCTAATTCCTCTTGAGAAAGGTGGTTGGACCACCGAAAATTCGAGAACCAGTGAGTCCCTCTTTTGTATGTTTTGGTTTCTGTGTTTGTTATGACTATCAGTGAATTTATATATATATATATATATGTATATGTATGTATATATATATATATATATATATATATATATATATATATATATATATATATATATATATATATATATATATATATATATATATATGTATATATATGTATATATGTGTATGTATGTATGTGTATATATATATATATATATATACACGCATACATATATACATACATATACACATATAGATGAGGGATACACCAACACATACACAAAGTAAAATACAGTCATTAGAGAGCAACAGTAGGATAAATATGAGCAAAGAATGAGGTTTGTGAGAAAAGCTAGGGTGAACATGACATTGCTCACCTAATAAAAACCTACATGGGAAAACACCCACAAAGAGAAGGGGGTAGTGAAAAACCGCGAAAACCCTATTATTAGGAAAGATACAGATCAATTGTAACTAACATTTCTTTCATTATACATGTTTTTAAATTATTGAAGTTGAACTGATGAAATTAATTATATTGAAAAATATTATGAGTAATGATAAACAGAGTATTATATAAAAATGATGATGAAGATTCTACTGCTTGAGATGACAAAAAAAGAGCCGAAACGGTGATCTGTGTAGAGGCTTAGTGAAATGAGGGAGGATACAATGGTTAGGTTGTGTATCTGAGGAGAATGAACTTGAGAAGTGCTCTCTTAAATGTTATTGAGGATGGAGAGTTTTTTATGTCATCTGGGAGAGAGTTCCACAGACGACAGACTGTAACATGAAATGATTTGTCATTGATTTCCGTGCGATGGTGTGGGACAAGAAGTTTATTGTTACCCCTAGTATTCCTGTTGTGGATTGAGCTGTTGGGGGGGAAATTTTTGTGTAAATATTTAGGTGTGTGGTTAGAGAATATCCTGAAGAAAATTGAAAGAATATGTAAATGCCTGCGGCCTTCTAGCTTTAACCAGGATATTCTTGTAAATGAGTCGGAGAAATGATCGTATTTTCTAAGATCGTATATGAACCGCACACAGGAATTATGGGTCCCCTGGAGTTTGGTTTTCAATTTGCCTGGAAGGTCTTTGGTACACCATATCACAGTAATCAAAACGGGGTATGAGGAGAGAGGATACCAGAAGCATCTTTAAGGAGGGTGGAGCAATGTGCTTTAACTTATTCATTGAATGCAGGGATGATTTTATTTTTCTGCAGATAGCAATTGCATGATCAGTCCATGATAACGTTTCATTAATGGTTACGCCTAAATTATTTACTGTCCTTAGGTATGGTATAATGTATTCTTTCAATGTTAGAGGTGGAAGTTTATCAATATTGGTTTTAGAATGTAGTTTATGGTAACCGATCATGATGGACTGACTTTTGATTGGGTTTATTTTCAGTAAATTTTTTATACCCCATAGTGACAAAGCAGCAAGTTCTGAATTAATTCCGTTGATAATTCTGAGAAGGTCATGAAGGCAGGAATGGTGAATATTTGGAAATCATCAGCGTAAAGGTGATGTCTGCAATTTGAAATACATTTACTAATATCATTTATATACAGAGAAAAAAGCAAGGGTCCAAGAATGGATTCTTGTGGAACACACCTGTGTATTTGAAGCCAGTTGGAGGTTGAATTTGGTGTGAATACTCTTTGAAATCGGTTACTTAGGAAAGAGGGAATTCATTGTAAAGACGAGGAGGAAAAGTTCAGGATTCAAAGTTTTGCTGAGAGAATATCTTTGCCAATAGAGTCGAAGGCTTTGGTAACGTCTAGGAGAGTCATTATTGTTACCTCTTTGCGATCCACAGATAGTCGGATGTCATCTGTTATCTTAAGGAGAGCGGTAGCTGTACTATGGGAAGGCCAAAAGCCTGATTGTAGAGGATGAAGTAAGTCATTTTCATTGAGCAATTTTGAGAATTGTTCATGTAAGAGTCTCTCGAATGCTTTTGATAAGGGAGACAAAATGCTGATTGGCCTGTATTTGGTGACTTTAGTGGGTGTGGTTTTTTTGGAATGGGGCGTACGAGGGCGTTTCCCGAGCGAGGGATATGTTCCAGTTAGGATAGCCCAATTAAAGATATGAGTTATAACAGGAAGCACATTGGGAAGTAGTTTGAGTAAGAGAATAGCTGAAATTCCGTCAGCTCCATCTGAGTAGGACTTGATTTTTTTAAGGACCTGCAGGAAATGCAGCATTTGTGTAACGGGAGAAATTTTGAATGAGCTAGCAGCAGAAACTGAAGTTGGTCGAGAATTATACAAATTGTATAAGTATTCATTTTTTGCATCAAGGTCAACTTCTGTCGGCGGGGTCATGAATAAACGGTTTAGATCATCTGGAGAAATGTCAGCAGTTGGGGAGTTTCGATTTTTAGTTTTGCCGGCACCAAGGTGCTTCAAATTTTTCCAGATTTGTGACGGGGGCTCTTTAGATATTTGGAAGGCATATCTGATCTTGGAATTTCTGATTACTTGCTTAGTTTTTTTACGCAGTCTTTTGTAGATATCGAATGAATTATCATTTTTATGTTTTTTAAATAGGCTATAGGCTGCGTCACGCTTGCGCATAAAGGCTTTTATTTCATCTGTTATCAATGGGGAGCGTGGTTTTGACAGTCGGATTTTTCTTTACGGTGCATGTTTGTCTCCTAGGTTATTTAAGAACGTAGTTCTACTTTTTTATCTATGTCATCGATGAATTCAATAGACTGCCATGGAATGGTAGCAGCATCGGATACTAGGTCTTTGTCATCTATGGACTTAAAATCGTGAGTATGAATAAATTTCTGCTTCAATTTAGAACATCTAACTGAGTATGTTAAAAATAATACATCATGCATGGATGTTCATGGGTCATAAAGTTGCCCGTATGTTGTGATTGTGTCAGGGTTTGCTGTAATTATTGCATCAAGCAATCCCATCGGGGGTCCGCAAAGGCCTGCAAACCAGAGGAATGGAGTGAACGAGGCTCGGAAGGACAGAGGCAAAAATATTAGTGACCGAACGGAAGTGTGCTCAAACAACACGACCCACAAGGGGGAAGAGTGTCATAAAAATTTCTCGAAAGACAGACCTAAAGATTTAGACGGATATGTATGGGTTGTGGGTGATTCCATGATCCGTTTCGCAGGAGAGGAAAGTAGAAAAGGTGGTGCATTGGTGGAGTGCTTTCCTGGAATGAGGATTGAAGAATTAGAGAGGCATATTGAGCGGTTAAGCGAAGCGAGAAACGAGGACGTGGTGTTGTTGCACATTGGGACGAACGATATAAAATCGAAATCGGCTGATCATATAGTGGGCCTATTTTGGGACTTGTGTACCGCTGCAAAGAAAAAATTTGGAACAGCAAAGATAATAGTGAGTGGTGTAATAAAAAGGAGGGATGTTAAATGGGAAAAAATTATGTACATTAACGAGGGTCTGGACTGGGTTTGCCAAAAAAAAGGATTATACTTCGTGGATCCGAACTGTTGGATAAGTGATATGGACTTAGGACGGGATGGACAGCACCTTAATAGGAGAGGTAGCAACAAATGAAGCGAGTTAATGCGTTATGTCATAAATGTGTTCTTGAATAAGAAGGAAAACTAGTGTCAGGATCGAGTGGTGTTGCCTCGTCGTCAAATGAAATTACAAACGAGGATAAGTCTCCAGAGGCTCCAGAAAATGTTCCATGGAGACTCAGGAGGGTGGAAAATACTAAAGGCGGTTTAGGGGAGTTCGAGCGCAGCAAAGAGAAATTGGTGCTGGAGTTTCCACATAACAGGAGATCTAACAAAGGTAAGGGCTTACACATTCTTCAGGTTAACTGTCGTAGCATCAGGAATAAAAAGCATGAATTTCACACATTACTCGAGGCATGTAAGCCAGATTGTGTTGTAGGTACTGAATCTTGGTTGAATGAAGATATATATTCAAGTGAAATTTTTCCAGAGGGGTTTACTGTGTACAGAAAGGATAGAAATGACAGAGGAGGGGGTGTTTTCATCTGTATTAAGATGGGGTTTTCGAGTAACTTGGTAGGGGCGAGAGAAGACTTTGAAATCCTAAGTGTAAATATTCTTAATCCGGAAAGTATTAGAGCCTTCAATATAATTGGAGTATATAGGAAACCAGATGAAGACCTGAGCACTCTTGAGGCTCTGGCGGATTTATGCTCGGAAAAACCAGGCAGTTGGACCCTAATAGCGGGGGACCTAAACCTACCGGGGGTGGACTGGTGCAGTAAAGGAACGGGGAGCGGGAGGGCCCAGTCAGCTGCAAATAGAATAATCCATGAAGAAGGTTTCACACAGTTAGTAAATAAACCCACTAGAGGAAGAAATGTCCTTGACGTTCTTCTTTTAAGGCCCAATAACGGAGATGTTACCACCGAGATTATACCCGGGCTGAGCGATCACTCCGCATTATCAATGTATCTAAATGGTCACCACCAAACCCAAAGAGATTCGCAAAAAAGTATGTGTGGCTTTATAAAAAGGGAGACGCGAATGGGTTCAAAACTATGTTGACTGAAAATTTTCCAAGGTGGGCAGGGAAAGGTTCGAATTTGAACCAAATATGGAATTCATTTAAAAGTATTTTACATGAGGGATTGGAGAACTTTGTCCCTAAAAAAATGATAAACCACAGTAGTGACCCAGAATATTATAATGGATCAATACGAAGATTAAAAAGGAAAGTAAGGATATCATATAAACATAGGAATACAACCTCTATAAACTTGATTAAATATAAAAAGTTGATTATTATTATTAGGTAATCTAGCATTTAAGGTAGGTTTTTGGATGGACACAACTATCAAATAAACATTTTGTGACTCCCCACCTATCAAACTAATCTATATCAGGTCCCTCTTCATCTCGGTGTACTTCTTTCCTCCCTTTATCCCGTCCAACATCCCTATCCTGTTCCTGCCCTTACCTCCCTTGCCCAACATTCTCCCCTCTATTACCTTCCTCAACATTCCACTACCAGTCAATACCCCTTTCATCCATTTTTCGTGCCTCCATACGATTTCTCTCAACAAACCCCTCTCCTCACCCACCATCTCTAGTACTTCCTCATTTGTTTTCCTTTCGGTCCATTTCACCTTCTCCATTCTTCTCCACACCCACATTTCAAAAGCCTCCAATCTATGTCTATCCTCCTGCTTCAGTGACCACGTTTCCGCGTCGTACATAGCTATGCTCCATATCAGAGTTTTTACAAGTCTTGTCTTAACATCCCTACTCAAGGTCCCCGTCATCAACTCCCTCCTCCTTGAGAAAGCCTCCTTGCCTAGCGCAATTCTTCTCCTTACTTCTCTACCACTTTGACCGTATTGGTCCAAAATACTTCCAAGATATGTAAACTGTTTTACCTGCTCTATTCTTTCCCAGCCTATTTTAATATTTAGCTTAGCCTTTTTCTTTCTGGGAAATCGCATAACCTTTGTTTTATTAATATTGATTCTCATCCCATATTTATCGCACTGAACCTCCAATTCCCTCAGCAATGCTTGCAACCCCTTGGCTGACTGAGCAACTAATGCTTGGTCATCAGCAAACCTAACCGATTTTACTAATTCCCCTCCGACTTTCATTCCTACCTCCAGTTCTTCCCATGCCTCTTTAATCATTTCCTCCACATATACATTGAACAGCACCAGTGACAATGGGCAACCCTGCCTTACCCCTCTTCCTAACACTGCCCATCCGGACTCTCTGTTCCCCACTCGCACCTGAGCAGTCTGAGACATGTACAGCTTGCGGATCAGTCTCCTGTCCCTCCAATCCATTCCTATTTTCTGCAATACATGCATTAATTTTTCCCAATTCACTCTATCAAACGCTTTTTCGAAATCTACAAAACAGGCAAAAACGTCCTGGTTGTATTCTATATTCCTCTCAATTAGTGATCTCATTACTGCAATGGCATCACGTGTACCTCTTCCCTTCCTAAACCCAAAATGATCATCCCCTAAGTAATCATTTGCCTTACTCTCTATCCTTTTGTTGAAGATCCTGAGAATAACTTTAGCTGCGTGGGATATCAAACTTATTGTTCTGTAATCCTCACATGACGAAGCCTTTGCCTTTTTTGGAATAGGAACTAACACTGATCTCACAAAATCTTCCGGCCAGATTCCTTCTTCATAGATACTATGTATCAGTCCATATAGGGCCTTCTTCCCGCATTTTCCTAAACATTTCAACAGTTCTACAGGTATGTTGTCCACCCCCACGGCCTTATTTGCTTTCATCTCCTTTAATGCCCTTTCTATTTCATCGTCGAGTATGCCTGGACCTAAGCTATCTTCTTCTACATCATGTTCCTTTTCTATGTCCAACCTTGTCGGCCTAAGTTCTTTACCATACAGTGTTTCTATATATTCCTTCCATCTCTCTTGGATTTTTCCTGGTTCAACTATTATCTTACCCCACTTATCTTTAACTGTTAGCACAGATCTTGCCTTCTTACTTCCCGATAATAACTTAACCTTGCTGTATAGAGCACCAATTTCACCCTTCTTCTGTAAACTTTCCATATCCTCGCATTGCGTTTTCCACCATTCTTCTTTGGCTTTATTTGTGGCCCTTCTCAATTTATTGTTTAACTCTTTGTACTTCATTTTGGCTAACTCTGTGTTTACATTTTTCCATCTTCTCCTCTCATCCATCTTTGCAATCATCTCATCCGTTACCCATGGTTTTCTTATCCTTTTCCCGTTAACGGTTCCTATAGTGTCTTTAGCGGCTTCCAATATTCCTTTCTTGATACATTCCCATTTTTCTTCGATAGTACTCAGTTCTTTACCGTCATCCATTATTTTCTCTACAGCCTGCTGATACTCCTTCCTCGTTAATCCATTTAATGCTTCTACGTTCCATTTGCTAACCCGCCGCCCTTGCCTTATCTTCTTGAAACGGACGTTACATTTCATAACAACTAAATTGTGGTCAGAGTCCGCATCCGCTCCTGGGAAACTGTGCGATTTTATCACACTGTTCCTAAATCTGTGCCTAACCATAATGTAATCTAACTGATACCTTTCTGAGTCACCTGGCATTTTCCATGTATGCCATCCCTTTTTGTGATGTCTAAACCATGTGTTGGTGATGACTAACCCCTGTATCCTGCAGAATTCAAAATTATGGATTTAAATTTTGAAAAACGTAACGCCCAAGAAAAGTTTTTAGTTAATATATTAGATAAGAAAAATATAAACAAATTGCACAAATATCTTAGAAGGAAAAAGGATAACCGGGAAGACATAGTCATGATTGTAAAGGAAGATGGAACTAGGATTTTAGATGATCTGGGAAAAGCGGAAGAACTAAATAAGTGGTATTCTAGGCCTTATAAGGAAAGTAGAAGAAAATGAGCCCAGATAGCTCAGTCGGTAGAGCATTAGGCTATAAACCTAAGGGTCCATGGTTCAAGTCTCTGTTTGGGTGAATTTTTTATATATATGTATATTTTAGTATTTGTATATAAATGTGTGTGTGCATATATATATATATGTGAATATGTATATATGTGTATATTTTTTCTTACAGGTTCCCTACCATTCCTCACTTAACCCCCAACCCCCTCAACCTTTACCCTTCCCTCATGGTGCTACACCCCCTGCCACACACCTTTTTGGTGGCTCGCAGGGTATTTATGTAGATGTAGATGTAACAAAAACAGTAAGATGGACGGGCCCATTAACAAGGACAACAGGATGTTGACGAACTGCGTTTCGAACAATGCAGAGTATATAAAGGTCACTGATATAGAAATCTCTAGACTAATACGCCATCAAAGAAAAAATAAATCAGTTGGGTCTGATAATGTATCAATCGATGCTTTAAAATTTGGAGCAGAGGCTGTAGTTCCATACATTAGATCACTTTTCTATGCCACCGTTAACAACAGTAAATTACCTTCAGACTGGAAAAAAGCGTTATGCCGATCATTAAAGGAGGCGATACAACGAAGGTTGAGAATTACAGACCTATAAGTCTGACCTCAGTAGTCTGTAAATTAGTCTAAAAAATAGTAGTTAGATACATGCGCAACTATTGGGATAAAAATAACTGGTTGGTTAGGTACCAACATGGGTTTAGGGAAGGTTATTCCTACGAAACACAATTACTAGGCCTATGCCAAGATATAGCTGAGGTAATAGATGATGGAGGAGAAATAGAGGCAGTTGTAATTGACTTTAAAAAAGCATTTGACACGGTCCCACATGATCTGTTACTAAATAAAGTACGACAGATGAACATTGACCCAAGAGTTAAGTCCTGGTTAAAAGAGTTTCTCAGGGAGAGAACCCAAAGGGTCAGGGTAGGAGAAGAATATTCTCAAGAATCAACAGTGACGATGGGCGTCCCCCAAGGTAGTGTACTGGGCCTGATACTGTTCCTATCCTATATCAATGACATAGGTAAGGAAGCAGAATGTAACATTCGTCTCTTTGCAGATGACTGTATAATATATAGAAAAATAAAAGACAACAGGGATAGTGATATCTTACAGGATGATCTAAACAGAGTATCGGAATGGATTACTAATAATAAAATGGGTGTAAACACATAAAAGTGTAAACTAATAACATTTACTAGGAAAAGGAGAAGGGAAAATAGAGATTATAGCTTGCTAGGTGAAAATCTAGTAAGAAGTGAGAAATGTAAATATTTAGGTGTCTATCTCACAGCTAACTTAGAATGGGAACGTCATATAGATAAGGTGGCAGGTAAGGCTTTTAAAACTCTGCACTGGGTCATGAGGAACCTTAAGGGGAGCAACAAATCCACCAAAGAATTAGCATACACTTCAGTTGTAAGACCAATAATGGAGTACGCAGCAACAGTATGGGACCCTATGGTAAAGGTGCATATAAATAAGCTTGAGAAAGTACAGAGAAAGGCAGCTAGGTACGCTCTAGGAAGACATAACAGGACAGATAGTGTGACAGAAATGTTAGAAACACTAGGATGGACACCGCTCCGACTCAGAAGGAAGCTGAACAGGCTATGTGGGATGTTCAAGATAGTAAATAAAGAGAAGGGGTGGGAGGAGCTCTCAGAAAGAATAGACAAACCAAATTACATTGGGCGGAAGGACCATCAGTTCAAAATAAAACATAGAGGGCACAAAACAAACATAAAAAAAACTCCTTCCTCAATCGTGGAATAAAAGAATGGAATGAGTTACCTGAGGATATCTTTAAGCCCTTACCTTATTCATTAAATAAATTTAAAATGAGGTGTATGCTCTCCTTAAAATAATTATCTGTAACGTGTGAGTGAGAAATGTACGTGATAAAGCCATATGTACTCTTGTTATGAATGGTTTAAGTGGTTTATGACTCGTAATCAAGAACATTACCACCAGGCTATTGCCTACTTGTAATGCTGGTGGTTAAATAAATAAATAAATAATAAGCCATGTGGCTGATGAAGATGTATGATGGGTAGGTTCTAGGAGAGGTATGCTAAGTCCAAGGGGACTTAGCCAGTCATTAGTTGAGGGAAGAAAGTTGGCATTGAAATCACCGGTAATTATAATATGGTCATAGTTCGGAATAGGTGAAGATAAGGCTTCTTCCAAATCGGAAAAAGAAGCCACCTTGGGCGGGCGGTAAATGATGCCTAAAAGAATTTTTTGTAGGTTGAAGGTTATCTCTAAGAATGCAAACTCAGGTCTTTTGCAGTAAATGGAAGAACTTTTTGATATAATTTTGAACGAGAGATCTTTTCTCACGAAGACAGACACCTACGCCTCCACCACCCTTACCGATACGGTCATGTCGATAGAAATTGCATCCAGGGATGTCGACAGATGTGGTAGACATCCAGGAGGCTTAAGCCAAGTCTCGGCGATGGAAAGTGCATGAACCTCGCAATTCGTCAAGGTGTGCAGAGAGACTTTGGGCGTTGATGTAAATTATTTGAAAAGAACGAGGCTGAGATCTAAAAATGTCGCATGAGGTTAATTGATGGTTATGGAATTTGCTTGAAGGCATGTATCGTCCCCGTAGGTCAATGGCTGAAGAGGAAAGACTTCGAGACGTGTTTTTACCTTTAAGTTGGAAAGGGACGAATTCTGGTGCGAGAGATGGTTACGGGAAAGAATTACCCCTCGAAATGTTGGAATTCAAATTTCCCTGCCCCAGGGCTGTTCTAACCAAGAAAACGGACCCAATGGAAGTATTTTTCGGGCAGCATGTCCATATTCACACGTTGGAAATATTCAATGATCCAGTTGGCGTCGGAAGTCATAGATCGAAAGAAGAATATGCACACTAAAATAGCTAAGCCCGCAAAATGGTAACAATCAAACATAATTACGAATAGCACTGTACTATCCTTGTTTCCATTGCTCTTTAGCGTCAAAAAAGAGAGAAATAGGAGGAGATGCTGCAGATGTGGGTAGTTCTAGGATTTGGAAGTTCTCTTTCGATTATTGGAATGTTTGTTGGTGGCAGTGCTTATAAGATACATGCGTTCCTTCTTTTACGAATTTAATCTGGAAACTCGTGCATTGTGTAAATTGCCTTAACGAGTTTCATATTCTTTGCAGGTGATTTTTTGCGTTTACATTATGACGCGTTTGCCCCAATGAACTTAGTTCATTGGACTGTAAAAGAAAAACGTATCTCACTTCCTGCACTGCATTGAAATTCTAAATTCTCAAAGCGTAATATTTTTTTAATGACTATTACCTTGAGCCAGTTTGATTTTATCACTTCTTTAAATTCAATGAACTGTAACCCACACAACCATGATGATATTTTGCTATCGGAAGACAATATCTCTCTCTAATATCTGCGGCTTGAATGACAACATTCAGCTATAATAATCTACATCGAATTTTAGAATCTACACCTACCATCGAATTTTAGAATCTACACCCAATCTACACCCAATCTACACCTATTTTTGGGCTCCACCTCCCCTATCCTTCGATATTTTTAAAGTTCATGAAGTTTTCTATGAAATTTCAATCTTCCGTAAAAGACTCATTGTTAGCTATTTAAATTTGTTTAAATTAAATATGCTTTTCTTATTTTCACTTTTTAAATTAAAAAACAAGTCCTTCTTACAGTGTCTCTAAGCTTGTACCGTTATAATGTTGTCGATTGTGTAAGAGCTAACGTGGCTCCATTTTATAATGAGTAGCCAAGACAAGCAACCACTGCAGCATAGAAATCAGTGCTTTGCAAAGTGGTGCAACAGAACTCTTAACTTTGTTTCCTGCATCAAATATTGATGTACAATGAGCCAAGCTTCCATCCTATTTAAAAGTGTTGGCAACCATCGCACATCATTTAAAAGGCATATCCATTACCTCCTCCTCGGCAAGTTTCTGTACAATTTCGATAAATTGTTCAGTTTCACTGGATCGCGTTTGTTTTGTCACTGTGTAATGTGCTCCTCCTAACCTGCGTAATTTGGTGTGCCCTATATTCGGTATCTAATGACTCTGTGCCAGAAGAAATAATATTGAAACTGTTATGAAACGCCGTCATGTTTCTCACCCTTGCGTGGAGTATTCGAGAAATCAAATTCCCGTGATTGGATAACTGGGAATGTTTTGGCCAGGTAAGTGCCAATGGCCCTCGGTGCAAAATATTTTCCAATGGAGGGGAGTAGCCAGGTTTCCCAAGATCCCATCACTGGGCTAAATGCACAAGGCGGTGGACCCTTCTTCCTGTCTAGGCCATCTGATGTTTTGGAGATGAACGCTGCGGCAGCCTTGTGAGACTATATACTGACTTTATTTATTTCAATTTAAAATTTGATTTACTATTACTCATTCATTGAAAATTGATCAGTCATTTTTGAAAGTTACAATTGTGTGTTTATAATGTCGATGATTAACGAAATCAATATTTCCAAAACACTTTATTAATACGGTCAATTTATTGCCCTAAGTATTAGGTAAGAAAGCAAATTTCATGACTGATGTAAGCAAATCAATGTCAAATTATATTTGATAAACATATTTTAAAAGTTGATCTAAAAGCGCGTCACCTTTGAATTGAAATTTTGGAACAAACAAAGTGGCAAACAGGAGATAAACTACGAAAGAGAGGGTTCAGTACTAACTACGGCAGATCAAGTCGACTATTTGGGGGTAGTTCTAACACCACGCCTTTCATGGGGAGCATATATCAGGACAATATGCGGATCCGCCTTAAAGAAACTGGGCTTTGTTAAACGGGTGGTGGGGAAATGTAATGAGAAAGTTAAAGAGAGGTGTTATTTTGCTCTAGTTAGACCACATTTGGAATATGCCGCAAGTGTCTGGGATCCTTGGTAGAAAATCTGGCAAAAAGAACTAGATAAATTCCAGAGAAAATCCGCCAAATCCTTGAAAAATATATATGACAAGAACAAAAGTGTAACAGGTCTCGAAGGGGATTTAGGCTAGGAGCCCTTGAAATACGAAGAGAACAAGCGATTTAGACTTTTAGAGAGATTCAGAACCAGCGAGTTTAACGATGACACAAAAGGAATAATAATGGCCCCACACTACTTAGGTAGATCAGACCACAAATATAAAATAAGGAAGATAGATTCCAATAGAAGTTGATTCAAATACTCATTCTTCCCCAGAACAATCAGAAATCATAATAGTAAGAATCCGAAGTCCCTTTAGAAATATTAAAAACATTTAAGTTACGAGTCGGAACAAAATTAAAAATTCAAAGATTGTGCACGTGTATGTTTGTTCGTAGTTTATGGGTTTGCATGTGTGTGAAAGGGTTGGGGCGAAAGGGTTCTTGCATGAATGTTTACCATATTTGGTTTGTGGGCTATAAATTTGTGGCTTCTGCATGCGGTTTTTTTTTCTAAATTACGGGTGGTGCCCTAACACCCCCCGCCATACGCCCTTGCGGAGACTTGCGGGGTATTGAGTAGATGTAGATTAAGTCAATGTATATTATGAATAGAAGAGGCCCTATTGCACTTCCCTGGGGGACGCCCGAAGTTACATCTCTTTCCTTTGAGCACAACCCATCGATGACTACTATTTGTTTACGATTTGACAAGAAGTCGCTAATCCAATTAATAATTTTCTCATTGATTCCACAGCATATAAGTTTGTGTAACAATTTATTGCGTGGCACTTTATCGAAGGCTTTTTTGAAATATAGGAATACTGCGTCAACTTGTGTGTTGTTTTCTTCCGATCTAAGTACTATATATCGTAAATGAAAAGACCTAATTGTTTTTCCCAAGATCTGCTCTTCCTAAATCCGTGCTGGTTTTGGCTTAGTATTTTCCTACTATCAAGAAACCTCATTATGTTACTGGCAATAATGTGTTCTAATATTTTACAAGAGATTGATGTCAAAGAAATGGGTCGGTAATTGGTTGCTTTATCCCTATCCCCGCCTTTATAAATTGGAGTTATATGGGCTAGCTTCCAGTCGCGAGGAACTGAGCCATCTTCTATCGATTTTAGGCCCTTCTTCTAATATTTGCCCCGCCCTTCACGCGATGCACGGCTGAAGAACACTACAGCATATAACATAATATTCTCGTCCTGCGAGGTGGCATTCGGCTCGCGTGAGCCCCACCCCCCAGCCAACCGACCCCAGGCCGGCGATGGAGACCCTCATCACGGAACGGAATTAGAAACCATTCCTGCCAAATGCTTCTCGATTCCGCGACCACTTTCTCTGCATTCCGCCGGCAATGGGTCTGTCAGCCCAGGTCAAATTAAACGAGGTCCATTTCAGGAATTGAAATCGTTGGTGCCCATTACTATTCCACTCCAACTTGGAAACAGAACCAAGAAATGCTTTTTCTTCCGATCGAAATGAAGCACTTAAAGCTTTCATTTCGTTTTATTGGTTGTTATGTTATGGAAGCGACCGAAACAGCTGATGCCGCCTTTGGGGATGGATGGACAATTTGGCGTCGGACGTAGGATTTTTCAGACAGTTGTTGGGAATGGTCGGAGAAACCCAGCGTCGCCATTGGCCTACTCTCACCGATAGTGGTCGCCGAGGGGTTCCACGAGTTGAAATGCGCTGAAGTGCTCGAGTGCCCACTCACGCGATTCCGAAGGAGGATAACGCCGCCGGGATTTAAACTCGGGCCCTCGGGGAGTGATGCTCCAGCCACAACAGCAATCTTGATTGAATTCGGAAGTAAACTGTGATTCCCTCCGTTAAATCCTCTCCAGCGGCGTTCGATTTGCGCATTCGTGGTTGAAAACACATATCCGCTGGGATTTTTCCTCAACTACATCTACATTTACTCAATACCCCGCAAGCCGCCGCAAGGGCGTGTGGCGGGGGGTGTTAGGGAACCAACCGTAATTTAGAAAAAAACGCATGCAGAAGCCACAAATTTATAGCCCACAAACCAATAATGGTAAACATTCATGCAAGAACCCATTCGACCAACACTTTAACACTCATGCAAACCCACAAACTACGAACAAACATACACGTGCGCAATCTTTGAAATTTTAATTTTATTTCGACGTGTAAATTAAATGTTTTTAATACTTAGCTCCTAACATCGCCTCGTACCTCGAATTTTTATTTAACAAATCACTGACTGAGTGCAAAGTCCCTAAGAATTGGAAAACCGCGCAATTAACGCCTATTTTTAAAAGTGGTGGCAGGGAGGGCCCCAGGAATTACAGACCCATTTCTCTCACTTCTATATGTTGCGAAATTTTAGAGAACATAATTGTCAGTTCCATAATGAGACATCTTGATAACATTAACTTTTTAAGTGACAATCAACACGGATTCAGAAAAACCCGCTCATGCGAGACCCAATTAGGATTATTCACACATGAGTTACTTTTATCGGGTGAAAGTGGTAGGCAAGTGGATGCGATCTTTTTAGATTTTCAAAAGGCATTTGATAAGGTTCCACATGGTAAACTCATCCATAAATTAAAGGGCGCAGGTATACACAAGGGCGCGATAAATTGGGTTGAAGACTTCCTTTCAAAATGGGGATTTCCTTTAAATCTTAATAAATGTACGGTGGTAAATTTCTTTAAAAGATCCATGGAATTCGTTTACAAAGTAGCTGGAGTTGACCTTGAAGTAGTTGATAAGGTGAAATACCTAGCTGTTACATTCACTAAAGACCTAACTTAGGGGACCCATATACGTAAAGTCTGCGGGCAAGCATATAAAATATTAGGATTTATTAGACGCATTGTCGGCAGAAGTGACTTCAAGGTCAACGAACGATGTTATTTCTATCAAGATAACTCTTGTAATGCCCCATTTAGAATATGCATATAGCGTTTGGGATCCGTGTGAAAAAGGCCTCATTCGGGAAATTGAGAAGGTCCCACGCCGGGTAGCTCGTTTCGTGGAAAGCTGTTACGACAAAACGAAAAGCGTCACTGAAATGCTTATGGAGTTGGGATGGGAATCATTGGAAGAAAGACGACTCAATGCTAGGTTAATCTTACTAAATAAATTCAGATCCGCATGTTAAAGCACCGAGGTCTCGAAAATTATTCGCGCTCCAACATACGTTGGTCGCTTGCATCATGTGTACAAAATTCGGGAAATAGATGCCAGAACTAGCAGACTCAAGGACTCCTTCTTCCCACGGACAATACGGGATAACTGTAGGGTCACACTCTCAGATAACAAAAATGCCACTTGTCACCCTCGGCGTCTATGTAACAATTAGTTATACTCAATTGCATGCACTTTCACTAACCTTCTGTTTGTTGTGGTCAAAACCCTTCCCGCATGCCCGCATTGGAATGCCATTAAGTGATATAGTGCCGTTTACAGTATTGTTTGCTCTGCTTCTGGTACTCTAAATTACCCCTTCCATCCCTTGTCCCTCTCCGTGGGGTAGCCCTCCTCCTGCCTGTAGCGTTGGGCCAAATTCCTCACCTTGGGTAGGAGAGCGTTTTATGTTGCACATTCTTGTGGTGGTGGTATTTCGCCTGGCTACTCACTAAAATCTAGCCTGCACGTTCTTGGATAAATTTCTTGCTGCATCCTAAGGTACAATAATTTGTTATAATTAAGCATACGTACTTGCATACTTGTGGAGTGAAGGGAGGTAGATGTGTACTTCATTTCACTTCGCGGTTCAAATCGTTAACAAAAATCAAGAATAGTAACGGTCCGATAACACTTCCCTGAGGAGCCCCCGATGTGATTCGTACGCTGTCCGAACTACGGGGCGATGTTAGGAGCTAAGTATTTTATCACCCTAGCTGGTATGTTTACGGGACCCGGGGATTTGTTTGGTTTAATGTCAATGAGCAATTTGGCAATTCCTTGCTCGTCCGCTGTTATTTTTGTCATGGGTTCAGTATATATTGTTTCTTGGAGATACGTGGTGGCTACATCGTTCATGAAGACGCTCTGGAAGAATTCGTTTAGAATGTTGGCTTTACCCTCACTGTCAGTATGAATGATATTGTTGCAGTCCCTGAAGCAAGCCACGGTTTGTTGACCCCCATTTACTTCCCTAACATATGACCAGAAAGCTTTGGGGTCAGTGTTCAAATACTCGCAGAGTACTTTACGTTTAAAGTCTTGCAAAGCGCTACGTAATTGTGTTTTAGTTTCAATTTTAGAGGATCTATACTTGTCCAAAAGCTGTTAATTGTCCAAGGGTGATGAGTTCAGACCTGCTTTCTTTACCCTAGAGTGTAACATTCTCTGCTTTCGAAGGGCTTTTTTAACGCCTTTGTTGTACCACCTGGGGTCGCGATTTGCTTTAACGTATTTTACAGGGATGAAATCTGTGATTCCCTTTTGCATAATTTTGAGTAACTGTGTCCAAGTTTCTTTCACGGTGGTAAGACTTATGCGCGTTTTGAAATCGTGTAGTGAAGAGTTTAAATGGCTGACAAAAGTTTCAAAATCTACTTTTTGATAATTATAAATTTTTCTTTTGGCTTAACATTCTTTTTTATTTCTACGTTCAAGTTGATAATAACTGATTCATGGTCACTCATACCCTCGTCAGTTGATACACTACTAATGCGTTCCGGTGTGTTCGTATGAAATAAGTCCAATATGTTCTTTCCACGGGTGGGAGTGCCTACTGTTTGATGGAGCGGGTTTCTTTGAACCAATTTTAATAAGAAATTGCAAGATTTGCGATCATGGGTCCGAGGTTTAACGCTATTGCTGTCCCAATCGATACCAGCGGGGTTAAAGTCACCACCAATTATATTGATGCATTTATTATTTTTTCGAGTAAATTTATTTATTTGTTCATTGAGCGTATGAAGTTTTTGAAAATCTGAGTCTGGAGGTCTATAGAAAGAGCATAAATTAATCTTGAGTTGATTGGATCGCAGTATGGTGAACGACACGTTTCTAGGGTTTAGCATAGTTGGAAGGCAAGAGCGCAGGTCATATATTGGGATAAATAAAGTAGAATCCAGCGCTTTTTGTCACTTGAGATCAGGTTACACTTCACAGATCCCAGCAGTGCACACATTCATCGTAACATCCCATCATTCGACGCGCATGCAAACACACATCTACCTCCCTTCACTCCACAAGCATGCAAATACATACGCTTAACTACAACAAATAATGCTAGGTTAAACTTACTAAATAAATTCAGATCCGCATGTTTCAGCACCGAGGTCTCGAAAATTATTAGAAATATTAAAATTATTAGAAGTATGAATGATATTGTTGCAGTCCCTTAAGCAAGCCACGGTTTGTTGACCCCCATTTACTTCCCTAACATATGACCAGAAGGCTTTGGGGTCAGTGTTCAAATACTCGCAGAGTACTTTACGTTAAAGTCTTGCAAAGCGCTACGTAATTGTGTTTTAGTTTCAATTTTAGAGGATCTATACTTGTCCAAAAGCTGTTAATTGTCCAAGGGTGATGAGTTCAGACCTGCTTTCTTTACCCTAGAGTGTAACATTCTCTGCTTTCGAAGGGCTTTTTTAACACCTTTGTTGTACCACCTGGGGTCGCGATTTGCTTTAACGTATTTTACAGGGATGATATCTGTTATTTCTTTTTGCATAATTTGGACAAACTGTGTCCAAGTTTCTTCCACGGTGGCAAGACTTAAGCGCGTTTTGAAATTAAATTATTACTGGTATGTGTATCATTTTCAAACTGATATTACGATTAGTGCCGATAGTTGATCAGCCAGTTCGCTCATTATAAACAGCTGCTGCAAAATTTGAGAGTTGGCAAGATGTCGGTGGACGTCCGCCCACTGGTGCTCTTCCTCGTTCCGGGCAAGCAAATGCTGTTTACGGGGAGTTATGGTGGGGTTGGTTTGTGATGCCAATGAAAAAGGTTCATTTGATGTGATTGAGTTAATGATATTAAGACATCCGGAATAGCTGGAATTTCGAGGTCCTTGTGTAATCGCGGTTTCTGATAATGTATGGGGCCGAAGATATGCTACGTAGAACTTTGTTTTGGAACCTGGTGACTCTTGTTATCTGGGTTTTGGTGGCGTGAGCCCAAATTGGAGCGGCGTGAGTTACTACAGGACGGATCATGGTTAGATAAAGGATGCGTTTAGTGGATAGTGTTAGGAGTGACGCAGTACGGGTGACCCTTCAATAGGCAGTGAAGGGAACGGTAGTTTTGAATGCGGTTTTTATTTAGTCCTTTTTTTGGGTGGTGACCTAACACCACCCGCCACACGCCCCTGCGGCGGCTTGCGAGGTATTATGTAGATGTAGGCGCCCCACCCTTTTCCCAAGACTGAGGTGAGGTGGGAGTTGAAGGTTAGTTTTCTATCTAAAATCACTCCTGGAAACTTCTCTTCTTTTTTCTTCGGTATATAGCCGGTTGATAGCCGAAGTAGACTGGCTGGCCTTCACCCTTTCTGATTATTTTCGAGAAGTTTACAACGCTACATTTATTTGGTTGTACGGAGAGTTTCCAGGTGGACATCCATTCTAGGGTTATTTCTTAAAAAGAAAACTTCAAAAAATTACATGATTGTTTGGATTTGCTACCGCTAAATCCGTTGGTCTCGAATTATTTCTTCATGGGATAACTTTTTATAGAATATCAGTTCGTATTTTCGACTTCAGTGTTCATAATACCTGGAAAAATAAATACGTTGACAAAATAAACGGTGTAATTATCAAGATACTCGGGGTGAAAGCGAAGGATGCCCTATTTTTAATAATCAAGGATAGCTACGACAGCGGAAAGATATCAGAAGAATCATCGGCCCTGATGACGATGGAAAAGGATTTCATCGAAACGTCGGCAGCGATGGAGATGGAGGAGATTACCCGGATGAAATCCCGAGAAGAATTCACTGCCAGATATCAGAAGACTTCGAGAAAGGCGGAATGGTTGCAATACCGAAGAAACAAAAAACAGATGGATGCGAAGAACACAGAATATTGAGCCTTGTGACTCGAGCAGGTCCTTACCGGGATAATTAGCCGAAGAATAGAAGGAAGTATAGAAGGAAACCTCTCAGAAAACCAATTCGGATTCAGGAAAAACCGAGGAGCAAGAGAGGCAATTCTCAGCTTGAGAGTTCTAGCGGAAAAAATAAGACACGTAAATAAGCCATTATACGTGGCATTCGTGGACTTTGAGAAGGCCTTCGACAACGTCGAATGGAAAAAGATTTTCAAGATACTATAAGCACTTGGATTGGACTAAAATGACAAAAGAATTATCCATAACTTCTACAAGAATCAGGTTACAATAATGCTGATGCACAATCTGCGAGGGTAGGCTGAAAAATAATTCACACATGCTTGTAGACCACAAACAAAATGACATTCGGGAGCACTCCTGGTGGCATGTGGAAGTAACATTCCCCCCCAACACGCATGCGCAGGTTTAAGGTCGTTGCATTGGCTCAGTCTATTTTGAGAAGCGGAAGTATGGAGACGTGTTCTAGTGCTATGTCAACGCGAGTTAAACAGCGTATGCTGTTATCGAATTTTTGTCTTCACCTCTTCGTCCGAGGTGTAATGACTACCCTCGAGGTGTCTCTTGAGTTAGGGAGTAAAAATCGCAAGATGCAAGAATAAGGTCGTCTTCTTCTGAAGGTCATTTTGTTTGTGGTCAACAAGCACGCGTGCATTAATTTTCAGTCTACCCTCGTATCTATCTAACAGGTACCCACAAGCCACCGCTAGGGTGTATGGCAGGAGATGATTACTCACCAGACATGCAACATCAAAGATGAAGTTGTTCATAACTTTTAGTTACAATATTGTTTGGTAAGATTATTCAATTGATCCAGATGGTGTTAACTGCAGGCACATGCACCCCGGTTAGAGCTTAGAGCTCTAAATTGTAAAGAGAACGCACGAGCTCTTCCACCACGATAGGGTTACCGCCCATTCGGAGGGCTATTTCACTTACTTAACTCGGTATTTTCAATTTCCATCACCTACTCTTCATTACACATTTGTTTTAATATTTACCACCGTGAGATCTCCTCCAGCGAAGAAGAATCTTGTTAAGTTTAACTGTAGGCCAAATTAATGCAAATTAAAAGGAGACGCATAAAACATATTAAGGATTCGGATTGTCTGGATAGTTCCAAGAACTTTCAAAAACTTTAATATACCAACTATACCATTGGTGTAAAATGCTTCTCGGATGAATTCTTTTTCTCTTTTTGAGGTTTAAAGACTATCGATATTCTGTTCTTATGTTCGAGTTTGTTTTTAATGAATAATAATAATTTATTTACGTTATCAATCCATTCAGTTCAAATTTTTAATGTTGATGGCTACGAGGTCAATTTCTGAAGAGAAAATTTCTGCATAAAATTTTCAATCTTGTTCATACTTAAATGAAGTAATTATTTTCGAAATATTTTTTGAATTTCGGGCCCAGTAGTTTCCCCGTGAATACACTTCTGAGCTGCTGACTGGAGGTTCTGGGTTCGAATCCGGGTTACGCCACCAAGACGAACAATGACTGCGCCTCTGCGCATCTTTCACCGATATCCAGCTGCTGCTGATTAGCGGTGATTGGATAAAATTTAATTATAGGGCGTGTAAAAGAGTTAAGCATTTCGAATCGCTGCTTATCATAGATGTAGATGAGAGTTTTGAACGTTTATGTTTGAAGTGGGGGTTTTTACAGTAGGACCATAGGTTTTCTAGTAGAGTATTTTGTGTAAAGGACAATGATTTGGAAGAGGAAACTGTATTTTTTTGGAGGTAGTTACTGAGGGGTGGTAGTTGTAAGTCTTTATGAAGGGGTTCGGTGCGAATGTACCAGAGGGCTTTCATTATTTGTCGAATGGTTTTGTTTTGAAAAATACGGATTTTGTTAAAGTGGGTAGTTGAAATTGCCCCCCATGCTGGGTAGCCGTAAGTTAGGATTGGTCTGATCATGGATTTGTACAGTGTGAGTTTAGTGGTTATATTTAGGGGACTGTTGTGGTTTAGTAGGGGGAACAGGGAGGCTCGTGCCGCATTTGCCTTGATTATTGTATATAGAGTGTGTTTGTTCCAAGTAAGTTTTCGGTCAAGAATAACTCCTAAAAACTTTGCTGAGTTTTTTGTGGGGATTCGTGCCTTTCCGTAGAAGAGGGCCGTCAAAAAGGGTTTTTTCCATTTTCGGGCAAAGTTAACATTTTCGCATTTGGCCGGATGAATCTGTAGTTTCGAGATGTCCATCCATTCGTCCACCAAGTCCAGATGTTCTTGGACGCTGTCAGCAGCGGTGTCTAGCCAGGATTGAGATGCTATTGCGGTATCATCTGTGTAGAGAAAAGGGAGGTCATTGATATAAAACACAGTAATCAACCCGAAGGTCGGTTTAGTTGGTGATGGTAGAGCTCACCCATGCACCAAGCCCGACGGCGTGTGAATATTCACACATCAGGGTAGGGGGGCCAGTTCCTTTCCCTGTGCCGGCTATGGTTTCCCAGGAAGATCTGGTACCCGAAAAATCAACTAGCTTGGGTGGAGCTGCATGTGCCCAGAGTGCTTTGCCCGGGAATCGAACCCGGGACCCTCCGATCAGTAGTCCAACGCTCTACCCACTGGACCACCCCGACCCCGTCATTGTTTTATGTATGTTGAAAAGAATGGGGGATAGGACGGCATCTTGTGGGACTCATGCTAGGATTTGTCTCAGGTTAGAGTTGCTAGAGTTTACGGAAACGAAGAACGTTCTTTTGGAGAGGAAGGGTGCCAATAGTTTTATGAGTGAGAAGGAGATATCTGTCTGAGTGAGTTTGTATATTAGTCCTTCAATCCAGACGCGGTCGAATACGCGCTTTATGTCCAGGAAGGTCACCTGAGTGTGTTTGCGGATATTAAAGCCGTAGATTATGAGTTCGGCCAGTCGGAGGATTTGATGGATAGTCGACGTTTTCTTTTTGAAACCAGTTTGTTCTGGGCGTATGGTTTATAGTGTGGAGAGTTCCTCTTGAAGCCGGGATAGAATTATGCGTTCTAAGATGTTTCCCACGCAGGGGAGGAGGCTGATGGCTCTATGGTTGTATGGGTCTTTGGGATCTTTGCCAGGTTTTGGTAGAAGAATAATTTTCGCTTTCTTCCAGGCTGAGGGGAAGTAGCAAAAGGGGAAGCAGGAGTTCAAAATGGAGAGGAGGTACTGAATGAAGGGTTTGGGGAGGTTTTTAAGGTGGGTGTAGGAAATGAGGTCTGGGCCGGGGGCGGATTTGGCATTACAGTTATGAATAATAGTCTTTAGCTCGGAAAGGGTTGTCGGAGGGATAGCGGAAGGGGGGTAAATGCGATGGGTTGAGAGTTTACCGATGCAAGGGATTCGAGGTTGGATGTGGTTGGATTTTATAAGACAGATTCTACCACATACGCAAAGATGTGAGCCTGTTATTTGTCAGAGTAGGACAGTTTGCCGCCGTGGAGGAGAGGAGCTTTGGGAGTAGTCCTTTTTCTTAGAAATCGGGCCAGTGGCCAGACTAAGTGGTCCTTGTGGGACAAGGAACTGATCTTTTTATCCCAGAGGGACTGCTTATGATTCCTTAGGGTAGAGGTGACCAGATCACGGATAGCCCTGTATTTGCGGCCGTCAAGAGGAAGGTGGTTTCTTAGCCACAGCCGCCTGGCCTGGTTTCTCATTTAAATGAGCCGGAGTATATCAGCCGGGAGAGAGGGACCAGTGAGTTTTGCCGGATCCTGACGGAGTGGAGAGGAGTTTGCAATGGAGGATAAGGTCGACGTGAACCGGTCAATTGCCGAGTCGATTAGATGGTTTTATGAGAGGTGCAGTTGAGGTAAAGTGGCGATACAGCAGGTCAAGTGGAATATTTTTCAGTTTATTTTACCGGTTTTGTGGAGTGGGGATGGTGGGATTTAGAGGAACAGTGGACGTGAGTGGACAGTGGTCTGAAGCGGCATTGTCCGCATTGAGGATGTGAAAATTGGGAGAAAGGGAGTTAAGGACAAGATCGAGAATATCAGAGGAGTTTGGGTTTGGAGGAAGTGGGTAGGTAACGCTGGAGCCATTATAGAAAAATTCGCCGAAATCTGGAGACGGCACAGAGAGAGGCCACGACTCGAGTTAGTTTTACAGCCCCAGGCCATATGTTTGGCGTTTAGGTCACCTCCTAGAAAAGGCTGGGGTGTGAGGATAGCTTTAATAGCTTCAAGGTCTTCCGTAGGAACTTTGGAGAGGCTTGGGAGGAAGTATGAGGACCGAATGTTCAGCTTCCCTTCTCTGGTCTTTAAGGTAATCCCGACCAGTTCTAGGTTTGTGGCATCGGTTGGGGATAATTGGAGGATTTTGAAATGTGGGTGCGGAGAAGTAATGGAAAAGATGGAGGCAGAGTGAGAAACGAAAGAAGCAGTTGGGGAGGATCGTCGGGAGAAATACTAGGAGGCAGGAAAACTGGACGCAGGGCTCCCCGCAATCAAATCACAACTGTCCAGAGCATCTGCAAAACCACGTGCTCACTCACGCCACCCTGACAAAGAAACTGGCCAAAGCCTTGAAAGACCTCTCTTACGAATCAAATCAAGTTTCAGTTGTACGGGTTATTAGGGCCGGCGATCCGGGGCACAGCCGCTGTGTATATATCTAAGGCTGACCGAGGAAAAGCACCGGAAAGAAGGCGTTCGTTGTCATTGAAAGGGAAGGAAACTAACCACTTGTTTTAATAATAGGTATCCATAACTGTCTTGCGCTATTCGACTTCGTTGTCTGTTTGTCCAAAGTGCTTCAGGTACTTGCGAGGGTGTTCTTCCGAAGGGCAAGCAGCGAGTGTAATTCAACAATGAAATGCGCATGCGCTCAACCTACATCTACATCTACTCAATACCCCGCAAGCCGCCGAAAGGGCGTGTGGCGGGGGGTGTTAGGGCACCACCCGTAATTTAGAAAAAAACGCATGCACCGTCACAAAATTATAGCCCACAAACATTTACATCTACATCTACGTCACTGAAATGCTTATGGAGTTGGGATGGGAATCATTGGAAGAAAGACGACTCAATGCTAGGTGAAACTTACTAAATAAATTCGGATCCGCATGTTTCAGCACCGAGGTCTCGAAAATTATTCGCGCTCCAACATACATAGGTCGCTTGGATCATGTGTACAAAATTCGGGAAATAGATGCCAGGACTAGCAGACTCAAGGACACCTTCTTCCCACGGACAATACGGGATAACAACTGTACATCTACATCTACATAATACCCCGCAAGCCGCCGCAAGATCGTGTGGCGGGGGGTGTTAGGTCACCACCCAAAAAAGGAAAAAAGAAATACCGCATTCAAAACCAACACACACACGCAAACCCCAATCCACAGCAGTGCACACATTCATCGTAACATTCCATCATTCGACGCGCATGCAAACACACATCTACCCCCCTTCACTCCACAAGCATGCAAGTACATACGCTTAACTACAACAAATAATTTTACCCCAGGATTCAGCAAGAAATTAATCACGAACGTGCAAGCTAGTTTATAGCAAGTAGTCAGGCGAATTACCACCACCACAAGAACGTTCCGCATAAAAATCTCTCCTACTCAAGACGAGGAATTTGGTCCAACGCTGCAGGTGGGAGGAGGGAACACCCACGGAGAGGGACAAGGGATGGAAGTGGAAATTTAGGGTAGCAAAAGAAGAGAAAACAATACTGTAAACAGCAATTATTAGGTAATCTACCGGTTAAGGTAGGTTTTTGGATGGACACAACTATCAAATAAACATTTTGTGACTCCCCACCTAGCAAACTAATCTATATCAGGTCCCTCTTCATCTCGGTGTACTTCTTTCCTCCCTTCATCCCGTCCAACATCCCTACCCTGTTCCTACCCTTACCTCGCTTGCCCAACATTCTCCCCTCTATTACCCTCTTCAACATTCCACTACCGCTCAATACGCCTTTCATCTACTTTTCCTACCTCCATAGGATTTCTCTCAACAAACCCCTCTCCTCCCCCACCATTTCTAGTACTTCCTCATTTGTTTTCCTTTCGGTCCATTTCACCTTCTCCATTCTTCTCCACACCCACATTTCAAAAGCCTCCAATCTACGTCTATCCTCCAGCTTCAGCGACCACGTTTCCGCGCCGTACATAGCTACGCTCCATATCAGAGTTTTTACGAGTCTTGTCTTAACATCCCTACTCAACGTCCCCGTCATCAACTCCCTCCTCCTTGAGAAAGCCTCCTTGCCCAGCGCAATTCTTCTCCTTACGTCCCTACCACTTTGACCGTATTGGTCCAAAACACTTCCGAGATATGTAAACAGTTCTACCTGCTCTATTTTTTCTCTTCCTTTTTTAATGTTTAGCTTAGCCTTTTTCTTTCTGGAAAATCGCATAACCTTTGTTTTATTAATATTGATTCTCATCCCATATTTATCGCACTGAACCTCCAATTCACTCAACAATGCTTGCAACCCCTTGGCTGACTGAGCAACTAATGCTTGGTCATCAGCAAACCTAACCGATTTTACGAATTCCCCTCCGACTTTCATTCCTACCTCCAGTTCTTCCCATGCCTCTTTAATAATTTCCTCTACATATACGTTGAACAGTACCGATGACAATGGGCAACCCTGCCTTACACCTCTTCCTAACACTGCCCATCCGGACTCTCCGTTCCCCACTCGCACCTGAGCAGTCTGAGACATGTACAGGTTGCGGATCAGTCTCCTGTCCCTCCAATCCATTCCTATTTTCTGCAATACACGCATTAATTTTTCCCAATTCACTCTATCAAACGCTTTTTTGAAATCTACAAAACAGGCAAAAACGTCCTGAGTGTATTCTATATTCCTCTCGACTAGTGATCTCATTACTGCAATGGCATCACGCGTACCTCTTCCTTTCCTGAACCCAAACTGATCATCCCCTAAGTAATCATTTGCCATACTCTCTATCCTTTTGTTGATGATCCTGAGAATAACTTTAACTGCGTGGGATATCAAACTTATTGTTCTGTAATCCTCACATGACGAAGCCTTTGCCTTTTTTGGAATAGGAACTAACACCGATCTCACAAAATCTTCCGGCCAGATTCCTTCTTCATAGATACTATGTATCAGTCCATATAGGGCCTTCTTCTCACATTTTCCCAAACATTTCAACAGTTCTAAAGGGATGTTGTCCACCCCCACAGTCTTATTTGCTTTCATCTCCTTTAATGCCCTTTCTATTTCATCGTCGAGTATGCCTGGACCTAAGCTATATTCTTCTACGTCTTTTTCCTTTTCTATGTCTAACCTTGTCGGCCTAAGTTCTTTACCATACAGTGTTTCTATATATTCCTTCCATCTCTCTTGGATTTTTCCTGGTTCAACTATTATCTTACCCCATTTATCTTTAACTGTTAGCACAGATCTTGCCTTCTTACTTCCCCATAATAATAACTTAACCTTGCTGTATAGAGCACCAATTTCACCCTTCTTCTGTAAACTTTCCATATCCTCGCATTGCGTTTTCCACCATTCTTCTTTTGCTTTATTTGTGGCCCTTCTCAATTTATTGTTTAACTCTTTGTACTTCATTTTGCCTAACTCTGTGTGTACATTTTTCCATCTTCTTCTCTCATCCATCTTTGCAATCATCTCATCCGTTACCCATGGTTTCATTATGCTTTTCCCGTTAACAGTTCCTATAGTGTTTTTTGCTGCTTCTGATATCCTTGCTTGATACATCTCAATTCTTCTTCAATAGTACTCAGCTCTTTACCATTATTCATCATTTTCTCTACAACCTGCTAATACTCCTTCCTTGTTAATCCATTTAATGCTTCTGCATTCCATTTCCTAACCCGCCACCCTTGCCTTATCTTCTTGAAACGGACGTTTCATTTCATAACAACTAAATTGTGGTCAGAGTCCATGTCCCAGAGAACATTGTCCTGACGTTCCAGGTTCCTATTCTAACTACTTTCGCCTTCTTCTGAGTCTTCTGTCCTGCTGCAGTTATTTCTTCCCTGCAAGGGTTTCGTGGGATGACGACCGCGGAAGCCTTGCCTCTCCCGCTGCCGGGCACGACACACGGCCTCTTGGGCCGAGTCCCGTGGTTGCCAGGACTCATATTATCTATAGTGCCCATCATTATATTCTTGGGAATCATAATTGAGGTGGTTTCCCGTTGCCTTCCTCAGTAAACAGCAATACATTACTTAATGGCATGCGGGAAGGGTTTTGACACAACACACAGGAGGCTAGTGAAAGTGCATGCAATTGAGTTCAACTAATTGTTACCTAGACGCGGAGGGTGGCAAGTGGCATTTTTGTTATCTCCGAGTGTAACCCTAGAGTTGTTATCCCGTATTGTCCGTGGGAAGAAGGAGTCCTTTAGTCTGCTAGTCCTGGCATCTATTTCCCGAATTTTGTACACATGATCCAAGCGACCTATATATGTTGAAGAGCGAATAATTTTCGAGACCTCGGTGCTGAAACATGCGGATCCGAATTTATTTAGTAAGTTTAACCTAGCATTGAGTCGTCTTTCTTCCAATGATTCCCATCCCAACTCCATAAGCATTTCAGTGACGCTTTTCGTTTTATCGTAACAGTTTTTCACGAAACGAGCTGCCCGGCGTTGGACCTTCTCAATTTCCCGAATGAGGCCTTTTTCACACGGATCCCATACACTACATGCATATTCTAAATGGGGCCTTACAAGAGCGTGATAACGTTCCTTGACCTTGGAGTCACTTCTGCCGACAATGCGTCTAATAAATCCTAATTGTTTATATGCTTGCCCGCAGACTTTACGTATATGGGTCCCCCAAGTTAAGTCTTTAGTGAATGTAACACCTAGGTATTTCACCGTATCAACTACTTCAAGGTCAACTCCAGCTAATTTGTAAACTAATCCCGTGGATCTTTTAAAGAAATTTTCCACCCAACATTTATTAAGATTTAAAGGCAATCCCCATTTTGAACACCATTTATTAATGCTATTTAAATGACGTGCTACAATTAAACGATCCTCATCCCCAGATCTACATCTACATCTACATAATACCCCGCAAGCCGCCGCAAGGGCGTGTGGCGGGGGGTGTTAGGCCACCACCCAAAATAAGGAAAAAAGAAAAAGGAAAAAAGAAACACCGCATTCAAAACCAACACACACATGCAAACCCCAATCCACAACAGTGCACACATTCATTGCAACACCCCATCATTCGACGCGCATGCAACCACACATCTACCTATCCTCACTCCAAAAGCATGCAAGTACACACGCTTACCTACAACAAATAATTCCAGCCTAGGATGCAGCAAGAAACCTATCACGAACGTGCCAGCTAGTTTATAGCAAGTAGCCAGGCGAAACACCACCACCACAAGAGCGTTCCACACAAAACTCTCTCCCACCCAAGGTGAGGAATCTGGCCCAACGCTGCAGGTGGGAGGAGGGCACACCCGCGGAGAGGGACAAGGGATGGAAGGGTGGAGCATGAAGTTCGTAAAGACGCTCGGGCATGCGGGAAGGGTTCTGACACAACACACAGGAGGCTAGTGAAAGTGCATGCAATTGAGTTCAACTAATTGTTACCTAGACGCGGAGGGTGGCAAGTGGCATTTTTGTTATCTCCGAGTGTAACCCTAGAGTTGTTATCCCGTATTGTCCGTGGGAAGAAGGAGTCCTTGAGTCTGCTAGTCCTGGCATCTATTTCCCGAATTTTGTACACATGATCCAAGCGACCTATATATGTTGGAGAGCGAATAATTTTCGAGACCTCGGTGCTGAAACATGCGGATCCGAATTTATTTAGTAAGTTTAACCTAGCATTGAGTCGTCTTTCTTCCAATGATTCCCATCCCAACTCCATAAGCATTTCAGTGACGCTTTTCGTTTTATCGTAACAGTTTTTCACGAAACGAGCTGCCCGGCGTTGGACCTTCTCAATTTCCCGAATGAGGCCTTTTTCACACGGATCCCGATAAATCACTGTGTCAAAGTAGTCACAATCACTGTAGGGTCACACTCGGAAATAACAAAAATGCCACTTGCCACCCTCGGCGTCTAGGTAACAATTAGTTAAACTCAATTGCATGCCCTTTCACTAACCTCCTGTGTGTTGTGTCAAAACCCTTCCCGCCTGCCCGCATTGGAATGCCATTAAGTAATGTATTGCTGTTTACAGTATTGTTTTCTCTGCTCTTGGTACCCTAAATTTCCCCTTCCATCCCTTGTCCCTCTCCGTGGGGGAACCCTAGGGTAAAATTATTTGTTGTAGGTAAGCGTATGTACTTGCATGCTTGTGGAGTGAAGGGAGGTAGATGTCTGGTTGCATGCGCGTCGAATGATGGGATGTTACGATGAATGTGTGCACTGCTGTGGATTGGGGTTTGCATGTGTGTGTTGGTTTTGAATGCGGTATTTCTTTTTTCCTTTTTTGATTGGTGACCTAACACCCCCCGCCACACGCCCTTGCGGCGGCTTGCGGGGTATTATGTAGAGGTAGATGTACTAAACAGGGCATAAAAGGAGATGATAGCAAATAAGACCGTGGGTACAGACAACATTCCTGTGGGACTGTTGACATATTTAGGAAAATGTGGGAAGGAGACTGTATATGGGCTGATTCGTAGTATGTATGAGGAAGGAATCTGGCCGGAAGATTTTGTGAGAACAGTGTTAGTTCCTATTTCGAAAAATGTAAAGGCTAAATCATTGGAGGATTACAGAACTGGCCAAACAGATACAGAAACAAGAAACAGTTTGATATCCCACGCAGCTCAAGTAATTCTCAGGATCATCAACAAAAGGATAGAGAATAAGGCAAATGGATACTTAGAGGATGATCAGTTTGGGTTTAGAAAAGGAAGTGATACTCGTGATGCCATTGAAGTAATGAGATCACTACTCGCGAGGAATATAGAATACGTTCAGGACGTTTTTACCTATTTTGTGGATTTCGAAAAACCGTTTGATAGAGTTAATTGGGAAAAGTTAATACGTGTATTGCAGAAAATAGGAATGGATTAGAGGGACAGGGCACAGATCCGCAACCTGTACATGTCTCAGACTGCTCAGGTGCGAGTGGGGAACGGAGAGTCCGGATGGGCAGTGTTAGGAAGAGGTGTAAGGCAGGGTTGCCCATTGTCACCGGTGCTGTTCAACGTATATGTGGAGGAAATGATTAAAGAGGCATGGGAAGAACTGGAGGTAGGAATTTCAGTCGGAGGGGAATTTAAAAAAAACGGTTATGTTACCTGATGACCAAGCATTAATTGCTCAGTCAGCCAAGGGGTTGCAAGAATTGCTGAGTGAATTGGAGGTTCAATGCGATAAATATGGGATGAGAATCAATATTAATAAAACAAAGGTTATCCGATTTTTCAGAAAGAAAAAGGCTAAGCTAAACATTAAAAAAGGAAGAGAAAAAATAGAGCAGGTAGAACAGTTTACATATCTTGGAAGTATTTTGGACCAATACGGTCAAAGTGGTAGGGAAGTAAGGAGAAGAATTGCGCTAGGAAAGGAGGCTTTCTCAAGGAGGAGGGAGTTGATGACGGGGACATTGAGTAGGGATGTTAAGACAAGACTCGTAAAAACTCTGATATGGAGCGTAGCTATGTACGGCGCGGAAACGTGGTCGCTGAAGCTGGAGGATAGACGTAGATTGGAGGCTTTTGAAATGTGGGTGTGGAGAAGAATGGAGAAGGTGAAATGGACCGAAAGGAAAACAAATGAGGAAGTACTAGTGATGGTGGTGAGGAGAGGGGTTTTTTGAGAGAAATCCTATGGAGGCAGGAAAAATGGATGAAAAGCGTATTGAGCGGCAGTGGGATGTTGAAGAAGGTAATAGAGCGGAGAATGTGTGGGAAGCGAGGAAGGGGCAGGAAGAGGGTAGGGATGTTGGACGGGATGAAGGGAGGAAAGAGGTACACAGAGGTGAAGAGGGACCTGATGTAGGAGAGTAGGTTGATGGATTGGGTTTTGCTTGGAGTTATAAAATGTTTATTTGATAGTTGTGTCCATCCAAAAACCTTCTTTAACCGGTAGATTACCTAATAAATCTACTCAACACTCCGGAAGCCGCCGCAAAGGCGCGTGGCGGGGGGTGTTAGGGAACCACCCGTAATTTTGAAAGAAAACTTCATGCAGAAGCCACAAATTTATAGCCCACAAACCAACCATGCTAAACATTCATGCAAGAACCCTTTCGCCCCAACTCTTTCACACAAGAAATACCTGCTAGAATTAAAAGGAATTAGCCGAAGACATTGCCCAGTTTTTACAAATTGTTTTCCTAAAATCAATAGAAAATTGCTCAGTACATCGCGACTGGAAGCTAGCCAATTTCACTCCCTTTTCTCAAGAAACTGCGGGAGATGCCGCAACACTAACTTTTAACGGTGTCATCCGCTAAGATGCATTTCATTGAAACAATCTCAGAGCGTAAAAAATCATTTGCTTTGTCGCGATCCCGGTCATGGCGAATGATTTTTACTCTGAAATTGTTGCAGTCATATAATTCCCGTGTATAAAGGCGGGGATAGGGATAAACCAACCAATTACCGACCCATTTCTTTGACATCGATCTCTAGTAAAATATTAGAAAACGTTTTTGTCAGTAACATTATTAGGTTTCTTGATAGTAGGAAAATACTAAGCCACAACCAGCACGGATTTAGAAAGAGCAGATATTGCGAAACACAATTAGGTCTTTTCATTCACGATAGACTTAGAGGCCCTATTACACGTACCCCAGGGAAGTGTAATAGGGCCTCTTTTATTCTTAATATACATTAATGACTTAAGCGCACACGTTAGTAGTAATCTCAGGTTATTTGCTGATGACACGGCGGTATACAGGGAAATAAGGAGCCAACTAGATCGCCAGCTACTCTCTAGAGACCTAGACACAATCTCGGATTGGTGTAAGTAATGGGGATTAATGCTTAATATAGACAAATGCGCAGTTTTGAAATTTCGGAACAAAGGAAGGAAGGAACAGGACATACACTACGAAATAGAGGGTTCAGTATTAACTACAGCCAAACAAGTAAAATATTTGGGGGTAGTTCCAACACCACGCCTTTCATGGGGAGCACATATCAGGACAATATGCGGTTCCTCTTTAAATAAACACGGCTGCATTAAACGACTGGTGGGGAAATGTAACGAGAAAGTTAAAGAGAGGTGTTATTTTGCTCTAGTTAGACCACATTTGGAATATGCAGCAGCAATATTTGGGATCTTTGGGAGAAAATCTGACAAAAAGAACTAGATAAATTTCAGAGAAAATCCACCAGATTCGTTAAAAATTTTTATAGCGAGAACACAAGTGTAACGGGTCTCTTATGGGATTCAGGCTGGGAGCCCCTTGAAATACGAAGAGAGCAAGCGAGACTTAGACTTTTGGAAAGATTCAGAACCAGTTTAAAGATGACACAAAAGAAATAATAATGGCCCCACACTACTTAGGTAGATCACACCAAAAAGATAAAATAAGGGAGATAGATTCCAATTCAGATGGATAAAAATACTCATTCTTCCCCAGAACAATCAGAAATCAAAGTAGTAAGAATCCGAAGTCCCTTTAGAAATATTAAAAACATTTAAGTTGCAAGTCGGAGCAAATGTGAAAATTGCAAAGATATTAGGTTTAAATGTAGGTGCATGTGTGTTTGTTGGTAGTTTGTGAGTTTGCATGTTTGTGGGGTGAAAGGGTTCTTGCGTGAAATCTTGTTTGGTTTGTGGACTATAAATTTGTGGCTTCTGCATGCGGTTTTTGTTCCTTGTAAATTACGGATGGTGCTCTAACACCCCCCGCCAAACGCCCTAGCGGCGGCTTGCGGGGTATTGAGTAACCTAATACGGCCGTTAATTATTACGTTAACGCAATGAGATTGGGGTGAGGATGCCTCAAAGCCTTGAAGCAGTTTCCTGTGCCCAAGGGCAACTCCGATCACTGTTTTGCCCACGCTGGATTCTCCAGCGAGCGTGGAATACTCCGAAATTCAGGCAGACGTATGTTTTTTTTTCGCCGCATTCCTTGGCATACGACCTCATCCACGGCCCCTGTTCTCTCTATTGCTGTATTTTTGGTGACACCGTGCGGCCACGTGTCGCTGCCAGGTGACAGCAAGGAGAAGGGGGGGAGGGAGAAGAGGGGAAGAAAAGACGAGGCTAGCCTACAGGCGGAGAGCGGCCCGCGTTGCCCGTGACGGCATGGCCTCATTGTTACTGCAGCGTTGTTGCCAAAGGCAGCGAATGTGGCACGGAGTGTTCCGCCCTTGTTGATTTTTGTACAGCAGAGTCTTCTGGCTGCAGATGCGTCTAGACTGTTGTACCGCAGTCTGTGGAATGGTATTCATTGAGTCGGGGTGATCGGCTCCATCGCGATGGTGGAGGTTGAGGCCTAAGAGCCAGGTTGCTGTATTAGCCTGGCAACTTCTGTCGACGCCCCCCCCCCCTCTACTCTCCACGGCGGCAAATGCGATGGATGGAACGCCGAGACAACCCGAGGGCCGGTGGATGCTTTTTTTACCGGCTTGGATGTATTTTTGCCTGCATATTTATTAGTGTCGTTGCCAATCCCTGTCCATAGTCACATGCTAATAGTTTTAGGTCGCAACGTGAATCAAACAAAATGCATCTTCCTTAAAGAGATACTCCGCGGAATGGATAGATTAAGATACCGTTTTTCCTTAAACAATTGGAGACAGTAACGGCTGCCACTCAACATAAACCAGGGAATGAATAGAGCCATCATTAAGTACATACGTCTTTGTGTGTGTGTGTGTATATTTCAGTGTATGAATATACATGCATTATGTGTGTACGTTTGTGTGTACACATGTATGCGTGTGTGTATGTGTATTTATTAGTTTAGTCGACGCTATATTTAAAAATAAAGATTTCACTTCTGTGGCATGATTTTAACAGAAATGGCGGTGGTGTAGCATTTCGGTCGACATTTCTTCCTCTAGTTGGGTCTCATGCATGGTGCGTGACTTTTGTCAGTTCGTGTGCTGTGCCTGCCTGTCACACCCCCTGCCAAACGCCTTCCCGGTGGCTTGCAGGACATCATGGACATGTAAAGTAAATGGCGTCCCACCATTTAAGTTGACCATGCTTTGTCATCTAGACCGACGACGAGGTTTGTGAGCGCGTGAGTTAGGGGGGTGGGGACGGGGCAAGGGAGCGGTTTTCCCCCCAGGGCTCGAAGAAGGCGGCAGCAGCTCAGGAGAGCGACCTTGATCCCGTTCTCACGAATTTCGGGGATTTCGCCGCGGCAGATGTGCGCGCGAGCGGCTTTCGTTTCCAGCGAAAGTTCCCTCCCTCCCTTCGTTTTCACTCCTCCCCACCCCCGTCCCACCGCGACGCCGGCGCCCCCTCGACCGCCACCCCTCACACCAACGGTTTGAGTCACTATTTCGACAACTATTTGGCCAGCAGTTGAACTCTGTTCCCATTACTTCTCGTCGTCAGTGTTGTTCGTATCGGCTCTCTCCGCTTCACAGTGGTGTCGTTCGCCTACCGATTGCCCTTCCCTCTTCCCCCCGTACCTCGTTCTTCATTCCAATGGTTCTCATTTTCGCCCCTCATACCCTTTGGCGAGCACCCCCGCCCATTCCCTCCCCTCGTTCCTTTCTTTAATTGCGCTGCCATTGACTTTCCTTGTTCACCCTCTTCGGCACCCCATCCCTTTCTCCGTTCGTCCACTCGTCTCCTCCTAGCCCACGTCTCCAAGGTTCGCGTCTCACAGCCGCGTTCAGCCGGACACACTCCGCACCTCAGGCGCCGCCTTCTCTCCCTTTTTTCTCGGTTCAATGTCGATTTCACCCCTTGGTCCTCACTCACTTCACCTTTCCTTCCTCCACTCCCCTTGTCACTTCCATGCGAAGATAGTCACACCTTGACACCTGTTCTAAACTCACAATTTTAGCTAACACTTGTATCTAGTGCACCTTTCCAATTGCCATCACGTTTGTCTTCTCCGTCATTCTGCGGGTGTTGAATGCTTGGGAGCTATTGGCATTGACTAGTTACCAACGTAATAGAAATCTCTTCCATTAAAAAATTACGCGACATTTTTTATTGACGTCGGTCGGCCTTAAGTCATTTTGGAAAACAAATGATCGCTTCTAAATTCGAGCGCAAACAATTCTTTCTTCAAATGGAGAGAGATTCCCACTGAGAAAAGGCGGCGTCTCTTTCAAGGAGCTCCCGACAATATAATTTCTCCTTCGCTACTGGTCTTGCGAGACCACGGATCAAGTTAAAACTACAGTAGTCACCCCTGAAGCTGGTATTGGTAGGCGAGAGTAAAGCTGATCTCGTGTTGCCCCCATAAATGCGCGTCGAATTCGCACATCTATAGCCAAGAAGTTGTTTTCCAAGATTATTCGGGTCTCCCACCGGGGCCACGTTTGTAGGTTTGCCGACGTTTCGATGGACGACTCGGCCATCGAAACGTCGGCAAACCTACGACCGTGGCCCCGGTGGGAGACCCGAATAATCTTGGAAAACATTACTCGCCGGGTAAGTACCAGATCATTCAGCCAAGAAGTTCATTCCCTCGATGTCCAACGAAGAATCAGGCCGACAGAAAAATCAAATCGCTCTGGCTCAGCCGGTGGCGTCCCTCCCATTTGAATCGGAGACCAGAGATTTGTGGTTTGATTTGGTTGTAGAGCCACTGGGGCAAGTGAAAAAATAACAGTAATTTACTCTGATGCCATTAAAAAATTAAACCTTAGCAATGCTGCTCAAACATTAATATTACTCGTATTCGATGCCATGGCCTCGATGTTTGCCTCCTGCAGCATCGGTCGCTGACATTATAATACGCGTGGTGGAGCTGAAATGACGCACTTCCGGTCTTCTTCGAGTCATTAATGGTAGCTCACCAAGGCTACCGCTTCCCAAATAAATACCGATTCAATTTTAAATAGAACATGAAAACAAAGTAATCAATCCGAAGGTCGGATGGGTAGGGTCGAGTTCGCCAATGCTAAGCGTGACGGGGCGCGAAATTCACACACCAGGGTGATAAGTGGGGCCAATTCGTTTCCCTGCTTAAATAGAATATAACATCTAAAGATAAAAATTGGTACATTAATAATATATCGAGGCGGAAGTTTCTCCGTAATCGTAGTAGTGTTGCACCAATCCGTCGTGCCTCTCAGTGGTAGGCTTTTCTTCCACAGCCGTGGTTGGGGAAGTGGCTCCTGACTGCTGCTGCTGCTTAACCCACTTTCCATTAAAATTTCCTTCCCCCTTGAATTCTGGCCCCAGAGCTCTCCCTGCCTTTTCCATTTGAACACCACCACCACCCCCCTCTTTAAACACCACCACCCACCACTCTTCGAGGGGAGAGATGGACTGAAGGGCGGCCGTGTGCTGTCAACCGCGTGAAATCGTTTTACGATTTCGTGCCCTCGACGCCGGCAACAGGAAAAACCGACTGGTTTTTATAATTTGAATCTTTTCCGAGTTTTCCCTCGTTTTTTTGGGTGCCGCTTGGTCTTTTTAAATGCTCGGAATCACCGAGTTAGCCTTTCTGTTGGATTGGACTTCTGTTTAGGGGTTTCACTTACTTTCCATTGACTTATATCCACTTTCCCGTTGCGAGTTTTGGTATGCGTCCGACCTCCCTGGAGACGGGGGGCAAAAATCAGGACAAGAGAGGACACTTTTACTAATTTCAGCCAATTAGAATGGCCCGCTCCTTCCGAAAGTTAGTCAATATATCTCCCACCGCTTTATCCCTTGTTTATCCGAGCGCAATTAGTTGACTCAAGGGCTTCACTCAAAAGACGGTCACCTATTGCCTTGCAATTTGTCTTCAGGCGCGTTTTTACCACTCCTGGTTTCATATACGTATAATTTCCAAGTTGTTGGTAATGTTTTAGTTATGCATGGACATTCACTGGCACCAATGGCCTTAAACTCTAGTCAGCGATAAGTGTTCGAGGTGACGTAGGCAGTTATCTCTTGTACCTTCTTAAACACTGAGTTCCCCTTGAATGATTAACTCCCTGCTCCATCAAACTCGGCATCTCTTTCATGTCCTATCTTCATAAAAAAATTAATGGAAGAGGAAATAAATGGGACGCACTTTCAGGCTTATCCAGTTCTTCCGACAGCGTTACGTAATGTTTGAGAAGCATAAAGAATTAAGCACCATATTTCCGATACTGTAGTTATTGGCGTCGTTCGATGTGATTTTCAGTTTTTTATTGTGAAAACAAGACAAAAGGGAGAAAGGCGAAGAACACCGTCCGCATAGTTTCGACGAGTTCTCTTCAGCTCTCATTGTCACGATGACAGCGCCCAAGGCCGTGGACGCGCGCTGGGCGCAAAAACAAAACGCAATTTTTATCAAGTGGTGTCTTCAGAGTTATCATCCAGGTGTCGCATTTATTCAATTATCGTTATTATTTGTTAGCCCACCGTTGAATGTAGGCTTTGGATGAACACAAACTCAACACCCCTACACTTATTAACCTCGTTGATTAAATCAAGGAAATAAAAAGATACGGAAATTACCCTATTTCCGTATTCTTGATGATATCATTTAGCAATACATATGGAAAAAGTTGGTATCGCGTTGACCCCACATTATCCGTTTATGGCTCCAAGCGTTTGAGTGAAAATTAAGCTTATCTCATCCTCAGTGCTGAATATTTCGAACAGATACCAATTTCAGGAAATTTTTATTGTGCGCTCAAATGAGTTTTTTCATAAATTTCATAGGAGTACCTTCCCGGCCCAGATTTTATTTCGGGTATCTACTTGGAGGAGAGATGCTTAAGGACTCATCGGACGTGACGTCTGCATCTACCGTCTTGGTTACACACCGTATCCGATAAGGCCGTTTTAAATGGAACGAACCTTCCAAGTAAAATTTGAATCTGATCACCCCGCGACCCATTTCATTCGGGCATAACATTACGCACCAATGGGCTGTAAGCTAACTCCAGATTTGGTTCAAAGTTGGTCTCCCTGAGTCAGTTTCATTAATTTATTAAAGATGACATTTTGCATCGCGGCAACCCGTCAGGCCCGAGACCCAAGACGTTCTAACCAAACACGGTTCCCCCAATGGGTTCTCGGTCCAACGCAGTTTCTGGGACCGTTTTAGCCATATTCAATTTTCCCTTTCAATGTACGTATTTTCCCACAATGAGGAGCATCAGGTTGGAATGCCATAATTTTCTTAGAAGAGCGTAATTACAAGACATCCTGAATGTGTTCGGTTTGTCTTACCTTAATATATTCATTACAAAAAAACTACCTCAAAAAATATTGCTTCTTTTTTCACAAAAATTTAAGTCAGCATCGTGCTCTCAGAGGAACTTCACCAGAAGGAGAGACTTGATGACAGAAACCTTAAGTAATGCTGTTAACATGTTGTTGAAAACTTCAATATGGACCATAGTTATGTACAGTTCAGAAATAATGTCCTTGAAGCAGGATGATGAGCATAGTTTGGAGACTGTTGAAATGTGAGTGTGAAGAAGGTGAAGTGGACAGAAAGGAAAACAGGTAGTTTCCCTATTTTATGCTATGGTGAAATGGGAGGAGTGGGGATTTTTGGGAGAAATCCTAAGGAGGCAGCGAAAATGGATGCAAAGCATATTGATCGCCAGTGGGGTGTTGACAATTGTTATTTAGGGAGAAAGTTGAGGGCAGGCAAGGAAGGGCCGGGAATAGAATAGGGTCAGGAATAGGATAGGGATGTTGGATGGGATGAAGAGATGAAGTGTACGGAGATGATAAGGGGCTTATTTTAATGTTGAATGTCAGGTTGTTGGTTTCTTGTGGTCAGATGTTAGGATGGTTATGAATTCACTGCAGCCTTCCATTCATTGCCACTCATCGTAAATTTCCTAACCCCCTGATATGTGTAGTTTCTCTGTTTTACATCATTCTTAATTTGTCCTTTGTGCTTGTCTCTTGGTTTTCATTTCGAGATCCTAGCTATCCTTCCATCTCATCTTGCATAGTCCTAAATCATCTAGATATATTTTCTCTCACTTTATATTCTCTAGTTTTCCTACCCTCAATATTGTCCTGACATTCCAAGGTCGTATTTTAACTAATTTTACCCTTTTCTGCATCTTCTGTGCTGCTGTCAGTTTTACTTTGCAAGGATTTTTTAGGACCTCAGATGCCTTGCCTCTCCCACTGCCGGACATGACAGATAGCTGATTGGGCTGAGTCCTGTAATTACCAGGACTCATTTTATTATGTTAGATATTTATACATTCTTGGGATAAATAAGTGAGGTGGTTGTTTTGCCTTCCTGAATAGATTTGTAAATATGGCACCATCACTAAATGGCCACCCCACTGGGTTAGAAATTTTAAGCTTTCAGCCTTCTCTGAGAATTTCTTCAGGTCAGAGAGAGAGAGACATACGAGGCTGATAAATGAGACTTTTTAAAAATTTTTTGTTCAAATAGAATTACAACTTTATATGGTAACCCTCAAAATAACTTCCTTTGGAAGCCACACAGTGCTGGAGATGGTTCTTCCACTCCTCATAGGAGTGCTGGAACTCTGATACTGGAATAGCCTTCAGCTGGTCGGTTACAGCCGTTTGAATGTTTTCGACTGTCCCAAAATGAGTTCCTTTGAGGTGATTTTTCAACTTTGGGAAGAGAAAAAAGTCAGAAAGACTGAAGTTAGGTGAATTAGGAGGCTGAGGAGCAAACAGAAATGTTTTTACTGGCCAAAAACTACTGGTCCTATTGGTATTGCGAAAGGGTTTTTGGAAACATTTTTGCACAGATTTTTCTCATCCCTAATTCATCGGTCAAAACCCGATGAACAGTGGTGTGAGTCAAATTCAACTCTTTCCTGATCATTATGACTATTAACTGATGATCTGAATGCACAAAATCCTGGATTCTGTCAACATTTTCATTGGTTCTTGAATATGAAGGCCTTTTGCTTTGTGATTCACCTTCAATCGACTCTCTTCCTTCTGAAAATGCCTTAAACCAGCAAAACACATGGGCTCTTGACAAAACACTATCTCCTTAGGACTGCTAAACTTTAGCAAGAGTTTCCGTTGCACTGTGCCCAAGTCTGAAGTCTGAAGCAAAACTGGATTGGAAATTGATGTCACTCATTTTTAGAACACAATAGAAAAAACTGTTTCACAAAAAAATCACTACGGATAACCAAATGACGTGAGAGAGATCAAACCCGTACTGAAGGCGGATCACATGTTCCCCTGCCACCCCTCCAAAGCCCAGCGCCTTCAGTGTTGCCAGATCAAACACTATGTTGCCAGTCCCATAACTTAATTTACCAAACTTGTATATGGAGGAAATGGTTAAAGTGGCATGGAAAGAACTGCAGATAGGAATGAAAGTCAATGGGGAATACAAAGAATCAGTTAGTTTTGCGGACAACCAAACATCAGTTTGTCAGTCATCCAAGCAGTTTTATGTATTGCTGAGTGGATTGGAAACTCATTGTGATGAATATGGAATGAAGTAAATGTAAATGAAACAAATGTTTTGCAGTTTTCTAGAAAGAGAATGGCTTAACTAAATGTAAAAATAGTAGGGTAAAAACTAGAGAAAGTGAAACAGTTAATGTATCTCTTAAGTGTTTTGGACCAAAACAGTCAAATTAGCAGGGGGAAGAATTGTGCTAAGAAAAGAGGCTTTCACAAGGAGGAGGGAGTTGATAACAGGGACGTTGAGTAAGGATGTTAAGAAAAGTAGACTCATAAAAACTTTGATATGGAGCATAGTTATGTACGGTTTGGAAATATGGTCTTTGAAGCAGGATGAAAGAAGTGCATAGATTGGAGGCTTTTGAAATGTGGGTGTGGAGAAGTATGGAGAAGGTGAAATGGCCCGAAAGGAAAACAAATGAGGAAGTACTGGAGATGGTGGGGATAGTTGGGAGAAATCATAGGGGGGAGGAAAAATGGATGAAGGGTGTATTGATCAACAGTGGGATGTTGATGACTGTGATAGAGGGAAGAATGTTAGGCAAATGAGGAAGGGGCAGGAATAGGGGATAGGGATGTTGGACAGGATGTAGGGCAGAAGGCAGTAGGCAGATATGAAGAGGGACTTACTGCAAAGTAGGATGTTGGACTGTGCTTTGGTAGGAGTAACAAAATATTGATTTGGTAGTTGTGTCCATCCAAAACCTACTTTAACTGGTGGATTACCTAAAAAAAAAACTTTTTTGTAAACCACATGTACATCTATAATACAGAACGGTGCTGCTCACTGTGTGCTCATTGTTACAAATATGGTGAACAAATTTGGATGCACAGTGTAAAATGGAGTTCTTCTCTGTGATTAAATTAAAAATATGAATAAAATAAACGATGTAGATCATTTGCTACTCTTTGTTTGATGGGTTGGCTACATAATATTTGATGGGTTGGTCCCTGAGAAATCTGGTCTGATGAAAGGTCAAAGGTGACTCATGAAGACAGGGATGCATACAAGATTCGCCTTGAAGCCATAAAAAGGAAAATATCTGAAAGTCACCATGAACCCATTAAAACAGGAAAAGGGAAGTTAACTTAAAAGATGTCTCATGGGTCAATATTCAGAAATGTAATGCCTTTAATTTAAAATACACAGAATCAGGTATCTGAATAAATAGCCCAGCTGTTCTTACTTGAAAATATTCCAAAAATGCTCTTTTTAGTGTGTTTTATTTCATTCAACATTGATTTTTAAAGGCAACTTATAAATTGGCATAGCTTTGAGAAACTGACCTGAGATGATCTATCCAGGATAAAAAAAGTGGGAAATACATTGAAAACTCTCATTTAGAATAACTTTCCTTCCGACATATTGGATGCAGACAGTATTTTTTACTAATCTCATAATTTAAATGCACCTAGTTTTAAGATTGTGGAATGACATTTTTGTATGTTTTCTTAAAACATTGTTATCTATAATGCTTCTGCTGCTACTCTTCTCATCACATGGCCCCATTAAATACATTATACATATTTAAACTGTAATGCACACATATGGTATATGCATTTAAATTGTGTCTAACGATGAAATTCATTGCTTTCTTCCAGGTCTGAAGCAGAAGCCCAGTATGCAAAAAGCCTTAGCAAACTGTCAGGGAAGTTGGTCAAAGCATCAAAGGAAGCAATTGGATCGGTCAGCCATGCATGGCAGTTGGTGGGTGCTGAAATGGAAGCAGAAAGCGAGATTCACAGGTATGAGTTCGTATCCCAAATTTTATGAATATTAATGGTTTCCTTTTGCTTCAATTGAATTTCCTCCTTTTCACAAACCTCTGTATTCATTACAATGCAACAATTTCAGAGTATAAAAATCATTTGCCTTGACCAGGATTCGAACCCAAATCCATTGATATCCTGCTGAGTGCTCTAGCCAGTGAGGCTATTGAGGCATCCTTTTACACTCCGATATTTCGTGGGCTTTAAAGAAACAAGATGTTGTGATGAAATATGGTATATACAATTTCACGGGCATTTGTAGTCTTGTGCAATGTGCCACAATCCATTAGGAAGTTAAAGCCAACTTTAAACACTGGAGTGTTTTGCCTTTGCCAAATGCCAAGAAACTGTGGGAGATGGCGCAACAGTAACTTTTGATGGAATCATCTGCCAATATGCATTACAATGCAAAAATTTCAGGGTGTAAAAATAACTCTTTATGCATGTTTCCTATGTATATATTAGGTCTATCAGGAAAGCATCCAGCCATGCAATAATTTGAGAAAGATAGTCTACTTTGAACAATGAGGCCTTAGTTCCCTTTGACATACTCCTCTTGGGACTTCACATGCTTATCCCAGCATCTTTTCCAATTTTCAAAGACAAATGGTAAAGTCCTTTAAATCAAAATAGTCATCAGATGCCTCGTCACATTCTCTTTTATCTCATCAGAATCAAGAATTTTGTGCTAGACTTGCAAAGTAGCTCCAAGCAGCAAGCAATGACCCAAGTTTTCTAAAATTGTCATAATTGGAGTCAAGGGTCTACAGCTATGATCCTGAAACCAAATCCAAACCGAACCATTGGTTGATGAGATGAAGGGAAATGAAACGAGGTAGCTGATGAGCATTCCGAAATTCAAAAGTACCTGGTTGTAGGTCTTCCATCATCATGCCCCAACTCTCTTATAATGTAATAATGGATCCTTTTTATTTGAGTGTGAATACCGCATAATGCTTGTCTACATAACCTAGTGAATTGTTGGAGCTACAAGGTGCAATTAAATGAAAAACTATTCATCCAAGGGCATATAATAAAAGTCCTTGAGTATTATTTTATTTGTCCTATATATCCTATCCTATATATTTGTAATCATTCATATTTAACATCTTTAAATTTTTAACATTATTTTGATTGAGTATCTGTATTTGTCTGTTTTAGTGAAAGCTTTTAATGAAGTAATTGTTAGATGATTCAGATTATTCACCTATTTACTTTTCATTAATTTGTTTTGTGACAAAATAAAAAAATCAAATAATAAGGGAATGAGCCAAGCAGTAACTTAATACGCAGCCTGAATATGCTATCAATTGGAAGGAACGTAATATGCATATACGTGCATCTGCCACCATAAAATATAACTATTGAAGGTAGTAAGGAATGGTGAGGTGGGAAGGCCATGATTTGTTCCAAACATAGTTCTGCATGCATTTTCTTCTTTCTGGTTGCAGGGCTCTTAGTCTAGCCTTGAGCGAAGAAGTCTCCAAGCCATTGCGAACACTTCTTGAGTCGCACCATCGAACCAGAAAGCAAGTGGAAGCTGTTGTGGAGAAGGCTGGGAAGAGCCTTGCGGAGTGGCGCACGGCTGAAGGAAAGACAAAGAAGCACAGCTTCCTTTGCGCCCGTGAAAATGAACGACTGCAGGTGAATGATACGAAATGCTTGTGTTGACCCAAATATTGCTCTTGCCTTCCTGGCCATTTTCACTTCATTTTTCAAGAAAATTATGGAGAGGTATTGATTTGATTCAAAATGACACTCAAACGTGATGTTAAGACCTCCTAGTGACTTGTCTTAAGGCTCAACTCAAATCCTTCTCAGGATGTGAGACTTAACTTGAAACTTGAATTCATCTATTTAAAAATATAGTCTGCCCAAGCAGGTAAACTGAGCAATGTCATATCTAAAGTGTTGCAATGCAGCCACCTGCTTACTATGAACTGACATCCTTTGTACTAACTGCTCAGAGAGGTACTACGGTTGCATGGTTGTCAATTGTCCCACAACTGCTTAATTTTGTGTATTTTTTCCCAGGATGCATCTCTGCTTGTGGAGGCTCGATTGGGGCGAGCATCTAGGGCATCATCGGCATCATCCACTGGCTTAGAAAAGTCTCCCTTGGGGAGCGCCAACACCAATGGCTCAATAAATCACCACAACAACCAGCACCATCTCTCAGAGAAAGAGCTTGCCAAGGTAAGCAGAGAGGAGAGGAAGTAGAGAATGAAAGGTATGGCAGGGGAGCATGTGCAGGTAGGCCATGTCAGGTGGCACACGAGTCCCATATAGTATAATCAAAGTTGCCTTGGAAAAAATAACATGACATGAATCAATATCACAAAAGATAATTGATAAAATCAGTCTGTAAAAAAATACACTTAAAGAAAACTTCCAAACACAAAACTTTAACAGAAAAAAAAAAGAAAAGCCCCATCTCAGCAACATCAGTTTCCCAAATCAACAAGAAAAAACAATCAAAAATTAAGTTGTTACATACAATTTTATACAACACATCAATCCAATTATTACAGAAATTGTTTATATCTTTTCTAAAGAGTATTCACTCTGTGAGGAAAGGGCTCGGAATAGTTTTTTGCCGGGAAGTTGTTCCATTCAACAATTGTTTTAGTAAGAAATGAAAATTTTTTTATTCGTTCTTTGTGCCCGGCAGTTTACCTTGAATTTATGATCTTTCCACCATATAACATATGGATTTCCCACCTCTATCCTCAGTTCTGCCCTCTGCTTTCCCTCCCTTCAGAATGCTGAACATTCCACAGTCTGCTTATTTTTCTTCTACTCAGTAAAGGATCCCAGCCCAGCGTTTTTAACATTTCAGTCACCCTTCCATCCTCCGATGCTTCTTCCCCAGTACACATATCTATTGGCAGCCTTTCTTTGGACCTTCTCCAGTTTTATGATATGCCCTTCTTCGTGCGGGTCCCATACAAGTGATGAGTACTCTAAAACTGGTCTTACCTGGGTCTTATACGCCTTTTCCATAGTTGCTCTAATGCTCTCTTTGGGGTTTCTCATCACCCAATGAAGAGTTTTGAATGCTTTCTTAACAAGGTATTCCACGTTTAACCCCCAACCTAAATCCTTGGTTAAATATACACCTATGTATTTACAGCTATCACTTCTAGAAATGACATTTTCCGAGAATTAGTTGTCCCTTTTGTTTCCATTTACCTTACTACTAAAACTGATGGATTTGCATTTGCATTGACATTAATATCCATCCCATTAATTGTCACCCAATCCGCCATTTTATTAACGTCCTTTTGAAGTATATCGAGGTCGCTGTCATTTTCGACTTTCCATTAGATAATGCAGTCATCCGCAAAAAGTCTTATCTGAGATTTAATATTTTTTTTTTAGGTAATCTACCGGTTAAGGAAAGTATTTCGATGGACGCAAATAGCAAATAAACATTTTGTAGCTCCAAGCAAAACCCAATCTAGCAACCTACTCTACATCAGGTCCCTCTTCATCTCTGTGTACTTCTTTCCTCCCTTCATCCCGTCCAACATCCCATTCCTGTTCCTGCCCTTTCCTCGTTTGTCCAACATCCTCCCCTCTATTACCATCTTCAACTTTCCACTACTGCTCAATACGCCTTTCATCCATTTTACCTGCCTCCATAGGATTTCTTTCAACAAACCCCTCTCCTCACCACCATCACTAGTACTTCCTCATTTGTTTTCCTTTCGGTCCATTTCACCTTCTCCCTTCTTCTCCAAACCCACATTTCAAAAGCCTCTAATCTATGTTTATCCTCCTGCTTCAGTGACCACGTTTCCACGCCGTACATAGCTACGCTCCATATCAGAGTTTTTACGAGTCTTTTCTTAACCTCTCTACACAATACCCCCATCATCAACTCCCTCCTCCTTGAGAAAGCCTCCTTTCTTAGTGCAATTCTTCTCCTTACGTCCCTACCACTATGACCGTATTGGTCCAAAACACTTCCGAGATATGTAAACTGTTCTACCTGCTCTATTTTTTTCCCGCTTATTTTAATATTTAGCTTAGCCTTTTTCTTTCTGGAAAATCACATAACCTTTGTTTTATTAATATTGATTCTCATCCCATATTTATCGCACTGAACCTCCAATTCACTCAGCAATGCTTGCAAACCCTTGGCTGACTGAGCAACTAATGCTTGGTCATCAGCAAACCTAACCGATTTTACGAATTCCCCTCCGACTTTCATCCCTACCTCCAGTTCTTCCCATGCCTCTTTAATCATTTCCTCCACATATACGTTGAACAGTACCGATGACAATGGGCAACCCTACCTTACACCTCTTCATAACACTGCCCATCCGGACTCTCCATATTCCACTCGCACCTGAGCAGTCTGAGACATGTACAGAATGCGGATCAGTCTCCTGTCCCTCCAATCCATTCCTATTTTCTGCAACACACGCATTAATTTTTCCCAATTCACTCTATCAAATGCTTTTTCGAAATGTACAAAACAGGCAAATACGTCCTGATTGTATTCTATATTACTCTCGATTAGTGATCTCATTACTGCAATGGCATCATGCGTAACTCTTACCTTCCTATACCCTAACTGATCATCCCCTAAGTAATCATTTGCCTTACTCTCTATCCTTTTGTTGTTGATCCTAAGAATAACATAAGCTGCGTGGGGTATCAAACTTATTGTTCTGTAATCCTCACATGATTTAGCCTTTACCTTTTTCGGAATAGGAACTAACACTGATCTCACAAAATCTTCCGGCCAGATTCCTTCTTCATAGATACTATGTATCAGTCCATATATGGCCTTCTTCCCACGTTTTCCTAAACATTTTTCTAAACAACTAAACATCTTCTTTAATGCCCTTTTCTATTTCATTGTCGAGTATGCCTGGACCTAAGCTATCTTCTTCTACGTCATGTTCCTTTTCTATCTCTAACCTTGTCAGCCTAAGTTCTTTACCATACAGTGTTTCTATATATTCCTTCCATCTCTCTTGGATTTTTCCTGGTTCAACTATTATCTTACCCCATTTATCTTTAACTGTTAGCACAGATCTTGCCTTCTTACTTCCTGATAATAACTTAACCTTGCTGTATAGAGCACCAATTTCACCCTTCTTCTATAAACTTTCCATATCCTCGCATTGCGTTTTCCACCATTCTTCTTTTGCTTTATTTGTGGCCCTTCTCAATTTATTGTTTAACTCTTTGTACTTCATTTTGCCTAACTCTGTGTTTACATTTTTCCATCTTCTTCTCTCATCCATCTTTGCAATCATCTCATCCGTTACCCATGGTTTCATTATGCTTTTCCCGTTAACAGTTCCTATAGTTTTTTATTCTGCTTCTGATATCCTTGCTTGATACATCTCAATTCTTCTTCAATAGTACTCAGCTCTTTACCATTATTCATCATTTTCTCTACAACCTGCTAATACTCCTTCCTTGTTAATCCATTTAATGCTTCTGCATTCCATTTCCTAACCCGCCACCCTTGCCTTATCTTCTTGAAACGGACGTTTCATTTCATAACAACTAAATTGTGGTCAGAGTCGGCATCCGCTCCTGGGAAACTGTGCGAATTTATCACACTGTTCCTAAACCTGTGCCTAACCATAATATAATCTAACTGATACCATTCTGTGTCACCTGGCATTTTCCATGTATACCTACACCTTTTGTAGTGTCTGAACCATGTGTTGGTGATGAATAACCCCTGTCTCCTGCAGAATTCAATTGCTTTCTCCCTGCGTTCATTCCTCGTGCCTAACCCATAGTCCCCCACCTCACCACCCTCTCTTCTTTTGCCTACCGTCGCATTCCAATCCCCCATCACTATCAAATGCTTCCCTGCAGGAGCACACACAATTATAACCTCCAACTCATCGTACATCCAATCAACTTCTTCCTCCTTGTGGTTGCTCGGTGGCATGTATACCTGAACAATGACCAAGTTCGTCAGCTCTGCTTTAATCTCTATGAGTAAAATTCTATCAGTTACTTGCTCTATGTTGACTACGCTTCTTTTTACCCCTTTATTTAACATTATGGCAACCCCTCGTTGGCTCTCGTCCCGGCCGCTGTATATTAGTCTATAATTGTCACTCCAGTAATCCCCGCTATCCTTCCATCTCATCTCACAGAGACCTAAAACATCTATATTACCTCTTCCCATCTCTCGCTTAATATTTTCTAATTTGCCTCTCCTCAACATTGTCCTGACGTTCCATGTTCCTATTCTAACTACTTTCGTCTTCTTCTGCGTCTTTTGTCCTGCTGCTGTTATTTCTCCCTTGCAAGGGTTTCGTGGGATGACGACCACGGAAGCCTTGCCTCTCCTGCTGCCGGGCACAACACACGGCCACTTGGGCCGAGTCCCGTAGTTGCCAGAACTCATATTCTCTCTAGGGCCCATCATTACATTTTTGAGAATAATAATTGAGGTGGTTTCCCGTTGCCTTCCTCAATAGTGTTTTTAACGTGACACCATCACTTAATGGCCGCCCCACTGGGGGCAGATGCCTTTGCAGCCGCCTCACTGAGGAACAGATGCTGCGTGGACTACCTTTCATCCGGCTCCTAACCTTGGACCTATCTGGCATGGGTGACCCTACCAGGAGCAATTATATTTACTCCCACCAGCACAGCTCTAGGGGGTCATCAGAACACACAAGCCCTTTCACCACGACAAGGTTGTAGTCCATGGGAGGGAGATTAAATATTAGGTTGGGAAAAAAGAAATCCATTATTTGTGCGAGAAATTCAAAACTTTATTTAAGATGTCTCAGATTGTCCAATTTGGGTCAAATATGCACCATTTTGTTGTATAATTTGTTGCCATTTTAAAGGTATCTTCATAATGCCTCTCTCATAGAAGTCTTGGTCCTTATTGGTTAAAACCTCTACTAATCTATTTTCACAATCTTCTCTTGATCGCAATTTCTTATCACTCAGGAAATTTTGCAATGCAAGAAAAAGGTGGCAATCGCTTGGTGCCAGGTTCCGGACTATATGGTGGATGCATTAAAACCTCCCAACCAAGCTCCCGGAGTTTCTGGCGAGTCACTACAGATGTGTGTGGCCTTGAGTTGTCCTAATGAAACATTACAACTCTTCTGTTGGCCAGCGCTGGCCCTTTCGTCTATCGCTAGCTTCAAACAGGGCAATTAATGACAGGAGAGATCTAAATTTAGTGTTTGGCCTTACGGAAGCAACTCATAAAAAATGATTCCTTTGAAGTCCCACCATATACACAGTAGAACCTTCCTGGCCATTAGTCCTGGTTGGGCCACTGTTTGAGCTGTTTCATTACGCTTTGACCACGGTTGTTTTTGCACAATATTGTTGTATGTGACCCATTTCTCATCCCCAGTCACCATCCGTTTAAGAAATGGGTCGAGTTCATTCCGTTTGGCCAAGGCTTCACTGATGGAAATTCGATTCATCATGTTTCTTGGTGATTATTGGTGCGGCACCCAAACATCGAGTGTCTTTTCGAATCCAGCTTGGCGCAAATGGTTTTAAACTGGGTTTTGGTTGATCTTTAGCTCCTGGGCAATGCTACGACTACTAACATGCCGGTCGACTTCGATTATTTCTGTGATTTTATGGACCTTTTCGACGATGGGCTTGCCTGAGCTAGGTGCATCTATAACATCAAAAATGCCTGAACAGAATCAATGAAACCAAAATTGCAGGTCATTAGCTGTTACAGTATCAGCACCATGCACACCATTCACAATTTCAGTGGTCTGGCTTGCATGTATGCCTTTATCAACGAAAAAATGTACCGAATTTTCTCTTTGTTGGCTTCCATTGTTAACACCCTGTAACTCACAACTGAATATAACAAACAAAAAACAGCAAAAGAATTTTTTTGGTGTCCAATGTCACCTTGACAATGAGCATAAACTTGAAATTGTTTGATTGATACTTTACGAGATATCGATCACTACAGCCATATACGGAGAAAATATTGGATTTCTTTTTCCCCAACCTAATATTTACTGGGAGATCATCTACATCTACATCAATACCCTGCGAGCCACCAAAAAGGTGTGTGGCAGGGAGTGTAGCACCAGGAGGAAAGGGTGAAGGTTGAGGGGGTTGGGGTTTTTCAAATAGGTGGGGGAAGGTGGAGGAACCTGTAACAAAAAAAACATTTGTATATATATATATCTCCACGCGCATTCCCTATCCTGTACGTTAATACTTATTGTGTTGAAATGACTCCTGGGAGATTTCGACGACAAGCATCATTCTGGTCTATTATTGTTCTAGGGAAAAATGGCATTTTAAACCTGTCAGTCTTGTAGTCTATCTCTGTAATCTTATATTCGTGATCACTCCAACCATAATACATTCGGGTTCATATTATATTGTTGATGTTCTTGATTTATGTAGATTAAAAACAATAGTGGACCAAGTACACTTTCTTGTGGGACCCCCGATGTTACCCTCATTTTTTTCAGAATACACTTCTCCTAATTTGACCCTTATGTGTTCGACCTTCGATGAAATATTTGACCCACGAGATTACTTTTCCATCTGTGTGCAGTGGCAATTTGTCCATCTTTAGCATTAAGTGATCGTGGTCAACTTTGTCAAAGGCTTTTGACAGGTCGGCTGTTATCGCATCCACTTCTATTCCTGCATCCATAGATTTGGACGTTTCTTGGCAGAACCCTAGTAGCTGAGTTTCGCAAGAGTGTCCTTTTCTGAAACCACATTGGCGACTGTACATCCGATTTTCACTCTCCCACAAATCCCAGATATAATCCGCAATTATCTTTTCTAATAGCTTGCATACAACTGACGTCAAGCTTACCGGTCTATAATTATCAACTAGTGCCTTATCTCCTCCTTTGAAAATTGGTGTAACATATGCCTTATTCCAAGCATTGGGCAGGGTGTTATTGTTTGAGGTGATATTTATAAAATTTGAAACTGCACTACCACCCAATTTAAGCAAGTCAATTGAAATGTCATCTGGCCCTTTTGTTTTATTTGCCCTCATTCTCCTAATTTTTACATAAATTTCTGCACTTGTCATTTTAATACTTTTAGTATTTAATATTTTTTCACCTCCTTGCCAATTATAGAATCCATTTTGTTCACCACCCTCTTAAATACACTTGCATGCCAATTATTAAATGCATTAACCTTTTCCTTATCGTCTACGATTAGTATTTCATCCTATTTGCTTAAAGCTGTTATGTTTCCCTGTTGTCTTTCCTCATCCGTAGGTACTTATAAAATTTATTTCCATTATCTTTTGAGATTATGTAATTAATTAAGATTAATAGAGATTAATAAAAATCCCTGGTTAGTCGTTTTAAGTTTTTGCAAAGTTTGATGACTTTTTGGCATACATTTAAATGAAAATTCTTCAAAATATAAAAAAATAATGGTTAATGCAGCAGCATTGACCTGGTGACATTTTGCTCATTGTCAGTATCAAATCTTGAAAAAAAAACTGTTACTGCCCAATCACTCCTAGGGCAATTGGGAATTATTCTGTTACTAAATATATAAACAAAAATTGTCACCTAATCTGTTTTGCTAACTTTCTCCCAGTGAATTTGCAGGATTTTTATATTTCATTTTAATTTTACAGCTGGAGTCCAAGCGAAGGAAGGCAGAGGAAGCAGTTAGGAAGGCAGATGTAGAATATTACACATTCAGTATACGTGCTGAACGGGCAAGGTAGGTTTTGCAGGCTGTATGCTTTCAGAATTCTCTTTACAGTTGAAGCTCTTGAAAAGGTTCATGCTCAAAAGAATATTGTATTGTGCCTAACTGAAAGGTTAATTAACTCTTAATTTGAATAGACTCACTCTCCCAAAGAGAGCAACTGAACTTCCACTCTAACTCTAAGACAAGATTCAGTCTATATTTGTAGAATTTGCTTACCCACTAAATGCAGCATATCCCATATCATTGAATTTCAATAGCTAAAATTTTTGGCATATTTGTAGTGTAAAAGCTAATTACACAGGCCTACAAAAAAAAATATTTTTTTTGGTGCCGGGAATCTTTGTGTTGATTTTAACAATATTTGTAGAGCTGAATCCAAATATGAAATCCGTTTTTATTTAACAGCTCTACTTTTTTAGATATGGCACATCTTACGATTAGTTGTTTTAATATTTGATATTTTCCGGAAAATAATTTTTAAAGTTAAATAAATCTATAAGTATACATGGGAATATATGGTAAAAGAAAATAAGAAAAATATTACAGACTTTGTGAAACGTGCATACTTGGGATATTTTGGTGTTAAGCTTGGTGACCAAGATAAAACATGGGCACCGCATTTTGTGTGTAAAACATGTACTGAACATCTGCGGCAATGGACAACAGTACAAAGGAAAAGTCTAAAATTTGGTGTGCCAATGGTGTGGAGAGAACCTGTGAACCATATTGACGACTGTTATTTTTGCATAGTAAATGTTTCGGGAATTAATCATAAAAAAACGCCACAAGTGGACATATCCAGATTTGCCTTCAGCTAGACGCCCGGTACCCCATTCAGAAGAAATACCGATCCCAATATTTCAGACGTTACCAGATATATCTAAGGAAGAATTTGAGTTATTTGAAAACATTTCTCATTCTATTGACGATAGTGGCAGTGACTACGAGGGGGTATCAACAATTCCTCAACTATTTAATCAAGATGAACTAAGCGATCTTGCTAGAGAACTGAACTTATCGAAGGAAGCATCCGAACTACTAGCATCAAGACTGCATGAAAAGAATTTACTGCAACCCGGTACAAAAATAAGTTTTTATCGCACAAGGGAAAAGGATATGCTACCTTTCTTTTTCTTTTACGATTAGTTGTTTTAATGTTTGATATATTCCGGAAAATAATTTTCAAAGTTAAATAAATCTATAAGTATACTAATTTATAACCACTCTGCGGTGTTCCTTTTATTTTCAATAAACTGTCCATATGTTTTATGTATATTTCAATATTGTAGGCCAATGAGATTAAAAAACAAAAATCGTTTGTATCGACTTCGGTAAAAGATGGCGAAATTAGTTCATAAGGTATCCATTAGATGGCATCCACGTTTCCGACCTACTAGCATCAAGACTGCATGAAAAGAATTTACTTCAACCCGGTACAAAAATAAGTTTTTATCGCACAAGGGAAAAGGATATGCTACCTTTCTTTACTCAAGAAGACAATCTTACATTTTGTTTACATGTTAAGGGTCTTTTGGAAAAAATGGGACTTCTATCACAATATGATGCAAGTGATTGGCGTTTGTTTATTGATAGCTCCAAGCGTAGTTTAAAATGTGTACTTCTTCACAATGGTAACAGGTGTGGCGCAATACCAATCGCTCATTCAACTAAAATGAAAGACGAATACGATACAATAGCATTGGTCTTACAGAAGATAAAATACCAGGAACATCGCTGGGTGATTTGTATAAATTTAAAAATGGTGAACTTTCTTCTTGGGCAGCAAAGTGGCTACACAAAATATCCTTGTTTCTTGTGCCTCTGGGATAGCAGGGACAGACAGAACCACTGGATTAAGAAGGAGTGGCCTAAGAGAGAAAACTTGGTTGTTGGGAAAGAAAACATCATTGCTGAATCTTTAGTTGAAAGAGAGAAAATCATCTTACCGCCTCTACATATTAAACTAGACCTAATGAAGCAATTTGTAAAGGCTCTTGACAAGGATGGACCATGCTTTGGCTACTTAAGACTAAAGATGCCCCATATAAGTATTGAAAAGCTGGTATTTTTGAGGGGCCACAAATCAGACAACTTACAAAGGATCCTGCTTTTGTCGAGTCAATGAATGAGATTGAAAACATTAGTTGGATGTCATTTGTTGAGGTCATAAAACATTTTCTAGGAAATCACAAAAGTGAAAATTATATTGAGCTGGTAAACATTATGCTCAGTAACTTCAAATCACTTGGATGTAATATGAGCACAAAAGTTCACTACCTACACAGCCACTTAGACAATTTTCTTGGACATTTAGGAGACACAAGTGAAGAACAAGGTGAAAGATTTCACCAGGATATAAAAACAATGGAAGCTCGCTACCAAGGAAGATGGGATAACCATATGATGGCAGATTACTGCTGGTGCTTAAACGAGACTGTTTGAACAAGGTGCACTCAAGAAAATTGGGCAAAAGAAGCTTCCGATGTGTTGAGTGATGTTTTTATGTATTTTTTTCTTTTCAATTTGTTTTATTACAGTAAAAAAATTTAGTATTTGTGTTCAATTGTATTGTAAAATTCTGTTGTGTTTGTGGGTGATTTAACAGCTCTAGAAATAAATCAAGTCTTTATATTTAGTGGGTTTTATTATTAATATAATATTCCCATATCATCATGTAGAAGATTTTTTTACGTAAGTAACAACATATCTATATCTTGAAAACTATAGCTGATAGGAAAAAACTAGTGTCATAATTGGATTCAGCACCCCAATTGTTCTTTAAATCAGCATTAAAAGCTCCGGCACCAAAACCACTGTTGGCCTGTGTTATTTTCTGAATTTTGTGATAACAGAGTTCATTATTTTCCATCTCAGGTTCTCTTTTGTTCCAAGTCATAATTATGCAGATCTCCAGTAAAAAAAAGTGTCAGAATGTATAGTCTGCATCAAAGTTATGTGCATAGTTTTAATTGGGTGTTGAGAAACTTGAAAAATGTTGCAGTAATAACAATCACATAGCCACATAAAATTTGTTGTGCATTATAAATAATGATGTAAACCATTTTAACATTTAAAGGCTGGAGTGGGAAACTGCAGTGAACAAAGGCAGCCAGTGCTTTCAATCACTTGAGGAAGAAAGGCTTCAAAATCTTAAGGAATTAGCAACCAGATACCTTTCTCACATTCAAGAAGTTGGGCCTAAAAGAGTTCAGGTAATGTATCATTATTCTTTGGTATTTTCGAGGGGAGATCCCTGGACATTCCTCAACCACTCACTCCAAACCAGGAAGTAAGATATGATTTGGGAGGCTTTCACAACATCATGACAGGCAATATAGGTTTACAGCATGTTTTGTTGTATTGAATTTTCATTCTTTTGACAAAATGTCTGAGGAGTTGAAGCCTCCACATTCAAGTATGAGGGTGGTCCCAGAAGTACCCAACCCAACAAAGAAAACAAACATTTTTGAAAAAATGTATTTGTTTTTCAACATAGTCTCCTTTTAGCACTATTTTTTTCCCAACGATGCTCAATAAGTTCCTTTAACCTTTTTATAATAAGAACTGTCTTGCTCCTCAAAATAGCCATTAACTGCCGACATCACTTATTCACGGTTGGAAAACTTGGACCACCAAGCCATTTTTTCAAGTTAGTGAACATAAAATAATTTGAGGGGGCTAAATCTAGCGAATAGGGTGCATAAGGTAGCAATTCAAACATTAATTCATGAATCTTGGCCATTGCAATAACGGATTTATGAGCTGGTGCATTGTCTTGATGAAACAACACTTTCTTCTTAGCCATATGCGGCTGCTTTTGCTTGATTTCCTCACTCAAACATTACAATAAGTATGCATGATACTCGCCGTTGATAGTTTTTCCTCTTACAACATAGTTAATGAAAATTATCCCATGCGCATCCCAAAAAACCAAATATCCTAAGCCTCCAAAATTGGGTTGGTTGGGTTGAGGCCTTTCAAATAAAAGTATTGCATCACATAACAATGACCAATTTTCTCCATTTTCACAAGTTCACTGACAACGTTCACCATTGATGGCTGCCAAACAATGCCTTTGAGAGATGATCTGTGCCTGAAAAAAAGATTGCCAGAATGTAAAGTTACCTCAGTCAGCTGTTCCGTAGTTCATTGCTTTCTAGTTTGGACTCTTTCTTCCTAGTGTCAGCTTTCCTCTTTCCTTTTCTTCCTAGTGTCAGCTGTCTCATTAAACGTTCTGCCTGCTCTTTTCCTATCTATTGCATAATCAGGAATCTTGAGTAGAAGGGTCCCAAGACATTAGTCTACTATGTTCATAGTAAAACAGGAACCTTATCCCTTTTCCTTGAGTCGCACTTTTTTGAGGTTGCATCATCATTGTTTGAAGAGGAATCAAGACATGAGTCATTGAGTCATTGTAACTCGAACCCTAGCACTTTTTCTTTGTCGTGCTTTTTTGATGTTGCATCATCCTCCCATGGTAAAGAACCTTCCTTATCTTAGTCTCAGAGGTTTGATTACATTTCTAGAGCCATAACACAGACGTTTTCCCTGATGACACAGGGTTCTCTTGCAACTGATGCTTTCCCTTTAGTTGGACGAATGATTTGCCAGCTAGTAGTCACTCATTCTGAACCAATTTCACCTCCTCACAATGGATAAGTATTCTAAAGAATTGTAAAGCAAAGATGATGAAGTTTACATTGAAACTGACAAATTTATTGACAAATATAATAGTGATGAAAGTGAGTTATCTGAGAATGCGTATGAAAATGATGAACCAGTTGCTGGTCCAAGTGGAATTATGGAGGAGGAAAACGTCCCTTGCTTCACCCAAAGATCAGGGTGAATATACTGAGAGTGAAGTTGAATTCATACCGATAAAACAAAGATGCACAATTGTTTATTCAAGTGATAGTGATGTAGATATAGTTGATAGAATTGTGCTTTTTTGCACAAAATTATAGTTTAAATTATGGTTTGTCATTAAATTTTTCAAATATTATGTACAAAATCCAATGAAATCAGTTTGTGTGAAAAGAAACTCCAGTTTTAAAATCTAGTGCTACACTCAGTAAATTTGGGGTATTAAAAAATTAAATCCTGAGTAGGCTACAATAATCAATAAAAAAGGCACTAAAGTGCAAAGGGTTAAATAATTGAAAATGGGAAAACAGGAAGCCATTGAGTACATATATATATATATATATATATATATATTATTATTAGGTAATCTACCGGTTAAGGTAGGTTTTTGGATGGACACAACTATCAAATAAACATTTTGTGACTCCCCACCTAGTAACTAATCTATATCAGGTCCCTCTTCATCTCGGTGTACTTTTTTCCTCCCTTCATCCCGTCCAACATCCCTATCCTGTTCCTACCCTTACCTCGCTTGCCCAACATTCTTCCCTCTATTACCCTCTTCAACATTCCACTACCGCTCAATACGCCTTTCATCCATTTTTCCTGCCTCCATAGGATTTCTCTCAACAAACCCCTCTCCTCACCCACCATTTCCAGTACTTCCTCATTTGTTTTCCTTTCGGTCCATTTCACCTTCTCCATTCTTCTCCACACCCAAATTTCAAAAGCCTCCAATCTATGTCTATCCTCCTGCTTCAGCGACCACGTTTCCGCGCCGTACATAGCTACGCTCCATATCAGAGTTTTTACGAGTCTTGTCTTAACATCCCTACTCAACGTCCCTGTCATCAACTCCTTCCTCCTTGAGAAAGCCTCCTTGCCTAGCGCAATTCTTCTCCTTACGTCCCTACCACTTTGACCGTATTGGTCCAAAACACTTCCGAGATATGTAAACTGCTCTACCTGCTCTATTCTTTCCCCGCCTATTTTAATATTTAGCTTAGCCTTTTTCTTTCTGGAAAATCGCATAACCTTTGTTTTATTAATATTGATTCTCATCCCATATTTATCGCACTGAACCTCCAATTCACTCAACAATGCTTGCAACCCCTTGGCTGACTGAGCAACTAATGCTTGGTCATCAGCAAACCTAACCGATTTTACAAATTCCCCTCCGACTTTCATTCCTACCTCCAGTTCTTCCCATGCCTCTTTAATCATTTCCTTTACATATACGTTGAACAGTACCGGTGACAATGGGCAACCCTGCCTTACACCTCTTCCTAACACTGCCCATCCGGACTGTCCGTTCCCCACTCGCACCTGAGCAGTCTGAGACATGTACAGGTTGCGGATCAGTCTCCTGTCCCTCCAATCCATTCCTATTTTCTGCAATACACGCATTAATTTTTCCCAATTCACTCTATCAAACGCTTTTTCGAAATCTACAAAACAGGCAAAAACGTCCTGATTGTATTCTATATTCCTCTCGACTAGTGATCTCATTACTGCAATGGCATCACGCGTACCTCTTCCTTTCCTGAACCCAAACTGATCATCCCCTAAGTAATCATTTGCCTTACTCTCTATCCTTTTGTTGATGATCCTGAGAATAACTTTAGCTGTTAGGGATATCAAACTTATTGTTCTGTAATCCTCACATGACGAAGCCTTTGCCTTTTTTGGAATAGGAACTAACACCGATCTCACAAAATCTTCCGGCCAGATTCCTTCCTCATAGATACTACGAATCAGTCCATATATGGCCTTTTTCCCACCTTTCCCTAACCATTTCAACATTTCTACAGGAATATTGTCCACCCCCACAGCCTTATTTGCTTTCATCTCCTTTAATGCCCTTTCTATTTCATCGTCGAGTATGCCTGGACCTAAGGTATCTTCTTCTACGTCATGTTCCTTTTCTATGTCTAACCTTGTCGGCCTAAGTTCTTTACCATACAGTGTTTCTATATATTCCTTCCATCTCTCTTGGATTTTTCCTGGTTCAACTATTATCTTACCCCATTTATCTTTAACTGTTAGCATAGATCTTGCCTTTTTACTTTGAATATAAATATATATATATATTTTTTTGGTAATCTACCAGTTAAGGTAGGTTTTTGGATGGACACAACTATCAAATAAACATTTTGTGACTCCCCACCTAGCAAACTAATCTATATCAGGTCCCTCTTCATCTTGGTGTACTTCTTTCCTCCCTTCATCCCGCCCAACATCCCTATCCTGTTCCTACCCTTACCTCGCTTGCCTAACATTCTCCCCTCTATTACCCTCTTCAACATTCCACTACCGCTCAATACACCTTTCATCCATTTTTCCTGCCTCCATAGGATTTCTCTCAATAAACCCCTCTCCTCCCCCACCATTTCTAGTACTTCCTCATTTGTTTTCCTTTCGGTCCATTTCATCTTCTCCATTCTTCTCCACACCCACATTTCAAAAGCCTCCAATCTACGTCTATCCTCCTGCTTCAGCGACCACGTTTCCGCGGCGTACATAGCTACGCTCCATATCAGAGTTTTTACGAGTCTTGTCTTAACATCCCTACTCAACGTCCCCATCATCAACTCCCTCCTCCTTGAGAAAGCCTCTACTACTACCTCTATAGTCTACTATATATATATATATATGAACCATAAACACAGTAATCAACCCGAAGGTCGGTTTAGTAGGTGATGGTAGAGCTCACACCCATGTACAAAGCCTGACGGCGTGTGAATATTCACACATCAGTGTAGGGGGGCCAGTTTCTTTCCATGTGCCGGTTATGGTTTCCCAGGAAGATCTGGTACCCGAAAAATCAACTAGCTTGGGTGGAGCTGCAGGTGCCCAAAGTGCCTTGCCCGGGAATCGAACCCGGGACCCTCCGGTCAGTAGTCCAATGCTCTACCCAGTAGACCACCGTGACCTGCATATATATATATGCACACACACAATATACTCAAAACTATTATACCAAAAATATGCCAACTTCAGCACAAGGTGTACCAAGTATGTTGATGAAAATTTCCCAAAATGTACTCCTTTAAAGTAAGTAAGTTTATGATTGATGACAATTTCACACACATTCTGTGGAGTAAACTAAAGTAATTAACTTGTAGAAATGCATGTATCTATAACGTGAGCCCCTTGGTCGAAAGAAACCTTATTTTGATTCAAAGTTTCCAGATCCCTTGTATGCTATTATGTTAAAACTGTTTCCATTCATATGTATAGTATAACAAATAGAGATTTGAAAAATATTTATTATTGGTGTTATAGAAATGTATAGATTTCATACATTTTGGAAGCATTCAACTTATGTATTTTAATGAAAAGAGGGTAAAAATCTCCAAGAGAAGAAAATAAAATGAGGAATGCTTTTGATACATTTCATGATATGGACTTCTTTCAATCATAGCTCTATAAAATATTTTTATTTCAGTGACATCTTTAAAGTTTACGTTTATGTTATTGATGGTAAAGATAAATTAAGATTCTTATGATCTCTGTAAGGCTGACTATATTAAAGAATATGTCCTTAAAAGTTTTAAAGCCTTTATGGCCCAAGGAAATTTTATTTAATGTAGTCATAAATGGTTAAATAAAAAGACCTCTCATGCAGAGTCATGTCTGGCACTCTTGGGTTGACCTTATGAAAATAAAAATGTATGCATCTCTATGGTTGGCAGTGTTTTTTCCCTGACAATGTAACAAAAATACTTTCAGGATGAAAGGTGGAAAACTTATCTTATGGTAGCTTGTCTGATAATGTTTAAATAATATTAAAATAGATACCTACTGTAAATATTTGCTATATCAGGAAAAATCCTCACAGATACTGTATTTATTAGCTAAATATTGTCATTGATTTTGTATGTAAATAATGAAGTCTTCCATTATGTTCATTTTTAGAAGAACTATCTCAATGAATGCTATTGTGAAATCATAAGAAGAAGTGCTAGTACACTCAACCATTGCATAGCCTCAAACAAATAGCCCTTTAATGGCACTGCCCACATTTTGTTTCAGAGCTCTGATCGGTTGACTGAACCCATCCTTCGGGGATGTGATGTGTCCCAGGGACATGGGGGCTGTAGTGGCCATTCGAGGCTCTGGACAGCCTATTCCCAGAACAACTTCTCCCTGATTTTTACTCGGAACACATCACTTTGGCCATGAACAGGGAAAGGTGGAGACAGGTAATAGAACTTCTTAAACACGCACTGACCGCTGCTAGCTAGAAGGAGTAAATGGGTGTAGATACTTCTAAATGTTCCCAAGTTGTGTATTTTTATCAATGTCTCTTATGCTTGTTAAATTTATTTGTTGTATGGTTATAAGGGAGAACTAATTCATGTTTTACTTATTTTGATGCATCATATTCTTGTTCTAAAAATAAGTTGACAAAGCAAAATGAAAAGTGTGAAACTTAAGTGATTACTTTATCAAAAAAATTATATTCTCATTGTTGCATTGCACTTTTTGCATTGCCTTCAAACTGCAGTCTTGTTTGTTGCCATAAATTTTTATCGGAGTAACATGGCAAAGTTTAAAAAAATCTAAAATTTTTATCATCATTACATTTTTAATTTGGCTTCAGTTATATTTTGAATATCCTTACTGCAGTCATATATTTCTTTAATACAGTTTGGCTTTAAAATTCATGTTGGATATTGTTCAAACTCATTGTCTCCTAATATATATCCTTTAGTATCTTGTTCAAATAAAATCCTTGGGAGAATTAAATTCTTTTCTGGATTAACCTTTCTTTTTGTGAAATAATATGCTTTCTTCAACTACTTTGAAAATGCCATTGCCATGAACATGATACATTGAAATGGGAATGTAAGGCTTAAAGAAACAAGTGTTTCCTTACTGCAGATATCTATATATTTCCATTGATTACATAATGACAAAGACCAATAACAGTTCCCCTTTTTGATGAAAATCCCTCTATTTCCAAGAAAATTCTGATAAATAATCATTGCTGGTTAATGTATATGTTTTCATAAACCCGTCAAATAAATTCAGGACAGACAGAAATAAATAAATATAAATTTACAAGTTACTTAAATAAATATATTCATTTAATTATCCTAAGACACCCGAAAGTAAAGTTGCATGGCCAACAGATTTCCTACTGGCTTTCAGCACACATTGTGAGATTATCACTCTGCCATATAAGAGTTTATTAAAGTAATTCATAATTTTAGGAAATAAGTGCCAATGGCAGGAGATTAGTCACCAATTGATCTTCATCTTTGAATGAATTAGTGTTCTATTATTTTTGATTTTCAGAATTTGGTAAAATTGCTGCAGTTGATAAGGAGTGATGTGGAGCGAGAAAGAAGAGGAAAACAGGGGGTGGAGAACCTTGCTAGGGCTCTGCAGCAAACGCCCACATTTGGAAGCCAGGACTCGCAACAAAATGTCACTGAAAAATTGCATCATGTAAGACTAGTTTGGCTGTTGTTGAATTATTGCATCTAAATAAAATAATAGTCATAAATGTTATTTTATTGGGCAATGGAATGGCAGTCTGTTATTTAAAATACTCTCATAACTTTAATTTTTAGTGAGAATTGAAGTCATCAGTTGTAAAAGAAGTTATTAACAAAAATTATAAGCATGTGGCATTATTATTTCAATTCAAGTAACAATCTAGGTTCTCTCTTTCAAGATTTCAATCACTCCTCTTTCTCACCAAGCTCTGAACCCAATAATGTGTCAAGCAAGCAAAGCAAGTATTTTTTTGCATCCAGGATATTGTCAATTTCTTCTTGCTTAATGATCATTGCCCCTACATAAACATCCCTGTTCCCTTGGGACATAATATCCTTCCTGATACAGGGTTTATTTGCCTACTTTTTTGTGTTTGGATTCTCTTCATCTCTCACTTTATCTTCAATAAAGTTAGTTTCAGTGACACTTTTCTAATCTTGCCAAATGACAATGCATGACACCGGATGAAAAGAGTTATTCTCCTCAACAGAGGAGAATAACTCTATTTAAGAACATTTGACCCTCTGCCCATGACAGGAGGCAGAGATTTGTGGCCTATTATCATTTGCCCAAAAACCCTAGTCATGAAGTACGATTCTGACATGAAATGATTATTATGTATTCGTATGCTGTGCACTCTAATGCCATCTTGCTATTGCTGAGCTACACACGCTTGATTATTGATTGCTTCGAGGACCACTTGCACAACTTTCAGCAATGGAAACCGCTGTAATTGCCCCAAAGTTTAGTTTGAGAGATGAGGGTACAGTCCACTCCTTCACACCAATTCATAATATCATAATACAGAGCTCACACATATTCAGTTTTAGGACTAGTTCCTTTCCCATAGCTGCACATGCTAACCTTAAGGGTCTGTTTTTCTGGAAAAATTATGCAGCTTGGTGAAGGCAGCCAGAGGCATCACCTGAAATAGAACCTGGGTAATCCATTCAGTGGCCAAATTCATTGCTCACTCATCTACATGGCTACCCCAAAATACATTAATGTCCATTGGTAGTTGGAGTTTATGAATTGCAACTATGATATTAATTGGAAAGTGTATCATAAATTTAATTCATTATTATCAGAATCCATGGTGAATCAAGGAATCACTGCATAAATATTGAGCACATTACATTTGATAGTTAAATAGTCGGTGCCCTGTATTTGAAGTTTCTTCAGAAATGATTCCACGTCACCCTCCAGCTTAATAACATTTTTGAGGCATTCCAGTCACTGTCACACCCATTGCTGTTACTATAACTTCTGCTACTAAACTTCTCCCTTTCTCTCTACAGATGTGTTCAATGCTGACTTATCTTGAGGCGGCAAGGTACAAAGTGCAAGGTGCCCTCGCTGAATTGGATGGCCGGCAGAGGGCCCCACATCCATTGGCACCACACATCACTGTCACGCGAGATCGTCAAGGGCTGCAGCAAAGTGTTCTCAAGGTATTTTTGGAGAGATGATTCACTGGCCCAAGGACCACAGCATTGGTCAAATGCATGATAGAGGGCACACAAAGTATTAGTATATCAAATTTATGACCATAGAACAGACGTGAAGTAAGTATGCACAGTGCAAATAAACACACAGGGGTTTCATTTATAGTATTCCTAAAAAAGACTCAATCACAGTACACATAGGATTGTTTAACCAAAACTAGGAATTAAGTCAAATTTCTGATTTTCCATTGGTTTATTGCATAATCTAAGAAGTCCAATTTAAATTGTTTGAATTTCAAAATGGATCTTCAGTGAAGGTGACTCTTATTTAAGGGGTGATGGTGGCTTCTTACTTCAGTCATCTTATTTTTGGAGGCACAGAATTTTTGTAAGATGCACCGTATGTAAAATGCCATTGTAATTTGTAAATTTTTATCCCAGTATGCAGAAATTTTATTTTATATATTTATTTCACATTAATCCATCGGAGTTTCAACGCTGATATAACAATTACAAACACCCTAGCCCTAGCTGGAGAAAAACCCTCCTAGGCATGAATCGTACCCCTAACCTCTGGGTTGAATTATGCAAAATCTAAAGTTTTTTGACAATTTTCTTCTCTATCAACTTCTTTTTGTGTTTTATAAGATTATAATGTAAATGTTTATTAGGCACCAAGGATGCACTCTGGTTTTCTTTGAGCCCAAGTCAGTGTCTATGTGACCACCTTGATTCTCCCATGCCTGCTGCATGCCTCTGAGATATACTGATGTTGCCCTTGAAAGAGTATACTTCCTCACACCTCTCAGCCCCATGAAGCCTTCTTGATAGTGCCTCAGCTAGCAATCTGTTGAGCAGGTGCTTCAATGTGTTCCACCAATGTCCCCTCTTGTTTCCTTAGCTCCCACTGTTGGCACATTGTGATTGCTGCCACTGGAAGATTTTTTGGCATGGTTGACGTGAAACTTTTGCATTTTCTGAGTTAACATTCTCTTTTACATTAGAAACATTTCTGTTCGGCATATTTTGTTTATGTAAATTGTTTTTCATGTGATTCAGATTCCTTCATCTTTCACCAACTTTGAATACTCTTAAATGAGTTCATTAGCAGTTTCCATATCTGGCCAAAGTCTTGCCTTCTACACTGCACAGTGGCATACTATGCTTTCTGTGGAATGTCTTTGCCCACCCTCTTGTATAATCACATCAGCTGGTGAAGTTCATTTTGAATCAAATACCTTAGCCTGCCTCTTAAACCCATCCTTCAATTCATTGATATCGAAACCAGTGTCTAAGCACATTCTAAATCATTGCTTGGTTCTTCTTTCATAGTTCTTTTGCATTTCATCCCTATTTTATGATACTTTCAGTATAAAAGAACATTTTTACCCTTTTGAGTCATAAAGTCAAGCATAATTGATGATCGAATGCAGTATGTTACTCTTTGCTGATGTACAGGCCTGTAGTATTGTTATCTTTTACAGTATTTATGCAATTGATAACATTCAATCCTAACAGTTAATTTCTCTGTTTATTCTACTTTTAATTGTGTATATCTGGCAAGGTAGTTCTTAATTGTGATAACATTCATTTGTTTAGTGGCATCAGTGTAGCAGTCACATACCATCCAAGGCATGTGAAAGTGGGCAGTTAATGAACCAAAATAAATAGTTTCTCTTAATATAGGTTTCAAAACTATTTTCAAGAAATGCATTTGCATTCAACTGATTTTCTGCCTTGAATGGTAAAATCCTCTTCACAAATGGTGTGTAGTGCAGGTTATTTTGTCAGATTTTGGATTTCTCTATTAGGAGATGCAAGATTGTATTTCACATCTCACAACTAGAGATCTATCTATGGATCTATTGAAAGCACATACAAAACTAGAATACATGCGTGAGGGGCTGTCATATTTATCTTGGTTAATATAAATAAATGATGGTTCTACTCTACACATTTCATATAATTTTTTGTCAAGGAAATTAAAAAGTTGGACCATTATATGTGGAATGATTTCATTCACTTTTTAATCAATGAACCGACCATAAATTTTCATTTTTACCTTGATTATTTTAAATGTACATCTATTACTTAATTCTTCCAAGATAATTAGTTATTTTAAGGGTTTTTATTTAATAAGTTGGTATCAAGTTAAGAGGATGGATACTATGGTGATACATTCCTCAATTTTTTATGCATATCTAGAAATACACATAAATTAAACATGTTATAAAAGATGATATATTTGACTTAAAATGTCAATTACTGATAATCTCCCTTCATTAAAAATTCTTAGGTTAATGGAAATAGCATTTTGCCAATAGGTATTATTAAGAATATGCAGATTGGAAAAAATAATGAACATGATAATGAAAAATATTAAGGAAACATTTATAATTAGTCAGCAGCTCATCCTTGAAAATTTGCGATCGTTGGGATAATTCAAATTGTCCGATAGATTTTATGGAAGAAAATGTATTTTCCAGCCTCCATTGATGAAATATTCTCTAGAAAAATTTATATAGGCTATTTTAAAAATTTTATTCTAGGTTCCTCCTTGGGTGTGGCAACAGGGTGGCACACCTCTGGAACAACTCTCAGCCGGCAACTCACCCGACTGGACAGATCGAGGCAAAGCTGATGGGAACTCCGTCCAGCCTGACAGTGATTTTGGTAAGGAAGCCATAAATATCCCAAAGTGATGATTTGTGTAGAACTGATGTTCAAGAGACTAGGTGTAAATCTCTAGAGACAATTAAGAACTGTTATTTTTAATATTTTATTATCTCAAAACTGTGTGTATCTCTTTATCACTATCTTTCAAACTGTGGACATGGAATCAATGCTCCATGAATTTTTTAATGTATTAAAAGCATTACAATGCAACAATTTCAGAGTGTAAAAATCATTCGCCTTGACCGGGATTCGAACCCGGATCCCTCAATGTCCGGCTGAGTGCTTTAGCCAGTTAAGCTACTGAGGCATCCTCTTAAACTCTGAATTTTGTGGGCTCTTAAAGGAACAAGATGTTGTGACGGCATTTCATCACAACATCTTGTTCCTTTAAAAGCCCACAAAATTCAGAGTTTAAGAGGACGTCTCGGTAGCTTAACTGGCTAAAGCACTCGGCTGGACATCGAGGGATCCGGGTTCGAATCCCGGTCAAGGCGAAGGATTTTTACACTCTGAAATTGTTGCATTGTAATGCTACATGTAGAATATGACTCCGTTAAAAGTTACTGTTGCGGCATTTCCCACAGTTTTTTGAAATTTGTATTAAAAGCAGTTTAGATTGAATTCATTCCATAGTTCTACTTTTAAATGGGAAAACATTTCGAACTTTTTCATATTCATTGTCTAATTATTAAAGAATTTAGATCCTGCATAATTTGAGAATTTGGAGAACATTTTCAAGTGTTGAGGTACTGTTCTATAGTCTCTTTTTCCATATGTCATAATCATTTACCATCTATATTGAAAGTATCAGGAGCATTGTTTTGTTTTTTGTGTAAAATATATATAAAACATTGCAGTAAATGTTGAACTCCCCATTCAAGGGGAGTAAAAAAGAAGAGAAAAAGTTAATCCCTCTCGCAGATAGTGGCAACTGAAATGCTACTATTGGAAACGATATTGTCTTGTTTATCTTGTCGGTTCTAGAATTGTGACCCAGTCATTTGAAATAACAGTTGTTAACTTCCCCATTTTCCATACCAATTGTTTTCCATCATTCATCACAACTTTTGAGGTTAAAGATCTACACAGATTTGAAGAAGAAACACACACTTCTCTGCAGTAAAGCAACTTCATTCCACAATGCACTTTGGCCCACTTAGCCATCCTCAGATGTACAATGTTGTAATTGCTTGTATTTCATTCAAGTATCGACCCCTTGCACAATCCCAAAACGATTTCTTGGTTAATGATGTTTGGCTACATTGTAGCCATTACCAATTTAGATGTGAGTGATTGGAGGGTGATAAACATTCAAAATGCAACACGATAGAGGAACAAAAGATAGCCACAACACAACCTCATTTTGAAAATATCATTCTTGGACCACTGCCTTACATTTCAAAATGTGCTAAAATATCTGCAATTATTATCATTAAGCTTAACAACTGTCATGTTTTCTTTGTGTTTTGACCAGAATAAATGATTGTAAACTATGAAAATAATAACTTTATAGTGAAGAGTGTCAGGCTAGTGTTTACTAGGACCTGAATGATGAACTTCAACTGTGAAGACTTACTATTCCTGATTGGATGCATTTTGGACCCTATTCATATTGTCCTATTGTCTTTCAGATGAGTTCTCAAGCCAAGGAAGTGATAAAGAATACCAGAGTAGTATTGCTTATCCAGTCATCTCCGAAAATTGTGACACCTCAGCACCATCTGTTGGCAAATGCAGAGCTCTGTATGATTATGCTCCAAATCTTTATGATGAGTTGAAACTAAGACCAGGTGAGTGATTATGTGATGTTTGTTTCACTAAAAAATAGATATAAAGAGAGAAAAAATTCTCCCATTAAGGATGACAACAAGATGATACCTAGAACAATGAGGCCTTAGTTCCCTTTGACATACTCCTCTTGGGACTTCACATGCTTATCCCAGCATCTTTTCCAATTTTCAAAGACAAATGGTAAAGTCCTTTAAATCAAAATAGTCATCAGATGCCTCGTCGCATTCTCTTTTATCTCATCAGAATCAAGAATTTTGTGCTAGACTTGCAAAGTAGCTCCAAGCAGCAAGCAATGACCCAAGTTTTCTAAAATTGTCATAATTGGAGTCAAGGGTCTACAGCTATGATCCTGAAACCAAATCCAAACCGAACCATTGGTTGATGAGATGAAGGGAAATGAAACGAGGTAGCTGATGAGCATTCCGAAATTCAAAAGTACCTGGTTGTAGGTCTTCCATCATCATGCCCCAACTCTCTTATAATGTAATAATGAATCCTTTTTATTTGAGTGTGAATATCGTATAATGCTTGTCTACATAACCAAGTGAATTGTTGGAGCTACCAGGTGCAATTATATTACAAAATTTTCATTAAATATATAAACTGCAGTCATTCCTGGTTCCTAAAATGTAGTCCCCCCCCTCATCACCATCTCTTCCTTTGCCTATCGTTGCATTCCAATCCCCCAACACTATTAAAGGTTTCCCTGCAGGAACACATGTCCTCTAACTGATCGTATATGCTATCGACTTCTTCCTCCTCATGATTGCTTGGTGGCATGAAAACCAGAACAAAGACCAAGTTTTTCGGTTCTGCTTTCAACAATACTAGTAATATTCTATTCATTGTTAGTTCTATTTTGATTACCCTTCTTCCTAGGTCTTTATTCAATATTTTCGCAACTTCTTGTTGGCTCTCCTCCTTACCGCTGTATATTTAACTACAGGTATACTTCCTTCTCACCTCATATAAACCTTAAATATCTATATTTCCTCTTTCCATCTCTCCCCTAATTTCTCTAATTTTCGTGTCCCCGGCAAGTGGAGAGATCCGGTGTGTTCCCTTCCCCTTTCCTTATATCTTATTCTATGTGAATGAATATACATAATATATATATACACTAAGATAATAAATATTACACACACAGAAACATAAAAGAAGGACACTTACAGTAGATATTTACGTTTCGACGGCACGGCCGTTGTCATCAGAATCCGTGCCGTCTAAACGTAAATATCTACTGTAAGTGTCCTTCTTTTATGTTTCTGTGTGTGTAATATTTATTATCTTAGTGTTTGTGTGTTTGTTTGTCGCCGGAGAGCGTCATTTTCAAGATTATACATATATATATATATATATATATATATATATATATATATATATATATATATATATATATATATATATATATATATATATATATATATATATATATATATATATATATATATAACCATAAACACAGTAATCAACCCAAAGGTCGGTTTAGTAGGTGATGGTAGAGCTCACCCATGTACCAAGCCCGACGGCGTGTGAATATTCACACATCAGGGTAGGGGGGCCAGTTCCTTTCCCTGTGCCGGTTATGGTTTCCCAGGAAGATCTGGTACCCGAAAAATCAACTAGCTTGGGTAGTGCTGCAGGTGTCCAGAGTGCCTTGCCCGGGAATCGAACCCGGGACCCTCCGGTCAGCAGTCCAACATATATATATATATATATATATATATATATATATATATATATAAACACATACGTACATACATATACGTATACACATACACACATGTGCGCGCACACACACATGTGTATATATATATATATATATATATATATATATATAAATTCACTGATAAGTCATAACAAACACAGAAACCAAAACACAAAAGAGGAAAAACTCACTGGTTCTCGAATTTTCGGTGGTCCCACCACCTTTCTCAAGAGGAATTAGGAACAGAACTCTGAGTTCTGTTCCTAATTCCTCTTGAGAAAGGTGGTGGGACCACCGAAAATTCGAGAACCAGTGAGTTTTTCCTCTTTTGTGTTTTGGTTTCTGTGTTTGTTATGACTTATCAGTGAATTTACATTACACGTATGTGGGTTTTCCAAAAAAGTGTATATATATATATATATATATATATATATATATATATATATATATATATATATATATATATATATATATATATATATATATATATATATATATATTCAAACTTGAAAATCCCGCCATACGGCGCACAAATATTCATTCAAACAGAAATAGGTATAAGGAAAGGGGATAGGAAAACACATAAAAGGCGAAGACAGGACCTTTCCTTATACCTATTTCTGTTTGAATGAATATTTGTGCGCCGTATGGCGGGATTTTCAAGTTTGAATATGTGTTTGGCCTATGTGGCTCGTCTCTTCTTCTGGCTATGCGTGCCATGAAACGCACCGTTCCTATCCTTTACAATATCGTATGAATGCTTTTCTACTATCCTTTCCCCTTCTTGTGTCCCGTCTATTTCTCCTTTGGTGGGTGAAACAGCTCCATAACGTCATCTCTCGGGCAACATCTATCGGAGCACTTTGGCGCTTTATAAGATCGCAGATCTCAAGGTAAATCGGGTTTCCCTATTAGCTCAACTGGTAGAGCATCCGCCTGGAAAGTGGAAGGTCCGTGGTTCAAATCCCGGATAGGGAAATATTTTTACTTTCGTGATCTGCTCAAAAACCGCCTTCCCCACATGTCCTGTCTTCGCCTTTTATGTGTTTTCCTATCCCCTTTCCTTATACCTATTTCTGTTTGAATGAATATAATATATATATATATATACATACTGTTTGAATGAATATGTATATATATATATATATATATATATATACATATTCAAACTTGAAAATCCCGCCATACGGCGCACAAATATTCAGTCATTTCTTAGCCTCCCTGCTCAACGTCCTCGCCATCAACTCCCTCCTCCTTGAGAAAGCCTCCTTGTCTAGCGCAATTCTTCTCCTTACGTCCCTACTACTTTGACCGTATTGGTCCAAAACACTTCCGAGATATGTAAACTGTTCTACCTGCTCTATTTTTTCCCTGCCTATTTTAATATTTAGCTTAGCCTTTTTCTTTCTGGAAAATCGCATAACCTTTGTTTTATTAATATTGATTCTCATCCCATATCTATCGCACTGAACCTCCAATTCCCTCAGCAATGCTTGCAAACCCTTGGCTGACTGAGCAACTAATGCTTGGTCATCAGCAAACCTAACCGATTTTACGAATTCCCCTCCGACTTTCATCCCTACCTCCAGTTCTTCCCATGCCTCTTTAATCATTTCCTCCACATATACGTTGAAAAGCACCGGTGACAATGGGCAACCCTGCCTTACACCTCTTCATAACACTGCCCATCCGGACTCTCCGTTCCCCACTCGCACCTGAGCAGTCTGAGACATGTACAGAATGCGGATCAGTCTCCTGTCCCTCCAATCCATTCCTATTTTCTGCAACACACGCATTAATTTTTCCCAATTCACTCTATCAAATGCTTTTTCGAAATGTACAAAACAGGCAAATACGTCCTGATTGTATTCTATATTACTCTCGATTAGTGATCTCATTACTGCAATGGCATCATGCGTAACTCTTCCATTCCTATACCCAAACTGATCATCCCCTAAGTAATCATTTGCCTTACTCTCTATCCTTTTGTTGTTGATCCTGAGAATAACATAAGCTGCGTGGGGTATCAAACTTATTGTTCTGTAATCCTCACGTGATGAAGCCTTTGCCTTTTTTGGAATAGGAACTAACACCGATCTCACAAAATCTTCCGGCCAGATTCCTTCCTCATAGACACTACGAATCAGTCCATATATGGCCTTCTTCCCACCTTTCCCTAACCATTTCAACAGTTCTACAGGAATATTGTCCACCCCCACAGCCTTAGATGCTTTCATCTCCTTTAATGCCCGTTCTATTTCATCATCGAGTATGCCTGGACATAAGCTATCTTCTTCTACGTCATGTTCCTTTTCTATGTCTAACCTTGTCGGCCTAAGTTCTTTACCATACAGTGTTTCTATATATTCCTTCCATCTCTCTTGGATTTTTCCTTGTTCAACTATTATCTTACCCCACTTATCTTTAACTGTTAGCACAGATCTTGCCTTCTTACTTCCCGATAACAACTTACCCTTGCTGTATAGAGCACCAATTTCACCTTTCTTCTGTAAACTTTCCATATCCTCGCATTGAGATTTTCACCATTCTTCTTTTGCTCTATTTGTGGCCCTTCTCAATTTATTGTTTAACTCTTTGTACTTCATTTGCCTAACTCTGTGTTTACATTCTTCCATCTTCTTCTCTCATCCATCTTTGCAATCATCTCATCCGTGACCCATGGTTTCCTTATTCTTTTCCCCTTAACGGTTCCTATAGTGTCTTTAGTGGCTTCCAATATCCCTTTCTTGATACATTCCCATTTTTCTTCGATAGTACTCAGTTCTTTACGGTCATCCATCATTTTCTCTACAGCCTGTTGATACTCCCTCCTCGTTAATCCATTTAATGCTTCTAAATTCCATTTCCTAACCCACCGCCCTTGCCTTATCTTCTTGAAACGAACATTACAGTTCATAACAACTAAATTGTGGTCAGAGTCCGCATCCGCTCCTGGGAAACTGAGTGAATTTATCACACTGTTCCTAAACCGGTGCCTAACCATAATATAATCTAACTAATACCTTTCTGAGTCACCTGGCATTTTCCATGTATACCTACGCCTTTTGTGGTGTCTAAACCATGTTTTAGTGATGACTAACCCCTGTCTCCTGCAGAATTCAATTGCTTTCACCCCGCGTTCATTCCTCATGCCTAACCCATAGTCCCCCACCTAACCACCATCTCTTCCGTCGCCTACCGTTGCATTCCAATCCCCCATCACTATCAAATGTTACCCTACAGGAACACTTGCGATGATATGCTCTAACTCATCGTACATCTAATCGACTTTTTCCTCCTTGTGGTTGCTCGGTGGCATGTATACCTGAACAATGACCAAGTTTGTCGGCTTTGCTTTAATCTCAATGAGTAAAATTCTATCAGTCGCTTGCTCTATGTTGACTACGCTTCTTCCTACCCCTTTATTTAAAATTACAGCAACCCCTCGTTGGTTCTCGTCACCGCCGCTGTATATCACTGTATAATTGTCACTCTAGTAATCCCCGCTATCCTTCCATCTCACCTCGCAGAGACCTAAAACATCTATATTACCTCTTTCCATCTCTCGCTTAATATTTTCTAATTTGCCTCTCCTCAACATTGTCCTGACGTTCCAGGTTCCTATTCTAACTACTTTCGTCTTCTTCTGAGTCTTCTGTCCTGCTGCAGTTATTTCTTCCCTGCAAGGGTTTCATGGGATGACGACCGCGGAAGCCTTGCCTCTCCCGCTGCCGGCACGACACACGGCCTCTAGGGCCGAGTCCTGTAGTTGCCAGGAGTCATATTCTCTCTAGGGCCCATCATTACATTCTTGGGAATCATGATTGAGGTGGTTTCCCATTGCCTTCCTCAATAGTGTTTTTAATGTGACACCATCACTTAATGGCCGCCCCTTTGGGGTCAGACGCCTTTGCAGCTGCCTCACTGAGGAACAGACGCTGAGTGGACTACCTTTCATCTGGCTCCTAACCTTCAACCTATCTGGCATGGGTGACCCTTCCAGGAGTAATTATTATTACTCCCGCCAGCACAACTCTAGGTATCATCGGAACACACAAGCCCTTTCACCATGACAAGGTTGTAGTCCATGGGAGGGATATATACATATATACATATACATATACATACATATATATATATATATATATATAACTTTTGGACGGCACAATAGAACACAGAATGAAACAGATAACACGTAGAACAACACTGACACTGTAGATGATTTAAGCTTTCGGCCTACTCCGAGGCCTTCCTCAGGTCAGACTGATATATATATATTTATATATATATATATATATATATATATATATATATACTATAATGTACTCTACTACAACATCTCATCATCACAGATCACTTTCCTTGATGTAAATATTTCCCTAACTAGCAACAAATTTCTAACCTCCGTACATACTAAACCTACTAACAAACAACAATACCTTAATTTTAACAGCTGCCACCCCTACCACACCAAACGCTCCCTCCCTTACTCCCTCTCTATCCGCGGGCACCGCATTTGCAACCATCCCGAATCCCTTAACAAATACCTCAACAACCTTCACCATTCCCTCCTCCAACGGGGATACCCAGATTCTCTCCTTCACAAAAAAATCCTAAAACGATCCTACACCCCCAATCTTCCCTGAACCACAGACTCCCACCCTCTCTCAATATGCACCACCTACTTCCCTGGCATCCAGTCCCTTAAATTCATCCTCAAAGACCTGTACCCCATCCTCAAAAATCACAATGTTTCATCCAACTTTCTTCCTAAATGTCCTTCTGTTACCTTCAAACGGCCCGCCAACCTATCAGATCTCCTCAAATCCACCAAGCCTCTTTCCAAAACCCCTCCCACCCCTAGAATCACACCCACTCCGTGCTTGCGAGCAAGATGCAAAACTTGTCCTATTTTCACCACTCCACCCCTCTCCATCCCACCTTTTAACTCTCTCCCGCCCTTCCCCCACTCCTCATGCACATCTCAGAATGTAATCTATCTTCTGACTTGCAAACTCTGCCTGGCATTTTATATAGGGCAGAGCTCTACACCCCTGAACCTTAGGGTGAACAAACATCGCGCCTCATGTAATCCTTCTTCCCCGTCCGCGGGTCTTCCCATCCCAAAACATGCCTCCAACCACATCACCCCCTTCAACCACTGTTACAATGTTTCCGTGCTAGCATCCCTTCTCCCATCCGATAACCCTATAAAATTAAAAACAATGGAATTGGCATTTATATGGCTGTGTAAAGCCTATCAACATCCGGGTCTCAATGTCGTTCACTAAATGGGTGGGGGGGGCTGGGGTGGATGGAGGTGGATTTGTTTCTTGCGAGGTGGTGGGACAATTTATTCATCCGCGTACATTTTGTCATCCTTGTCCTGGGTTTTGACTTGTCGAGCCCTTGTGATGACTTGGTGAGTTGATGCCTTGGTCATGGGTGTTGTGGTATCTGTGGATGAATTGTTAGTTTTCTGTGTCACTTGTTACTATTTCCGCATCCTCCTTATTCCATCTCCGCTTCCCTCTGGCCTCCCTTTCCCCCTCCATAACCTCGTCTTTCACCCCTCTCCCACCACCTGTTCTCTGCTCCGCTTTCTCCCCCTCCACATACCCCTCCTTCACCCCTCCCCCACTACCTGTTTTTCCCCTCTACCTCGTCCCCTACTCTCTCTGCACCACGTACCCTTTTCCTCAGTCATATCTTATCTTCCGAAGAAGACGGAGTTCGAGTCCGTCGAAATTATCAAGATACTATTGTGAGTGTTCTTTTTATGTGTTCTCGTACTGTGTGTTACTGTCTAAGTTTTATATATATATATATGTATATATATATACGTGGGCAGTCCGATAAGTACTTAGCCTACAAAAGAAAAAATGAAAATTTTGGAAAAGTGGCGATTTATTTCTCAACATAGTCTCCTTTTAGCTCGATACACTTGTCCCAGCGATGCTGCAACTTCTTTAACCCGTCTGAAAAATACCTTTTCTGGAGGTCAGCAAAATAGGCCTCCGTGGCGGCGATAACCTCCTCATTTGACTCAAATTTCTGCCCAGCGAGTGCCTTTTTCAAGTTTGGAAACAAAAAGAAGTCACACGGGGCCAAATCTGGAGAATACGGTGCGTGGAGCAGCAATTCGTAGCCCAATTCGACCAATTTGGCCATGGCAAAGGTGGAGGTGTGAGCCGGTGCGTTGTCATGGTGGAAGAGCACTTTTTTCTTCGCCAAATGGAGCGGTTTTCTCTCCAATTTGGCGTCAAATCGGCCCAATAATGCGGCATAGTAGAGCTCTGTGATCGTGTTGCCCTCCTCCAGGTAGTCGATGAAGATCACACCTTGCGAATCCCATCACCTTTCCAGCCGATAGGACAGTCTTCGCCTTCTTCGGAGCACGTTCGCCGGGTGAAGTCCACTGTTTAGACTGTTCCTTGGTCTCTGGTGTGTACCAGTGGATCCATGTTTCGTCGACGGTCACGAAACGACGCAGAAACTCCTTCGGATTGCGCTTAAACAGCATCAAACACTGCTTTGAAGTGGTCTCACGGTTGCGCTTGTTGTCCAGGGTGAGCAAACGCGGCACCCATGGTGCCGACAGCTTTCTCATGCCCAAAATTTCATGCAGGATATGACCCACACGGTCTTTTGAGATGCCTACTGTCTCAGCCATCTCGCGCACCTTCAATCGGCGGTCTGCCAAAACGAGATCGTGGACTTTGTTCACGTTATCCTCCGTGGTAGCCATTTTCGGGGCACCTGGCCGTGGCTCATCAAAAACCGACGTGCGACCACGTTCAAACTCATTAAACCAATTTTTGATGGTCGCCATCGAAGAAGAAGAGTCACCGTACACAGCATCCAAGCGCTCTTTGATTTCGCTGCGCGATTTCCCTTCCAAAAACAAGAATCGAATCACCGACCGATATTGCTCTTTTTCCATTTTCCTAGAATCAGCGGACACACCTGCTTCCACACGTGGTCAAAACAAAACTACCAGTCCAATTCGGCTGAAATTTCAACAATAGCCGTCTATAACAATGTCCTACAAGATAGTAAATTGTTCTTGCGACAGTGACGCCATCGGGCTGTGAGGCTAAGTACTTATCGGACTGCCCACGTATATACTTGCCTTATATACTTAAAAATAGATATAAATATTACTTCACACATGGAAATAGATTTAAGGAAAAGGGATAGGAAAACACATAAAAGGTGAACACAGGAAAGGTGGGGAAGGTGGATTTGAGCAGATCACAAATGTAAAAATATTTCCTTATCCAGGATTTGAACACTGGATCTTCCATTTGCCAGGCACGTGCTCTACCACTTAAGCTAATAAGGAAACCTAAATTACACTAAGATCTGCGAGGTTTTTAAAGCTCCCAGGTCCTCCGATTGCTTGGCCTAGAAATGGCATTAGAGAGGTGTTTCACTCACCAAAGGAGAAATAGATAATACACACACAAGAAGAAAGGACCGATGGTTAGCATGGATACAATATCATAGAGGATAGGAACCAAAACGCTATGTTTCATGGCATGCATAGCCAGAAGAAGAGACAAGCCACATTGGCCAAATACACATTCAAACACGAAATCCCACCTTAAGAAGAACAAATATTACTTCACACATAGAAATAGATATAAGGAAAGGGGATAGGAAAACACATAAAAAACTTTACATTTTAGAGAAGAATTTTACACATAATTTCATCCCCCTTCAACCCCAAACACCTTCCATATTATCCCCACCCTTTTTAAAAATCCCATGCCTAAGTCTTCCCCTCCAAACTCTTCCCCTCTCATACCTTTCCCCACCTACTCCTGCCAACCAGTACTTCTTGCCCCTCCTTTTCCACAGTTCCATTCCTTCCTCCTCTTGAGAAAAGTGGTTAGACCGCCAAAAATTCAATACCCCGTGAGTGTCTCTTTTATAAGTGTTTCTGTGTTTTTCTCTTTGTCTACTAGTGCTATTTCCACTTACGTTATTATTCAAGTCCATGCAACTTTCGCAAAAGTGGTATACGAGGTGTGTTAAATAGGAAAAAGTCACACAGAGTCATATCTGGAAAATATGGAGGCTGGGGCATCGTCACAGTAATGTTTTTGGCCAAAAACTCACGAACAAGTAATGAAATGTGAGCTGGTGCGTTATCATGATGCAAAAGCCATTTTGGAACGAATTTTGCTGCCATGCATTTCATACCCAAAAGATTGGAAAAAATGTCATGATATGATCCAATCGATATGCCAACATTGTCAGCGACCTCTCTAATTGTGATTTGGCAATCGTTGATAACCATTTCTTTCACTTTTTCCATGTTTTCATCGATTGTTGACGTGCTGGGGTGTCCAGGGCGTTTGTCATCTTCAAGGTCTTCATGGCCATCTTGGAAATGCTTATACCACTCGTAAACTCTTGATTTACTCATAGCCGACTCACCATCGGCCTTTGTTAACATTTCAAACACTTTGTTACACTCTATTTAATTTTTTATGCAAAATTTGATACAAATTCTTTGATCCATTTCTTTTAACAAACGAAATTTGCCGAGCTCATAAAACATGTCTAACCTTAGTGGCTGTCACAGACAAAGTCCACAATGAAAACAGCTGAAAGTTTTATCATATGTCAGGGGTATGTATGCCAACAAAACAAAAAAAAGTTTGACAATCAGATTCTCCAAGCCTGCGAAATGAAAAAATTCCGGTTAATTTTTGAACACACCTCGTACACACACACACATAAAGACAGTAATGAACCAGAAGGTCAGGTTAGTAGGTGATGGCAGAGTTCAATCAGTACTAAGCCCAATGGTGTGTGAATATTCACACATCAGGGTAGGGGGGCCAGTTCCATTCCGTGCTGGTTATGGTTTCCAAGGAAGATTTGGTACTCGAAAAATCATATAGCAGGTTGGTTTGGCAGGTGATGGTAGAGTTCACCCAATATGAAGCCCGACTGCTTGTGACATTCACACATCAGGATAGGGCAGCCAGTTCCTTTCCCTGTGCCGGTTGTGGTTTTCTAGGATGATCTGGTACCTGAAAAATCACATAGCTTGGATGGAGCGGCAGGTGCCCTGAGTGCCTTGCCCAGAAATCGAACCCAGGACCCTCCAGTCAGTAGTCCAACGCTTTACCCCCTGGACTACCGCGACCCACACATACATACATATATATACTGGCCCGGCAATTTGAAAGATCCAGGGTTCAAGTCCTGATTAAGTAAATATTTTTGCCCTTGTGATCTGCTCGATTCTGCCTTCCCCACCACTCATATGTTTGTCTTTTATACTTATTCCTATCATTGTGAATAAACATTTTTTGCCATAGTTGAGTTTTTTGTGTCTGAATAAATACATATATAATTTTAAAAACTCACTGTCATATTACGGTGGTCCTATCCAAATTATGAACATCAATTACTATGTTTTGTCAGGATAATGTCTAATTATACGCATGCAATTCCTACATTATCATTAGAATTTAATATTTAAAATGGTGATTTGTATTTTAAATACTACTGACAAAGAATTGGAAATTTTACTAAATTGTTATTGTTTTATCTGTCTTAAGGTGATGTCATCAACATACATGACAAACAAGCAGATGGTTGGTGGTTAGGAGAGCTGAATGGGACAATTGGAATTTTCCCAGCCACGTATGTGGAAGAAATCAAATGAAGACTTGTAAGATCATCTTTTATTAGTTCTCCTATGTTCATTCATTTTTATAAGAAAAATAACATGTACACTAATAATGTTGTGGAAAAATTGTACCAAAAGGTATACATTTACTTCCAAGGGAAAATATCATTGATGAAAACAAAACTTTGGTCACAATCTGACATATTATTTACCCAAGTGTAACAATTTGAAAACTTTTTACTATGATAAATACCATGTTTTTGTCTTCCGGCTACATCGGCAGTTTATATTCATATTCTATAACTGCTTGACCTTGTATATATGAGTTTATTTTGTACATAAGCATGTGGCTATGTTTTTATTATGATAATTATATAAAAATGGAATGTGTTTTTATTCTAAACAGCTCTAAATCTGGCACCCAATTGATCATTTCTTTAATATTCAACAGTTTCTGGGCATATTACAATTGAGAAAATCACTTATCACCATAAACAATATGTTAATGGTTTGTCTTCCTAGTTGAAGAAAATTGTTCAGGAGGAATTACATACTCTATTCCTCATCATGTATGTTCTCATTGAAAGAGAGGTTCAGCACTGGCTTATTAAACTACATACCCCTATGTTAATGGATTTGTTTCTGCCTCATCCAAACGGGACCAACTACCAATTCCCAAATATGAATGAAAAATAAATATTGGTAACTTAACAAAAAGTAAGAATTAAAGATAAATAAGTTAAAAACCAAATCAAAAGAATAAATATCTGAAAAACCAATTAAAATGTTTAAATGATTAACAGAAGAATATACATTAAAAATAGATAACATTAAAGCCATTGAATTGAAATCGAAAACACACAATACAAGAAACCAACATAACAAGCTTAGAAAGGGTTAAAACTTGGGTGTAATGATAACTAAGGCTTATTCCTATGGAAATGGAATTTAAGGAAGTTCAGCAATATACCACCGGCATACTCATCGTACTCTGCTGCAGTTTTTCGACAGCATATACTCATCACATCAACAACACCGTAAGCATATTCACTTAGAATTAAATATATAAACATTTGTAATAAGGTATTCATTCTTTGGAAACGTACGTCTTTTTTTCTTTTCTTAAAGGTGTCAGTAAAGTCAAATATGTTATGTCAACAAATGATGGTGGAGGCGCTTAGGAGGGAGGAATTAAAGGATGGCAAGGAGTACCCTGTTGAAAAGCTTGAACAGAGTGCGATGAGGTATGGACATGTTATTTTAGCAATGATAAATAATTCCCTCGTAAAATATATATGCTGAAATATTTCAAATTAAGTGCAGAAGGAACTGTAGAATTCAACGGTAATGCGTCGGGGGAAAATCTCATTGTTAAAAAAAATATTTTTTAAAAATAAAGTAATTTTAAAAAAATAACCTGAATATTGTGGTATTTCAAATAACCCTTAAGTAAAAATCCAGAATTAGTCTGACAAAAATAATGGCTTGAAAGATGATCGATTGTTTTTATTGCGCTGAACGTTTTTCAATTGTTTTTCTGATAAGTGCCTCTAGATAGCATGTCCTGGCACATGTTTGATAGGCAGAACGCCACAAAAATGGGTATTTCTCGAAGAAAAGTTCAATTACAAATTTGATCACGATGGAGAATGTTTTGTGTGAAACATGTTGGGTGTATTACAACCCAATATACTTGGCCACCCACGAGATGTCGGAGGTCCATCACCATCATGCTGTTCGTGGAGTTCAGATCGCAGGAGGACCCACTATCCTGGAGTTGGCGTCTGCAGTTCGCAATCGCCTGAAAACCTACTGGGTGAGTGGTGGGGAAAGGCATACAGACTTAGTTACTTATATGGATAGGATCAAAAACTTACTGAATTAAAAAATTCGCGTTAGTTTAAAAAAATCAACATTTTGGTGAAGGATAAATTTCTAAAAGAAGCGACTGAATTGGAGGAACAGGTTAGATGTTATTCGACGAAAAATGTTAGGGTTTTGTAGGCGGATGATGTGGATGAGATTGTGGACGTATTATTTGCGAAGATTTTTAAAGAAAAATTTGAAAGTTCTGCGAAAGGTTCTGGGTGGTCCCTTGCTGAAATCTTAGGGCTAGAACTGAGGACCAATCGTTATCGACTACTGAGAGGGTCATCTTTAATCAAGCTTCCACCTAGAATAAAGCAAATGGATAGCGTTATAAATGTACAAAACAGCAATGACTTTTGCTTTAAATATTCTATTTGGGCAAAAAATGCAGCTATTAATCCACAGTGTCTCTAAATATTTAACGTTCAAGTTTAAAAGTGTGTACGATTCGAATTGTATAAGATATCCGGTGGAAATTTCCCAAATTGAAACATTTGAGCGCAAAAACAACATTTCCATCAATGTTTTCGGCTTGGATGAAAAAAATAACGTTTACCCCATAAAAATTGTCAATAAGGAGCTCGAGGATTACTGAGATCTTCTCTCCCTAATTGAGGGAAAGAAGTCACACTATTGTTATATCAAAAACTTTCATACATTGGTGAACAGTCACATGAGTAAACATAAATCAAAAGTATATTTTTGCAAACGTTGTTTAAAGCACTTCTATGGAGTAGAATCTCTTGCTGAACATGAGGAGGACTGTGCTAGAAATTCCCCAAGTAAAATTATTCTTCCCGAAGGTGATGACACTTATTTGGAATTGAAAAGTTTTTCACATGTAGCCCAACTTCCATATGTCGCACATGCAGACTTTGAGTGCGTCCTACTCAAAATCACAGGTTGTCCTCACAACGAGCATTCGTATACTGAAGCACGTCAGCAGCACGAAGTGATGTCTTTCTGTCTTCTCTTGGTGGCAAACAGGGGAGATTTTCGAACCTATTCCATACAGGGGTAGAATTGCAGTGCAAGTCTTCCTCGAAAAACGTACAGAAATGTCACTTTTTGTGTGAGGTGTGTATAAAACCACTATGCCGATGCATACATAGACTGATGAGGAAATTCTTGCATTTAACGAAACTTCTCTTTGCCACATCTGCGGCTTTGAGTTGGGTGAAGATCGTGTGAGGGATCACCTTTCAGGTAACTTTAGAGGTGCTGCTCACACAGCATACAATGTTAATTACAAAGTCCCCAACTTTCTTCCAGTCTTCATTCACAATCTAGCAAATTATGACGCTCACCTCATTGTCCCCCCCCCCCCCCCCGCGGGTAGGGGGATAGAGAATACTCCCGCAGTATCCCTGCTTGTCGTAAGAGGCAACTAAGAGTAAAAAGGCTGGGAACAAACCCCCAGCCAGCAAGGGATGCATCCGGAGAGTGCTGTGGATCCACTGTTTGTGTGCGGCCATACCAACTGGCCTGCGATCCACCCAGGTGTTTGCCATGCCTGGAGACCCGTAGGGAAAAGAAGGGGATCCTGGAGGGTGAGCTCTCTGGTTCCCAGCAGGGTTTCGGATGCCCTGTATGAACTGGGGAGCAATACCCCTCTTTGGCCTCGGATTTCGTGTAAACGGGAGGCTGGGAGCTAGCCACTCTCGGTCAATCGGCTTCCGTCGGTTTTTTGCTCCGGTGGCGAGTGCCAAGGTTTTGGGGGTCTACGTAGGGAGGTAAGAGATGTAAGGGCTTTGGTGGGCCCTTTCAATGAAGATCCACTCCGAAACAGACAACCACTTCTGAAGCTCTATATCCCTCGAGTTAGCCCTGGTGACCGCTCTGGTTCAGCGGAGTGGCGTCCCGAATGTGAGGCTCCATGATGGGTGGGGAGGTCGAGGGACGAATAATTTATTATTATGAAGGAAAAAACTTTCCACCAAGTAAAAGATCCCGTCCGGACACGGGCGGGGGAGATATTTTTCATGCCGCATGTAAGCGGTACTTAATAATGTCCTGCGCCACGGAAGGTGAGACCTTGGAAAAGGTGTCACCCTTTCTAATCAGAAGAGCCCTTCTGAAGTGTCGTTCCAGGAGACCCTGGGAGTGTCAAGAAACTTAGAGATGGTACACTACCAATTGAGACTGCCAACGACGAATAAGTTACTGGCAATGGGGAAGCTCCATGACATCCCGATAAAGGTGGAGGTGCACCGCATTCTGAACATCTGTCGAGGGGTGATAAGCCATTATGACCTTTTGTATGTGGAGGTCGACGAAATTAAGAGAGAAATGTTCTCTCAGGGAGTGGCTGATTGTCGTTGACTGACTACAAAGCGCAATGGTGGGACAATGAACACGACATGTCATCCTGACGTTCGCGCCCGATAGGCTCTGCGAGAATGTGTTCGTGGGCTACCAATCGGTCCCAGTGAGGCCATTCATTCCCAACCCCGTGCGATCCCTCCAGTATCGACGCTTCGGCCACGTCGTGTTGCGAGGGCAAGGCCATCTGCCCACGCTGTGGCAAGGAATCCCACGTGAGTAAAGAGAGCTCCTTGGAACCTCTGCGTCAATTGTGAGGGTGCACACCCAGTGTACTCCCACGATTGTCCGAAGATGAAAGAGGAAAGTCATGGAGATAAAGATACTGGAAAAAATCCCATACACGGAAGTGAGGAGCAAATACGCGAATAGCAAATAGGGCGCTCATCGCCTCAACTTTCTCCAGGTCCTTTGCTTTCGTCGCGTCAATCCCCGTACAAAAGTGTACCATCTCCACCCAAACTGATGCCCCAAAAGATACCGCTGCGGACATACGAGCAAAAAAATTAAAATGCACAAATGAGTCTTAGAGTAAGGTGGATGAGCCTCCTGCTCAGGTGGGCCATTCAAAGAGGAGCCCTCCAAAAACCATCAAGGGGAGCACGCCGAAAGGGCATGAAGGGACATCATCCCCTACACCTCCACCTAGGCCCAAAAAGCCGGAGGTAATTGAAGAGGACCATAGTATCTTTGATACAGAGGTCCTTGCGAGCGAGTGGAAAAGGAAACATCGCTTTAAGTGATGATCTCTTAAGTGACGGTCATCTCACCACGTTTTAATTAACCTCTTTATTAATTATTTCTTTATATTTTTTAGCATTTACAATGACTTTTATACTGCAGTGGAACTGCAATGGGTTTTATCGGCACAGAGAGGAGCTTGCTGTTTTAATGCACGATTTTAATCCCTCTTGCATCTGTCTGCAAGAGACATATTTTAAGACAGCAGACAAGGGTATCTTAAAGGGTTACACTTTTTTTTAGATTGGATGACATGAGTGGAGAACGAGCCCAAGGAGGAGTATCAGTTACGACTCATGAGGCCCTTTACACCTCCCGAGTCCAACTGAACTCTCCATTCCAAGCGGTGGCTGTCATGGTGCACATCCCTGAAATGGTGATGTTATGTAACGTCTATCTGGCGGAGGGTGCACCGGTGACACGCTGTAATCTAGAAGCCTTTGTCCATCGGCTAACTTGGCCTTTTATACTCATGGGCGATTTTAATGCCCTTGATCCTTTATGGGGAGGCCCAACGACCCGCAGCGATAGGAGAGGATGGATTTTATCTAATTTTATGGAGGATTTTAACCTGTTTTTATTAAATAGCAGCGAAAAAACTTGCTTTAACAGCTTCAATGGAGAATTCTCAGCTATAGATCTCTCTATATGCTCGAGAAGTCTAGCCCCAAAGGTGAAGATGTCCGTTCACTACGATCTCTGTCGGAGTGACCACTTTCCTCATCTCCTTGAAGAAGACTTCACTTCTAACAGTTTTAAACCTCTGGAAAACTGGTGTATCAGCCGTTGCTGGACTGGTAGCTGACTACCAGTCCAGAGGTAGGTAGACTGGTCGCTATTCAATGCCCTTTTTATATTCAAATACGACATTAGTCTCGACGCATTGCACAACGTCCAGGCACTAAGCTTAACGCTGGTATCAGCAGCTACCGCCTTAGAGCGCGAGCTCGAAAGGCCGGTAAGGAGGCCAAGTGGGCTTCCTGGATAGAATACGTCTCGACAATTAACCATAGAACCACAATCTCTCTCAGGCATGGGACAAAGTGAAGAAAATCTCCAGGTCCCAGGGCTCCTTCGTCATGTCGCCTCTGCTTATAGCTGGCTGGGTGGTGACTTCACCCCCTGAAATAAGCGACATATTCGCCAAGCAGTTCGCGGTCAACAGCAGTGACGATGGCTATGATGCCAATTTTACCCATATTAAGAGGCGATGCGAGTGTGTCCCTCTTAATTTCGGAGTAGGTCCAACACTGGTGGAATATGATGTGCCCTTCTCACCCTGGGAACTTCAATCTGCCATCAAAGACTCCCATAACACCTCACCAGGAGTAGACCAAATACACAACGCTTTTCTCCGGAATATTCCGGAATCAGCGTTGGGGTCCTCAATACCCTCAACCAGTTGTGGATCGAGGGTAGATTCCCAAATTCCTGGCGGGAGTCGGTAGTGGTACCCATTCCAAAACGGGGCAAGAATAAAAACGACCCGAATAGCTATCGTCCCATCTCTCTCACCAGTTGCCTGTGCAAGGTGATGGAAAAAATGGTTAACCGACGTCTTGTTTGGTGCTTGAAGAGGCGACACCATGACGAATGCCATAATATTTTAATAATGTAGAGTAATTTCAGTCACCAGTGGTAATGGCAATGGATGGTAGTTTCCCCTATCCTATGCAAAGCAGCCCAATATATATTGACAAACACTGCTGAATTCCAATGTTAATTTTTGGTTGGGTGATATATTTCTTAGTCTAGTCAGTGTGGAGAACAACTAAAATATAATTTTAGCTTTGCTGTTTAACTCAGGATGCAAAGATTATAACACAAAGTACAAAAGGAAGAATGCAAGATGGGAAAATATAGCATCCATTCGACCACAAACATATACATTTATGCAGGGTTATAATTAGGCTTATTGAATTTTATGAATTTTATAGATGCAGCATCATTATGCTTGCCAAAGGGTTTGGTGTATGAATCAATGATTCTGACTACACAAAATACTATTTAATGCTGTTATAATTAGATTTTAAAAACTGGCAATAGAGAAATTTTATGCATCTTAAAGTGCATTCTAATAAATACTCCTTAACATGTCTTTGCTGTTCAAAACTCTTTTTCCTGTTGCACTATTGATGGAAGTACAAGCAAGGTGAAAGGTAACCAGGCAGTACAAAAGCATTTTTTATGTTAAATTTCAATGACTGTTTTCTTTATTCGTCTTGGTCCGAAAACAGCACTTTTTGGCCTTCAAATCGGACAATAATATCGGAAGCAGCAAAAGACACTATAGGAACCGTTAAGGAGAAAAGAATAAGGAAACCATGGGTCACGGATGAGATGATTGCAAAGATGGATGAGAGAAGAAGATGGAAGAATGTAAACACAGAGTTAGGCAAAATGAAGTACAAAGAGTTAAACAATAAATTGAGAAGGGCCACAAATAAAGCAAAAGAAGAATGGTGGAAAACGCAATGCGAGGATATGGAAAGTTTACAGAAGAAGAGTGAAATTGGTGCTCTATACAGCAAGGTTAAGTTATTATCGGGAAGTAAGAAGGCAAGATCTGTGCTAATAGTTAAAGATAAGTGGGGTAAGATAATAGTTGAACCAGGAAAAATCCAAGAGAGATGGAAGGAATATATAGAAACACTGTATGGTAAAGAACTTAGGCCGACAAGGTTGGACATAGAAAAGGAACATGACATAGAAGAAGATAGCTTAGGTCCAGGCATACTCGATGATGAAATAGAAAGGGCATTAAAGGAGATAAAAGCAAATAAGGCCGTGGGGGTGGACAACATACCTGAAGACTGTTGAAATGTTTAGGAAAATGCGGGAAGAAGGCCCTATATGGACTGATTCGTAGTATCTATGAAGAAGGAATCTGGCCGGAAGATTTTGTGAGATCGGTGTTAGTTCCTATTCCAAAAAAGGCAAAGTATATATCATGTGAGGATTACAGAACAATAAGTTTGATATCCCATGCAGCTAAAGTTGTTCTCAGGATCATCAACAAAAGGATAGAGAGTAGGGCAAATGATTACTTAGGGGATGATCAGTTTGGGTTTAGGAAGGGAAGAGGTACGCGTGATGCCATTGCAGTAATGAGATCACTAATTGAGAGGAATATAGAATACAACCAGGATGTTTTTGCCTGTTTTGTAGATTTCGAAAAAGCGTTTGATGGAGTGAATTGGGAAAAATTAATGCGTGTATTGCAGAAAATAGGAATGGATTGGAGGGACAGGAGACTGATCCGCAAGCTGTACATGTCTGAGACTGCTCAGGTGCGAGTGGGGAACGGAGAGTCCGGATGGGCAGTGTTAGGAAGAGGGGTAAGGCAGGGTTGCCCATTGTCATCGGTACTGTTCAACGTATATGTAGAGGAAATGATTAAAGAGGCATGGGAAGAACTGGAGGTAGGAATGAAAGTCGGAGGGGAAATCGTAAAATCGGTTAGGTTTGCTGATGACCAAGCATTAGTTGCTCAGTCAGCCAAGGGGTTGCAAGCATTGCTGAGTGAATTGGAGGTTCAGTGCGATAAATATGGGATGAGGATCAATATTAATAAAACAAAGGTTATGCTATTTTCCAGAAAGAAAAAGGCTAAGCTAAATATTAAAATAGGCGGGGAAAGAAGAGAGCAGGTAGAGCAGTTTAATATCTCGGAAGTGTTTTGGACCAATACGGTCAAAGTGGTATGGACGTAAGGAGAAGAATTGCGCTAGGCAAGGAGGCTTTCTCAAGAAGGAGGGAGTTGATGATGGGGACGTTGAGTAGGGATGTTAGGACAAGACTCGTAAAAACTCTGATATGGAGAATAGCTATGTGCGGTGCAGAAACATGGTCACTGAAGCTGGAGGATAGACGTAGATTGGAGGCTTTTGAAATGTGGGTGTGGATAAGAATGGAGAAGGTGAAATGGACCGAAAGGAAAACAAATGAGGAAGTACTAGAGATGGTGGGTGAGGAGAGGGGTTTGTTGAGAGAAATCGTATGGAGGCAGGAAAAATGGATGAAAGGCGTATTGAGCGGTAGGGGAATGTTGAAGAAGGTAATAGAGGGGAGAATGTTGGGCAAGCGAGGTAAGGGCAGGAACAGGATAGGGATGTTGGACGGGATGAAGGGAGGAAAGAAGTACACCGAGATGAAGAGGGACCTGGTATAGATTAGTTTGATTGGTGGGGAGTCACAAAATGTTTATTTGATAGTTGTGTCCATCCAAAAACCTACCTTAAACGGTAGATTACCTAATAATAATAATCGGACAATAATGGCAACAGAACGGTAACAACAATACAAACACCCAAACCCTAGGTGGAAAAATTCCCACCCTGGTGGGAATCAGACCCGCGACACAAAGAAATCAAGATGTCCAGGTTTGTCTATGATCGTGATGTATTTAGCGGTTTTGAACTTTCACAGGGCGATGTCAATGTCAATAATGTACCACGCTTACATTCAACCTTCTGTTTGTCCAACACCCAAGCATACTTGAAAGAACCCTTGCCAATTTCTTGGGCTTCCTTCTCAAACTTCTCAATCCTTCTCTTGTCGATACCACCGCATTTGTAAATAAGATGACCGGTGGTGGTTGACTCTCCAGAGTTGACGTGGCCCATGACCACAATATGGACCTTATTTCCCATTTTGATTTCAGTAGCTTGGGTTACTCAAGATGGATAACTCCCGATGCCATAACAGAAAGAGAGGGATGTATTCTTCTATTGTATTAAATTTTACTAGAAATTAGTTCATTCAATTTCATGTGTTAATTTCATTAAGTAATCATGGAAAATTCTCCATTAAAATTCAAGTCATTTAAACTATGATGTCTTGTCAGTTGTTTAATTTCTATAGAGCCAACCCTCAAAAAATGCCTTTTTTTATGAATGGTGTAGTAAGGATTGCAGATGACTCGTGCAAACCAAACCAAATGCTAAAACTGTTGATGAATGTGTTCAGCATTTCCCCAATAACAGGATCACTATGTGCTGTAGCCTGCATAATGTTTAACTTACCTTCCCTTACTTATAACCCTGGCTATATAACTGAGACTCACAAAGGAAATATCCAATAAAACTAACTTTGAAGTTAGTACTAAATAGTGCATGGTGGATATGAAGTGAATAAGTATGAATTAGGATATAGTTAAGAAAAAATGTTGCCTAAAATATTTGAAAGGGGCCCTGAATCTGTCTGACTGACTGAGTCTGTTGTCTCATTTCTCACACAAGCTGTTCTTAAAAATATAATTTAAAAAATTTAGATTTGCAACTTGGTTATGGTGCTTTGTAAATAATTTTTTCATTGCATGATTAATTTATAAAATTCTTGAATATGTAAAGGCAAAATTTGAAGATCCAAAAATGTTTTTTTTTTCATCCCAAAAATACTCTTTGCTGATGCTGTAATAAGGGACTTGACAATTACCTTTCATTATGTAGCAGGCAAATTTTCTTGCTACCCTTAGTAAGTCAACATTTATTGTAAAATTCTTACTTGACACTATTGCTGCATGCCAAATGGATGTGAATTGAAGGAAGCAAGTTTGAACTTGAAAAGTCTGCAAATCCACAGAATGTGATCCCATAGTGTTAACTGTTATGGAACTCTGCTAATCCTTGATTGGTTACCAACCATAAAGGGAAGTCACATTTGACAATAGTACACTCGGAACAATCTAAGTTAAAAGAATCATTAAAATCTGCTTCTATCTGGCTTTTAATAATCAAACCACTTTACTTTTATCTGCTTCTATCTGCCTTGTTTCCTCAACAGTGCTGTATGCTCAGTTGTCACCCTGGAGGCAGTTTTTAGGTTGTGATATTTCTTTGTAGACTGATAATATTCATTAATATTTCCTTAAGCTGTTATTAATTGTCCCTGGCATTAGGATTAATTTTCTTATGAACCTATTATGGCAATACCTCTGTGTAATGTGATCATTCTAATATTTTGAATGTCTGATCACTGGCTAGAGATTAACTTTCTATAAAAATCATCTTACCTACTTTCACTATGCTGTTAAAACACCTTATGAGTCTTGAGGAAATATTTAATAGAACATGTAAAAAGAGGCCATAAGAAGCTTAATTTATCCTTCCTGTGAAAAATTTCTTGATGCCAAATGCCAAAGATAGTTATTCCTTACAAATTTGGGAGGCACTAATAAAATAGGTTCAACTTTTCCATTTACACTTGAACGGTAACCTAGGCTGTACTGTCAAGCATCATGTGAGTGGAATTCTTTTTTCCGAGAACCATCTCAGGCACATACCTCATCATAAATCCACCATCCCTTTGTATAAAAAATGGAGCTAAGCTTTAATTTTTGGAATCATTCCATGAGAAACAAAACACCTCCTTGTATATTTCCATCTTTTTTTAAGAGTACCAACCAGTTTTAATAGTTGACTGTCATTGAGGTCCAAAAAGATTGATGTGCTCTCCTACAAATGTCTTTAAGCAAACAGAACAAGATTTTAAACTGTAGCAAACTGGAGACTGGAAAGTGAGAAAGTTGTCACTCATCGTCTTAAGCCTCCAGTTTAGGATCAATTAGTCACTTTTGAATGTGTCATGTAAACCAGATTCATTTGGGTTGATTTCAGGTACAAGATACAGGAACAGATACAGGTACAGGAAACTAAAGGTGGCACAGGGAGAGGAATTGACCCCATCCACCCATACAGGAAATACACACATCATTGGGCTTAGTACTTGGTGAGCTCTATCCTGACTAATCAAAATAACCTTCAGGTTGATTGCTGTGGTATTTAGTGTATTTTTAATAAAACAATTAACTTAACTGTAGATTAATTTTGTGAAGTAAAATATTATGAAGTCTAAGTACCAAATTGAAATTGATATTAGCATAAATATTTACTGGCATTAGACAATTTACTTCTGCCATGCATTTCGGTATGGAGAGGAATAAATGTAGGTATATGGCTATCTAACGTGTAAATTCTTTTCATTCCAGGTACACGGAAGTCCTCTGGAATCATCTGGTCGAAACTGCTTCAGCTAGCCATTTTTTCAAATTGTTTTGGTTCCAGCTGAGTAAATTGAAGTGAATGATGAGCCTGCAACTGTTTATGGAGGATGGTCAAATAGATTCAACAGATTTAAGCTCAACTAAGGACTGATTTTTGTACAAAATATTGTACAAATTGCAGTCAACAATGGTTTCAGGGAAATAATGATAGAAAACATATACAACAGAAAACAAACCCAGCTAGCCCTGAAATCCATATATCACACACCCTAACCGGACAAGCACTGATGGCAAAGAATACCTTTTCTTGGCCACATCTCACTCAGGGGACAAAAAATACTCTCCAAAAATAATATCAAAGCAGCTTTTTACAACTCACATACTTTGAAAAACTTAATAGGTTCAGCCAAAGCTAAAATTGATGTAATGGAACAAAGTGGTGTTTATAAACTAAATTGTACAGACTGCAATGGCATCTACATTGGACAGACAGGGAGGACTTTAGACATTAGGATTAAGGAACACTGATCATGCTTCAGAAAGAAAGACAACAGATCACAATTTGCCAAATACTTCTTAGATAACAATCATTCCATTAACTTCACAGCAGACTTTTTATTCAGGGAAATGAAAGGTCGCAGGCTGAATGCTTTGGAGGAGTTAGCAATTTGGAATCCTTCAGTTCGATAATCTTGAAGTGGTCAATGATATCTTATACCTCTTCCGTTCCCCTGTCCTTAAATTCTTATCTACCTTTCCACACTACCCCACCCTCCACCAAGGCAGTGGTGGTAACCATCGTCCGCTAATGAGGGTAATCCTTTGTTAGCAAACAGTACCCCACTTTGTACTGTCTGAGGCAGAAACTGTCCAATACATCAATACATACCCTCACCTTCCCTTCACCCACTAATGATTGCTGCACCTACACTACCCCCCCTTTTACTCCCCTCTTTGCGCCTGACTATATAAGTTGAAAAATTTCATTATATTGTACCTGACGATGATGCACAGCATTGAATCCATGGTCGTAGAACTTTAAAAGTGTGTGGAAGTGTAAAGTCTCTCTTATTTTTTACCCTCATCATGAAGAAATTCCACAAAATTAAGCCTGAAACTGTTAACTTCATTAGAATTTATATGAAGTTGGGAAAAAGATGATTATATGAAAGTGATTTCACCCAGAAAACTAATAAGACTTCCTTTCATTTTTCACATTAACTATTACACTAAATGGTGTTTTGAAGCTGCTAGTCTGAAGCTCCCTTGTTACCATTTCATTGATTAACTTAATAGGCTTCATTTAATGGGCAATTATACCTGTGACATAGCATAGTTTCACTTCCATGTAAAAATATTGGTGTAATTTATGAATTACTCTTTTAGCAGGTTTGCTAAAGTATTAGAATTAAGTTTTGGTATGCTCCAAGCATTGATGTTTTGGTCACCTTTTAGCTCAAACTTGGTTTGTTCATCTATCACAAGATAGCATTCAGACAGCATCTTGTGCTATCAGAAATTCATTTAAATATGTTATGACATAGTATAATGGATAAGGGTATAATTTAGTTCCCAGGTACTAATTACTCTGCATTCCTTATACCTGACTAATCTGATATATATATCAGGTCCATAGACATACAAGGTCCATTTTCCTCCACTTACCTTGCTTTTCCTACATTCTCTCTGTTACTTTCTCCAGCATCCTACTTCCTCTCACCATCTCTTACATCTACTTGTGCTGCCTTCTTCAAATGTCTCCCAAGCTTCTCTCCATGCCTGGAACTTGATTGCACTTAATTTCCATAGCTTTAATTTTAATTGTTTTCCTCACTTATCTCTCTCAAAAACCTCCTTGCCATCCCATCGCCTGAATAGCTGTGTCAAAGCCAATCAAAACTATCATTAACCAACATTTTCACCAGTCTTTCTTTTACATCTTTATTTTTGGCCTAACAAAAACTTGTCTTTGTTGAAGCATTATTGACTAATTATCACTTTCTTTTAATCACCCTACTGTTTTTCCCACCTTCTTTTAATACGGGGTGCGGTAGCATACTTCGCTGATTTGATTAAAAATTTATTTCAAAACAGCAAGCTATGCTGCCGCATCCTGCACTTTGCCTAAATAGCCCAACTGCACATTTAAAAAAATTATTATTCTCCGCAATATACTTGACGCATATCCATTTTCTAATAAGGGAAAAACCATGATAATCAAAGTTTTATAAACAGAAAAAGTATGCAGCCATGGCTGAAAGTTGTTCTTCCAGGGATTTTTGTTGCCTGCACAAATTTCAGATGTCATAGTCAAAGTACAAGCCTAATTTAAGACATTGTTCCACATGAAGTCTCTGTTGCAGGCAACAGCAATGTGATGGCCACAGGAAACAGCTTTAAACTTTTAGTAGATGAAGTTCTCCCACCTTCCTGATTTATTGACCATGTATATATGTGTAGAAAGCTATTGAGATCTGCAGGAGACAGGGGCCCATCATCACCAACACTTAGTTTAGACACCACAAAAGCCTTAGAGGTACATGGGAAATACTAGGTACTCAGAAAGGTATCAGTTACATGTTATATTATGTTTAAGCACAGATTTAGGAACAGCATTAACACTTTCACAAACATAACTTGTTTTTCTGAAAAAGGTTTTACTTCTTAGTGTGCTGTTTCTAGTGAATCCTAAATTTTGTGAATACATGATGGCCAGTTTCATTTTCAGTACCTCTCCATGCTCTTGCGTTCTTCACTAATACATATTCTTAATCAAGAAACTATGCAAATACCATTTCATGATCCTGTCATTGCAATTTCTGTCAAAAGTGAAATTAGTGGTTTCAACCATGTTTGCCAAAAGAATAATCCCTTTCCTATTGACAGTATTTATTATTATGAGTATTAGAGTTGTTTAAATTTATTGAAATTTGCTTTAAATAGCAATTAAAATCACCTGCAAAACACATTAAGGTCACAAAAGTCACTTTTAAATAGTAGTACCTTGTAATGTGAGCAAACATTGATTTTATTAGGGCACCTGACATATTTGTTACTGTATTGCTTTGACCTGATCATCAGAAAGTTAAATTATTAATTAGACCCTTTTTTTTCATAACCACCATATAGTTACCTCCATCTGATTTTTCTGACTGATTAGTGGTGTTTATTGCAATGTATTTATTTGAGGATTTGGGCATATTTATTTTTGTTCTAATCTATGTCCCTCCCATGGACTACAACCATGTCCAACCATGAAGGGCTTGTGCGCTCCGATGACCCCTAGGGCTGTGCTGGCGGGAGTAATAATAATTGCTTCTGGTAGGGTCACCCATGCCAGATAGGTTGAAGGTTAGGAGCCAGACAAAAGGTAGTCCACACAGCGTCTGTTCCTCAAGTGAGGTGGCTGCAAAGGCATCTGACTCCAGTGGGACGGCCATTAAGTGATGGTGTCAAGTTAAAAACACAATTGAGGAAGGCAACGGGAAACCACCTCAATTATTATACCCACGAAAAATGATGGACAACATAGAGAAATTGAGTCCTGGCAACTGCGGGACTTGGCCCAAGCAGCTGTGTGTCGTGCCCGGCAGCGGGGGAGGCAAGGTTTCTGTGATCGTCATCCCAAGAAACCCTTGCAGGGGAAAAATATGAGCAGCAAGAAGAGAATACGCAGAAGAAGATGAAAGTAGTTAAAATAGGAATATGGAACGTCAGGACAATGTTGAGGGCAGGCAAATTAGAGAATATTAAGCGAGAGATGGAAAGAGGTAATATAGATGTTTTAGGCCTATGCCAGGTGAGATGGAAGGATATTGGGGATTACTGAGGTGATAATTATAGAAAAATATACAGCGGCAGGGACAAGAGCCTACGAGGGGTTGCCGTAATATTAAATTAAGAGTTAAGAAGAAGCGTAGTCAACATAGAGCAAGCAATGGATAGAATATTACTCATAGAGATTAAAGCAGAACCAACGAACTTGGTCATTGTTCAGGTATACATGCCACCGAGCAACCAATAGGAGAAAGAAGTCGATAGGATGTATGATGAGTTAGAGGATATAATCGCGTGTGTTCCTGCAGGGAAACATTTGATAGTGATGGGGGATTGGAATGCCACGGTAGGCAAAGGAAGAGATGGTGATGAGGTGGGGGATTATGGGTTAGGCATGAGGAATGAATGCGGGGAGAAAGCAATTGAGTTCTGCAGGGGACAGGGCTTAGAAACCACAAAAAACCACTGACACATGGTTTAGAAACCACAAAATGCATAGGTATACATGGAAAATGGCCAATATTTTGATTGAAATCATTTAACTTTGAGAGACTTTGCAAATGTCATTGATTTGACATTGCTTCATGCATCCATTGATCCTGAACTTTCCTGAAAACATTGTGGAATTGGTATGTATGTAGACTGTTAAGTAAAAATTAACAAAAGCTATAACTATCATCAGAATTCATCATTATTATCAGTATAACAATTTAAGACTGGTTAATTGCAATTCTCCATTCTTCTCTGTTTAGTGTTAATTCCCTCATCTTCTGAGAGCTTTTCTGTTTTACGCCCTTCTTAATTTATCCCATTTACTTGATTTTGGCCTTTCTTGTGGGATCTTCTCTTCAATTTTCATTCCATTGGGTTTATAACCAATCCATTGTGTCTCATGGTGTGTCCTATCCATCTTGTTCTCCATTGACAGAATTTTCCAAATGTTCTGTTCCTCTTTTACCTTTTACATAGTTCCAAAAAACATGGGTGAATGGGTGAATAACATCATCCATAGAAAAAATAAAACCAGGATATTACACATCATATCATGTCATAGTGATGTGTTTATTTAAAAAATGGCCTATTAAAATGCAACCATGCATTCATATATTATACGATCATTAATTGATTAATAATGTGACCAAGTTCTGAAGGAAATCAAGTTAGGTGGATGAGAGAAACTAGACCTTGCAATACTGTAATAGTTTTAAAATATTTAATTTCATTGTAAGGTAATTATTTTTCTCCACCAACTTATGCAACAATACTTTCAAAGCCTGCATTCAGCTGTCAACTTGAAGCAGGAAAGTTGATATTTTGTTCCATGCACAGGGCACAATTCTAGTAAATAAAACAGTTTCTGGCGTAACTTGGTGGAAAATCTTCATATTGTCATTTGAAAATGAAAGAACTTGGCTTTTCCACTTAAAAGTTTTCATTCTCACAACCTAGGTTTTGTTATAGTATAACATTCATTTTCAAATGACAATTCTAGTATGCAACTGTCTTTCAGATTTCTTTGTAAGTCAAGGAAAAGCTAAATGGAATAATTAATTATTGTTTAACCTAACCAGCAAACTAAAACTGTTGAAACTGGTTATAAAATCATCAACTGCAGTGTCAGATGTAATTGTTCTGATAGCATAACCTGCCAATATTAAAAAATACATGAGCTTAACTATAAAAAAATTCTTACAATTGGCCCAGAGTTGGTCCAAGATGAGTTATTTGCCAAAGAACATTTTGAACAGCCAAGAAGATGAAATATTGTGTCAATTAAATGTTAAAAAATATTTGCAGGCAGATTTTTGCGGTCATTTGTATCTTGAGATAGCCAACTCTCTATGCCAATGATAATATCTGCACAATAGCCTGAGGTCCGCTCTTCTATTTTTATGGGTTTTGCAGCTTAATGCAACGATAGGTAGATTCATTTCATGTTGAATGACATTGGGTGTTATGCCTGGTGGTATATATACATAGTACGTGTTTTTGGACAAGATCGTGTCAAATGTGCAGTATGTGCCCATTTTTCCGCTTGTCTTTTTTGATTAGCAATGATTTTAACTGCACTAGCCATACGAAAAGTGGGTGCCCTTGAAGTGCGCGTGTATGTCTTTTGATTTCGCAATGGTTGAGAAGTTTATGGTCTAACATTATAATCTCCATCATCAGCTGATCTAGGCTCAAATCTAGAATGTATGCTACAAATATTTAGCATGTCCACGTATTCTCAAAGAACTGCGAAGAATTCCTATGTACGAAAAAGGGTGGTATGAAAAGCTTCCGTACTACTTAAGAGAAACTGAAAGAACGTCGAGATAAAAAAAAGCATCATGCACAAACCTTTACACTCCTTCAAAACTAAAATGTCATAAGAATATCTATGGAAAAATCAAAAGTCATTTTGGTTTTACGTTAATTTAATACTTCCAACCATGCATTCTTTAAAGGATGATAATATCGAAACTGTCCGACACAGAATGTAAAAGGAATATAATTTTGACTAGTTTTTCCAAAGTGTGGAAGCAAATTAAAGCAACAAACGAGCTTCCTAAACCACTCAGAGAAAATATGAGTGTATAACACTTCCGTAAAAAGGAATAGAACAACACCGCATAGATTCAAAGCACAAAGACCATTGAAAGATTTAAGAAAGTAGCTGAACACAATGCCCCGAAATTAAAAAGATGTTTTTCTAAGTGGATAGAAGGCGGCTCAGCACCTTACAACTAGAAGCTCTCAAACATCTCATGCATGAAGGTAGAGATGATCAGAATCATTTACAGCCCATATATTTAACAATAATTTCATGATGAGTATTTGAACAAGTTATTGTTAGCAATGTTATGAGCATCCTTGACAGAAGGAAGGCAATAATCTGTAATCGAAGAATTAAAAATGAATATTTTTTGCCTTTTATCAAATTTGTGTTCATAAATATTCATTTTTATCATAGTCGAGCATTATGCGAGGGAACGAGATGGATATGATTTCTATGATGACAAACTTCATCGAAAAAAATTATATCGTTTGATTTCACCTTGTTACATCGCATAACTATACTATAATTATAATATACCTATATAATACATCATACTTATGATATTGACCATTTTGAATAAGAAGGAATGTCAACTCCCTTCAAAATCCAGAATGGTGACCTTCCTCATCAATATTCCTCCAGGTAAATTAAACAAAAAATAGGCAACACTGAGACATTGAACTTTTTCTATGTTTCCCATATGTGTTGCTTATTTCACCTTAGAAATCAAGCATTTTGCCATAAAAAAACCATAAACACAGTAATCAACCCGAAGGTCGGTTTAGTAGGTGATGGTAGAGCTCACCCATGTACCAAGCCCGGTGGCATGTGAATATTCACACGTCAGGGTAGTGGGGCTAGTTCCTTTCCCTGTGCCGGTTATGGTTTCCCCGGAAGATCTGGTACCCGAAAAATCAACTAGCTTGGGTGGAGCTGCAGGTGCCCATAGTGCCTCACCCGGGAATCGAACCCCGGACCCTCCGGTCAGTAGTCCAACGCTCTACCCACTGGACCACTGCGACCCACTGCAGGAAAAAAACGTAACATTAATTTAATGTAAAAATTTCATCCCTCAGAAATTTGGCATCAAACAATCTTTCGCACTTTGTGGCATGAAATAAGTTCCCTCACCACCAAATTTGAAGTTATTACTCCGTTCTCAACTTTCAATAGTCCAGCCGCCAATGGCCAATGTCGAAAGTAAAAAAATGTTAACATCCAAGTTAGAAAAATAAAAAGTTGATAATTGAATTAATCTTATGGTAATATTAAAAACAATGAGAAAAAAATGAGAGGTTCAATCATCACTGGTGATCACTAGTACGCATGTTTACGGTTTATTGGGTTGACCGTAAATATATTATGTCATCTGATCTTCAAGATATTTTGATGATTTGTGATTTTAATATTGAAGAAGGATTGCATGTTTTTTCGTCAAACAATGAATGCATTAAAGTCTTTGAAATTGCCTGCGCCATCCATTGCTGCGCTGCAAAGCAACGATTTCAGAATATTTCCTCTCGTTCGATGATTGTGGATGCAATCTTCACTGCGAAAGAGATTATTTGGAAAAATAACACATACATTTGTGTGTGGCATGTGTTTTTCGTATTTCCAAGACAACATGGACAACACATCAGACGACAAGGTAAGTTTGTATTATCCATTTGCCCTTTTCTGTAGGGAATAATAGATAAAATCACTATTTAACGTCAAGATTTACGTGAGTTTGTACATAATTCACACCTATTATTTGTTCCCTGAAACCTAATCTTATACTGGGTTCATGAAAGATCGACGCAGGAAGATTAATACCAACTTGTTTGTGAAAGGTTTGTTTTATTTGTTTACCCTCTACTTACAGTTCCAATTGTAATACATTGCCATGAGAATCTAATTAATTAATCTTTACAGTTTTGCGGAAAGGAAGGAAAAATTAATATGAATTATTACATGAATTCGAACTTGAGCGAAGACTTATGTCCCTGACACGGCCAATTAAATTTGGAGATAATTGGACAATTTTAGGAATTTCATAGTTTAATGGTGATTCACAAATATTCGTCTCACCATCAATCACTTGAACAATTGTTCATGGTACGAACTTCTATTAATACGCCATCGTATTTCAGAGTTAAGGGTTATCAATGAACTTGATTTGGATCGTTAAATAGTACTTTATGGTGCGATATATAGTAATTTCACTAAAAGGCTTTTAATTCTTGGTAATTATGCGACTATCATACATGCTACAAAAAGCATAATTATGGATAGACTTAATTATCAATCTGTCTATCAGTCATTTGTTATCCAGATGACACAGTGTTTTATCGTCATTCCTGGCCGGAGGAATATCGTCCGCCGTTGCCAAAACGGCGGTGGCACCTTTATAGCTTATCGACAGCTAGCTTTTTAATCTAAAGTTAACTTAAGTAAATACTGATTTATTTAAATACTTTTACGAAAGTTGCTTTAAGCGCTTCTACCTTTGAGCATCACAATTCTGCCCCACTTCAACCCTGCTTAGTAAATCAAATGAGTTTCCAATCAAAAACATTGAGATATCTTCCGAAGGAACCGAATTTTCTCCTCCGAAATATGGTGATTGGACATTCTTTAGGCAATAGAATTTCTGTATTTAAGTGCAAAAGGGAAATGAGTTTTAAATAATTAAAACCTAAGACTATTTTGCACTTGCACGAGGTATATATTGTTTTGCCGAAACTATAAAATCAAGATTCATGAGAATTCCATCATAGAAATAAAATAGCAGTCTGTATAAAAATAAGTACCAAATTCACTGACACTGCCTTCAAACTATTTTTGAATAACGTTTATGTAGCTTCCGCGTACTCACATCAATTTTTACAAAGTCAAATTATCTTCACCAATCTCTGCTCTCAAATAGTATTAAAGGCCGCCCAAGTTTAGCTTTTTCAAGTGATGACCATTCTTGGAAAGTTCATAGCCACCTGAAAAACCTGCTTCTGCAAGACCCAATTAGGATTATTCACACATGACTTACCTTTATCGGGTGCAAATGGAAGACAGGTGGATGCTATCTTTTTAGATTTTTAAAAGGCATTTGATAAGGTTCACCATGGTTAACTTATTGATAAATAACGGTTGCAGGTTTTAAAGAGGGCGCAATAAATTGGGTTGAAGACTCCTTCAGAGCGGGAACAGAGGGTAGTTCTTTACGGCATAGGAGTGACCTCGGGTGTACCTCAGGGAAGCGCATTCGTGCCATTGTTTTTCTTGATTTTTGTTAACGATTTGAACTTCAAAGTGAAAAGTAAGATTAGGATGTTCTCGGATGGCACAATGATTCATCGGAAGATATCCGGGGATGTGGATCGTTTCATTCTAGCACAGGATATACATTTTCTAATGAACACTAGAATAAAACACTAAAGAGTGTTCAAATGGGATTGGCATTAAATATTAATAAATATTCAGTGGAATTTCTTTAAACATCAACGGGATTTGTTTACAAATTAGCTAAACTTGACCTAATAGTAGTTGATATGGTAAAATACCTAGGTGTTACATTCACAAAAGACAACTTGGGGAACCCACATACGTAAAATCTGCGGGCAAGTATATACAAATTTGTGATTTATTAGATGTATTGCCAGCAGAAGTTACTCTATGGTCAAGGAACGTTGTTACCAGGCTCTTTTAAGGCCTCATGTAGAATATGCATGTAGCGTATGGGTTCCGAGTGAAAAAGATCTCATTTGGGAAATTGAGAAGGATCAACCCCGGACAGCCTGTTTCATTAAAACTCTTACGATGAAACAAAAAGCTTCACCGAAATGCTTATGAAGTCGGAGCGATATCTAACCATATACTATTTGTTTCACTCGCTGGCTCTCTGTCTATGGCAATTCTTCCTAGGTTTACCAATCTGGTACACTAGTTGACCCTATTCACTGGCCCTCTTTTTTCCGCTGTTTATGATTCTACATCAATAACTCCTGTAATCCACGAACCTCTTCCGCATCAACCCACATATCCCTAAAATGTATGTAATTTCCCTCTCACTGTCCCTGTTTCTATATATTTCTACGTGACTGTCATCAGCATCAAATTCGTTTAAAATGAGTAATTTTTAAATGAATGTACATATTTTATATTCAGAAATGCATGTGTGTTTGTTGTTACAACACCTTATACCAGAGGTTCTATGAAATACCTTCCAGAATTGTGTGTTTAAATACGTTTAATATCTTAACCTAGTCACATGTGATATTAGTTTGGGACCCACCGTTCTTACAAACCATGTTGTAGATTGAAGAATCACGTTTGCAAGTTAAGGGAAGTAAACATTTGATTTCGTTTTTCGGAAACAAAACTATGTGAGTACCATTATAAACCACCTACATCCAACACAACCTCCAAACCACACACCCAAGTAAATGGTGCACAGTGACGCCAATAGTTTGCCGGCGCCACTACATTTAGTTCATTTAGAATTTTTTATACCTTTAATCCAATTACTTTCAGTAGATGCCTAGCGGAATATTATAACTTGGTTCATTTTCAAAAGAGCGCTAGGGGACGGAGTTAAACCCCATAGAGCAGGGTGCTTGCAGTGCTGCGTCCGGTGCGACAGCTATGCCTTTCACTTACCCATTGGAGGTCGTCCTAAGACATCAACAAATGGCTGCTCTTATGGAGGAGAAGAAGAAAAATTCCATTGATACAATCAAGACCATTCGCAAGTAGGTGTTATGATTTATTAAGTATTATCCTACAAATTAGTCTAACGAACCTCAACATGTGCCTTAGCAGAGACATGTACATCGCTCTAACCACCAAACAATTACCATTTCTAGAGTCCTTGGTTAGACATCATGCCATCGCATGCTTTGTAAATAATCCACCATACTTTTTTTTCGAACACCTGACTACAAATTTAATACAGTTGAGCCGTTTCCACGGCTTCTCCCCCTAACCGATTCCCCCGGTTGAGAAGGCCAATTGAAGAGGGCCCCAATCGACAAATCAAAAGGGCCCCCGGGTATATATATCGGGGAAAAACCCGAAGAGGGGGCTGTTGCGGAGAGGGAAGCCGACGGACTCCACGCCTCCGTCTCCAGTCGCCGCCGGTAGCACGGTATCTTCCCCCCCTCCTTTACCTTACCTTCTCCCGACCATTCCAGCGCCCTCAACTGGTAGCAGAGCGTGGTTTAAATATTTTTTTTTGGGGCAGCATGGAACCGGTAGGATTACCGCGGGGGACCGCTTGGATAAATGAGTTATCCAAAAAAGAGGCAACCGATACGTGCCTTAGATTTGGTATTAGTGGGGAAGGCACTCCAGTCGATATTCGCGCCAGACTCCGCGAATACGTTCGGGGTTTGCACAGCGAGGAAGTGGACACCCCGACGTCACTAAGTACCAGGGAGCATACTGACCGCTCTCTAGGCGATATAGAGAGGGTAATCGCGGCAGCGACCAGGTGGGAGCTAAAATTCAGCGGAGAACGAACGGAAAGTGCGATGGGGTTCATGGAGTCGCTTAACCGATTCAGGGGCCACCTTGAGCTCTCCGAGTGCCTAAGCATGAAAATACTTCCCGAAATATTAAAAGGAAAGGCACGCGAATGGGTTTGGGGAAATAATTTCACTAGATTTAAGGACTTCGAGAGAGAGTTTAAGCGAACCTATTGCGCTCCGAGTTACGAGGTCCGCATGAAGCGGGACGTGTTCAACAGGAAGCAAGGACCCCGTGAAAGCGTCGCGGAGTACGTCTCTCTGATGATGAGGATGAATGGAAGGCTCAGAAACGCATTGGGAGAGGACGAATTGCGCGATGTAGTGTGTGCGAATCTCCACCCCGACTATTTATTGGGGCTAACGGACACTCCGCGGAGTTTAACCGAATTGGTCGAGTGGGGGCGAGGCCACGAAGGTAGGCGGGAACTTGCGGAGTCATATGAAGTACCCGTCGTAGAAATGGTAGATGTAGACTTCCACTACAGAGGCGAAGATCGTACCTCTAATATTAGGTTCAATGGAGACCCGGGTTATCGGCTTCCAAACCAAGGATTCCAGAGGTCAGGAGCAGCCAAATGTTGGCGCTGCGGTCGAATAGGTCACCTAGCCGTCCAGTGCCGTGAACCCGCAAGGCAACGAGGCCAGGGAAACGAATACCCCGCGAGGCGATGAGGGCAAATCGCCGTCGCGGGATTATTCTCACGTTAAGAAACCGCCCGAGAAGCCCAAAGTGCGTCACGCCGAGGAGTATAGTGACAGTGAACGGCCAGTCGGCCCAAGCCTTGCTCGATTCCGGGGCGTTTCAGTCTTGCATTTCGCGGTGTTTTTTTCAAAGTTTGGTTGTTTCACAGAATAAAATACGAGAAGTCAACATGCAGTGTAGCGCCTTCAACGCTAGTCGGGTACTGGTGTCCCAAGCGGTGACGCTGCGTGTAAAAATAGGAAATTGCACTTGGGACCATGAGTTCCTAATCATAGAGTCCAGCCCAGTCACGGTAATCTTGGGGGCCGACTTTATGCTAAAAACCGGCATGGTGTTGGATTTCGTTACGGGAACTTTCTCGTTTCATTTTCAACCGACGGTTATTTGCTCCCTCATAGGTACTGAAAACGAGCGGACTCCCTGGCCAGAAGGAAAGGGGAATTTTGACCTAGGGCATCTTACCCATGAGAGGAGGACTTCATTAATGAAGGTATTTAAGGAATTTGGGGACGTGATAACCAGCAAGTTGGGAGAAACTGAAATAATGGAGTACCGACTCCCTTTAATCGATCGGGAACCAGTGCGGTCCCCACCATTTCAGTGCACCCCCCCGAATTTGGATAAGATGAGGGAGCATGTACGATATTTGCTAGAAAGAGGGATTATTCGTGAGTCCAGCTCGGACTACGCCAGTCCGGCGTTCCTGATTCCCAAAAAAGGGGGTTCTTCGAGGTTGGTAGTGGATTATCGCAAGCTAAACAAAAAAAATAAGGTTTGACGCATTCCCGTTACCGACCGTAGAAACTGCTTTCTTCCATTTCAAAAAAGCGAAGTTTTTCACGATACTCGATCTGAATTCCGCGTATCATCAAATTCCCCTCGCGGAAGAAAGTAAACGGGCGACGGCTTTCATTACACCGTTCGGGTTGTTTGAATACGAGAAATTGCCGTTTGGGCTATGTACGGGAGGCCAAATTCTGTCCCGGTTACTAGATAAAATACTGGGGGATATCAAATTTCGCTTTTTGTTTAATTATTTGGATGATTTACTGATATACAGCGAGACGTTCGAAGAACATATTGAGCACGTCGAGGAAGTTCTCAGGCGGTTGAGGAAGGCGAAATTAACAGTCAACCCTCAGAAAATGTCGATTGCCCTGGGAGAGGTAGGGTTCTTGGGGCATATTTTATCTGCCGGTGGGATTAGAGTAGACCCCGAAAGAGCGAGGGTGATACGAGAATTCCCGCCAACAAAAGACCTTAAGGGAGTGAGACGGTTCCTGGGAATGTGCAGCTATTACTGCAAATTCATTCCTTCTTTCTCGGAGTTATCGGTCCCATTAAACGCGCTAAAAAAGAAAAATTCAAGGTTCCGGTGGGGTAAAGAGCAGCAAGAAGCCTTTGAGGCGCTTAAGGTTAAACTTTCCTCGCCTCCAGTATTGCAAATCCCCGATTTCGGGAAGGAGTTCATTTTGCATACCGATGCGTCGGGAAACGCAGTCGCAGCCGTACTATCTCAGAAAGTCGAAGGGCGAATGGCACCGGTAGCTTTCGCTAGTCGGACATTGACCGACGCGGAAAAAAAATATTCTGCTTACGAAATAGAATGCTTAGCAATAATTTTCGGGGTTGAAAAATTTGAGAAGTATTTGTTAGGGCGAGAATTTGAATTATATACGGACAACGAGGCACTTTCATGGCTCCGCAAGCACCCCAAACAGTTAGGACGAATCGGACGGTGGGTTTTAAGACTCTCTCCTTTTCGCTTTAAGCTGAACCACGTACGGGGTTGCGATAATGTAGTAGCGGACTGCCTATCCAGAATGTTCGGAGACCCGGGGGCGGTGGATGTGAATGAAGCGGAGAATTCTATAGGTGTTCTGGAGCAGATCCCATCGTCCTTTTTATCCATTCAACAACATCAAGAAAACGATCTTGAATGCGTCAATTTAAAGAATAGACTCAACAATGGAGAAAAAATAAATAAATTCAGAATAGTTCGCGAACTATTGATGTACCGCCCGGTTAGTGCCAAGCGTAATAGGGTGGTCGTCCCAAAGATAGCTCGGCAAATGATCATGCAGTACTTCCATAACTCGGTAGTTGGGGGCCATTTAGGCTTTTTAAAAACGTGGCGAAAAATACAACGAGATTTTTACTGGCCGAAAATGTACGGGGAGATACGCCGTTATGTAATTTCGTGTCCCGACTGTCAAAGAGCGAAACCCGTCCTAAATAGTCGAGTGGGACTGCATGCAGCGCAGGTATGCAAGGAACCGTGGGAGAAGATATATGTAGACTATATGGGACCGCTAACGCGGACCAGGAACGGGAATAAATGTCTAATGGCCGTAGTGGGCGGCTTCACGAAGTTCTCGATCTTGATCCCTACGCGAGACATGACAGCCCGCACTACAATAAGGAATTTAACCGATCGGGTTTTCGCGTTCTGCGGGTTTCCGAAATTCATAGTGTCAGACAACGCGGCCCAATTCACATCAGAAATCTTTAAAGGGATGTGCTTCAAGTGGGGTATTAAACACATCACGACGACACCATATTACCCTCAAGCATCCCAAGTGGAAAGAGTGAATCGGAACCTTAAAATCGCGCTAACCATCTTCCACCACCGTAGCCAGGACCGGTGGGACGAGGACCTGGGAGCTTTGATGGTGGCTTTCAACTCGGCTCATCACGAGAGTATTAAATGTTCCCCGGCGAGCTTATTTTTTGGACGGGAGTTGAACCATCCTCTTTCGATCAAGTGGGACATCGACGAAAATCTGGCAGAATCCACCACAGAAAAAGACCTCGAGCAAAAATGGGAAGAAGCCCTAAGAAATCTAAAGCGGGCCAACGAAAACGTGGCGGTTAGGTATAACCGTGGTCGGAAAGCCCAAGGATTTAAGGTAGGGGACAGGGTCGCCTACCGTCTACACCCTATTAGCTCCGCTCCGGATCAGGCGACGGGGAAGCTCCTCCCGCGGTGGTCAAGGCCTTGCGTCATTACAAGCTTTACTAGTCCAGTAACGGTGGAATTAACTGAGGGACGCGAGGGCAGGTTCGTCAGAAAATGTCACGTATCACAAATTAAACTGTTCCGCGACAGGGAGGACGGCGGGGACGGTTTATCGAGCACGGTGTAACAAAAAATTTACCACTCCTCCCCCCCCACTTCTGCGTATTATCTGTAGAAGTGGGTACTATACCCACTCCCTTCCGTGTGACCGGGCGGCGGAGCGAGCGGCGGGACCGAGTCCGAGGTTTCCCAGAGGTCCCCTTGGGACCACGGGTTACGAGGTTACTAGTGATTCCCAATAAGGTGACGGAATGAGAATGTGGTAATCCAAATTTGAAGCTGTGTACTAGGAGTTTTAATAAAATCACTTCTGTTGCTTTTCTTTTGAAATGGCTTCGTCTTTCTTTTTGTGAATCAACAACAGCGCTGACAAGTTTAGCGATAACACGCTAATCTAGCGTGTAAGTGGGTTTCATTTATTCCTCCTATTCAAATTTCAGTGTACAAATAACGCTTATTTTCTGTTAAAATCTTAAATTTGAACATGAGTAAGGGCTTTGAAACGGCGCCTTATGGATGTTCTTGTATAGATCTCTGGAATGGAATTTTGGCAGCAAAACCAAATCTGGGATATTGTTCTGTTCAGTCTTTTGTTCTTTTCACCGTAAGCGGTGTTGAAAACTGCCAGGTTGCAGGACGGAAATGTCATTCTTGAATAATCAGTATTAAAAAAAACACAGTAATCAACCCGAAGGTCGGTTTATTAGGTGACCCATGTACCAAGCCCGACGGCGTGCGAATATTCACACATCAGGGTAGGGGGGCCAGTTCCTTTCCCTGTGCCGGTTATGGTTTCCCAGGAAGATCTGGTACCCGAAAAATCAACTAGCTTGGGTGGAGCTGCAGGTGCCCAAAGTGCCTTGCCCGGGAATCGAACCCGGGACCCTCTGGTCAGCAGTCCAACGCTCTACCCGCTAGACCACCGCGACCCGCTAATCAGTATTATGTAGAGCTTAATTATTTTATTGCATATTGTATGAATTTTGTGTTTATTATGTGTTCTTGAAATATTGTATGGACAAATACTTCTCATTTGTATTGGGCGGATCAACTAACTCACCACGACGCCATACGAAAGGTGGAAATAGAGTTTAAGGTAAAAGGATGTGTGATCATGAACATGCACGTTGTGTTTTGAAGGTGGAAATTTAAACGATATCTGTTCATCTTCGCCGAGTGTCGTTTAAGGAGAAACTTCTGAAAAAAAACGGTACATTTTTTTTTCAACTGGACAATTCGTGAAGACACAAGTGTTACTGTTACCTTATGTCTCCATATTGTATTGGCTGATGAGATTAGTGAATTGTGTATGTGCTGAAGACGATAACGATGTTAAAACCCATGCGAGTTTCGACCGAGAGGACCGCATGTCTCCCAATCCCCTCGCGTTGCGAAACCCCCCCCCCCCCACCTATCCATTCCCCACCTTTCCGAGTTACCGTGAGCTACAGAAAACTTCGCGTGGCGTGGGCTAGTGGGGTCGTCCTGGCGATGGTGTTGGCAGCTGAAGGGCAGGTCGAGAGACATCCGGATGACGGAAGACCGATGCAACAGAAGTTGCGGTTTCGATGGTCCCCCAACACAAGCAGACTACGCCGCCGGTGTGAAGGGGGGGGGGCGGCGGGGGAGGATGAGCCGTTTCCACGGCTTCTCCCCCTAACCGATTCCCCCGGTTGAGAAGGCCAATTGAAGAGGGCCCCAATCGACAAATCAAAAGGGCCCCCGGGTATATATATCGGGGAAAAACCCGAAGAGGGGGCTGTTGCGGAGAGGGAAGCCGACGGACTCCACGCCTCCGTCTCCAGTCGCCGCCGGTAGCACGGTATCTTCCCCCCCTCCTTTACCTTACCTTCTCCCGGACCATTCCAGCGCCCTCACAGTAATTCCATGTGCCTTTCTTTTTTCTCTGCCCTGCAGTAGGGAAGGGACATGGAGAGGCCTCTATAAAGGGGTCTCCATCCACTTCCTAATTTGGCCTCTTCAAGTCGGGTTAGCCTTCGCTAGTTACAAGGTTGCTAAGAAATTTCTTTAAACAAGACTCCTCTGAGATAATATAACTTATTTTAACCTATTTTATTATGCATGTTTGGTCCTATTACCCAATTGCTTAGAAATATCATTTTCAGGGAAACAGTCACTCAATTACTCGGGTGTGTTAGACCTTTGTGACCGTAGACTTTGTGACCATTGTGACTGTGCAAGTGTGTGCGATTCATAAATGTCTAGGACACCTAAGCGATTGAGTGATTGTGTTTACATAAGTCGTTTCTGTTTCACTACATCCTTTTATAATTTTTCATTTCTTTGTGTGATTGACGGGTTACTGACAAAGGAGGGATCCTTGAAAACCCTGAGTGTGTGTGTGAATGCGATTCATGAGAGTGAAAGTTATTTCGTAACACACCCTAGTAATTGAGTGGTTGTAAGTTTGTTTTATTTTTATTTTTTATTATTTATTTTGGCTTTCGTGTGTGATTGAGGTACATGTGGGTCACTGTTTCTCAAACATACCCAAGTGACCTAGTGTGTGCTCCCTGTTTTTCCCCTTGTAACCCTGTTTTTTCCCCCTTATCACTTAGTACCAATCAAGTTTATGGTCTTGACTATCTTGTTTTCAATGTTTATAGGGTTTGAGATTGAGAGAAGGTAGGCTTACTTAGGAAAATAATCTTGGGTTTCATTTTTCAATCAGGCGGTATCAAAAAATAGCAGTCTCACACCTCTGAATGAAGTAGAGTACAGGAAATGACACAATAACCCTAAAAAAAAATAAACGCTAAAGGCCAGCTATCAGCGCAATATTCTGAATGTTGCATCAAGATTATACATGTGCAAACAGAACAGGATCAACGTGAGGAGACAACTTCTTGAATGGAGGGAACTTCTTTAGAATAATGGTGAAGGTTATTAACCCATTTCATTCCTATCAAGGTCCCATGAAAAATTACGTTCCACCTATGTATTAAAACTAGAATCAAATGCGGACAGTTACCTTGCATTGAAAGTGATCTACATTGAGAAAACCCATAAAAATGTTTCATCATTGTAAAAGTATGTTATTTCAGCAATTATTACATTCATTTTTTAAGGGTCCTCATAATTTTCTCTCTCTTTTTCAAGCACATCCAAATACGAGTACCTTTTGACTTTGTTCAATTTATGCCTCTTAAATTCATGGTTCATCATCATGTTCCTCATAGTGGTATAAATTACATTTTTTAATTGACTTATTATTTTATGTTCGACTTCCTCCACATCACGCCTGAAGCCACTCAATTTGTGATAGTTGTTTCATTTATATCCCAATCAAAATCGATTTTTTTCGATTCCTCACCTTCGTTTCGACACCTCTTTAAGCAGACCATTCATTCCAAAATGGAATGCTGCATTGGGAACTACACCGATGAGCGATACAAAATACCCTGCATAGAGGCCCCTGAATCCTTTTTCAATGGTTCCTCGAATGGCCTGTTGCAATAGAAAATAAATGAATATTAAACTTATAAAATAAGAAGATGTGGGTGACGATTTTCTTTTAGCTTCATTCTGGTGTTATTATAACGATTTTTTAGTCAATGTTTTTTTACCAAATTCATTGATTCCACAAATGCTGTTTATACCATGAATTATTTTTGAAGGCATGAACAATTTCTGGTTACCTGAGAGACATTCCCATAAACTTTGTGGTTAGACACTGCCATCGTGGTTCTCACCATGTCAAGTGGATATGTTGCTGTGTGAGCCAGCATACCAGCCATTGTGCCCACCAGGAATCCACGGGCTGGGTTGGACCTTAATAACAATTATAATTCAGCTTTAATTTGGGCATTTTGGGACTTTGGAAGTCTATTCTTCCATCTAACACATAAATTTTCAGACTAAATCGTTGAGTCACAAGATTATATTTTTAAAATTATAATTTATGATTAAATCTAAGAGTGCAAATGGTCCGACATGCACATAATTAAATAATGATATTTGATAATCTTGTGAATTTAATAAAGTAGATATTGTATCATTATGTCCATGACTCGTGACGTGCAACCAAGACCTAGGATTTAAAAGATTAAGGAAAATATTTTAGAAATTAATTGTTATCAATATTAAGCAATCTACCGGTTAAGGTAGGTTTTGGATGGACACAACTACCAAATAAAAATTTTGTGATTGCTAACAAAATAGAATCCAGCAACCTACTCTGCATCAAGTCCCTTTTCATCTATGTGTACTTCCTTCATCCAGTACAACATCCCTATCCTGTTCCTGGCCTAGGCACAGGGCATTGGCACAGGGCCAGTTAATTTGCTTTCCCCGGTTCCACATGGCCAGAGGTTCTGGCATGTCCAGGATCAGTCTCTTCCAAGACACAAGGTTAGATCCAGGGGCCTTGAGGGTCAACTTGATCTGCTGCTTTTGACCTGACAGCTGAAACAAAACACAAAATGCATGCTCATCCATTCGCTTGGCCAAAGGGCAATGATAAATGGGGAAATGTCAAAGTAACAGCAAACCAAAAGTTAGCAAAGGAGAAAATCAAAGCAAAAATACTTCCAGGACATGTATATACCATGAATATCCATTATTGTACCTACTCCTGGGCATGAAAAAGTATTCATGAAAACAATTATCAATTCTTTTACAAATATGTATTTAATTTTAAAAAGAAATATCTATTAATTATAAATCAGTTGATTCAAGATGATGGTCACCTGAATCGGAACATTTAAAGGAAGTAATCACATAAAATTAATTTTTGCTCTCAAAATCACTGGCGTATCATCATTAAATTTAAAACGGAGTGAGATTTAGAAATTGGAAGCAGGTCCGAAATATTGGGAGAAATATTATGGAAGCAGGAAAAATGGATGAATGGCGTATTGAGAGGCAGTGGGATGTAGAAGATTGTAATAGATGGGGAGAATCCTAGACAAACGAAGAAAGGGAAGGAACAGGATAAACCAATCTCTTTGAAGGAAAGGAACTCTTTGAACACCCACCATACAGTCCTGGCCTTGCACCTAGTGATTACTTCCTCCTCTTGCACTTGAAACAGTGGCTTGGTGGACAACATTTTGAAACCAAAGAGGAACTCAAGAACGACGTCAATTGGTTCAACTCTCGGGCGGTGAGCTTCTATGCAGAGGGGTTAAAGAAGCTGGTGCAGCTGTACGAAAAATGGTTAGAAGTGAACGGCGATTATGTAGATAAGTGAAGTAGGTTTGTAGCTCACTGAAAGTGCCAATAAAATGTTTCAAATGAGTATATGTTTTCCTGTGACCAAACAGCCCTTACTTTATGAACATTCCTTGTACATATTGAGTATACAAGGAGTCTTCTCCTGACATGCTTAACATCAACATTCTGCCAATTCTTATATGTTTTATACTTTTATGTTAAAGTGTATAAGGATTTTCTATTCAAAATGTCTGTGCCAGACTTGCCAGAGATGGTAAGTGCTGAAGTGGTCTACCTTGAGGAGGGAACGGAGCAAGAGAACCTGCTTGTAGGAACCTTGTTGATAAACCATAAACACAGTAATCAACCCGAAGGTCGGTTTAGTAGGTGATGGTAGAGCTCACCCATGTACCAAGCCTGACGGCGTGTGAATATTCACACATCAGGGTAGGGGGGCCAGTTCCTTTCCCTGTGCCGGTTATGGTTTCCCAGGAATATCTGGTACCCGAAAAATCAACTAGCTTGGGTGGAGCTGCAGGTGCCCGAAGTGCCTTGCCCGGGAATGGAACCCGGGACCCTCCGGTCAGTAGTCCAACGCTCTACCCCCTAGACCACCGCGACCCGCTTGTTGATATTAGAAGATATTTTGCTTAAGTTGTCCTTTTTTTGTTTTAATCTTCACGTATGATTTAAGGAAAATGTATCCACGAATAATGCACTCCATTGAAAAATTGTTTATTTTCAGGCTTCTGTCAATGCTTTATGGTTGAGGGAACTTTTTATAATTTTGTAAATATGGCCATCCACAAGATACAAGTTAGCTCATTTTGTCACTTTTTTCATGAAAGATATTTGAAATTAATCTCTGTTCTCACAAGCTTACAAAGGTGTTAATTAGCATAGAATAATGCATTTCTCTTAGTTTTTTGTGATGGCCAAAGGATCAAAAATAGGTTTTTAAGGGAAAATAGGTTTTCCATGGTAGCCCATAGGCTCTGCAAATCAACTCTATTCCCACCTGCTCGTTGTGATCCTGCTTATACCATACTGTTTGGCTAACTTGGGAAATGAGCTGAGCCCTCACAAATGAGTGATGGGAGCTTTTTTAATATTTACCATTAGATGCTTGTCTATGAAAATGAATCACTGATTTTGAAGCTTCTAAGAATGATAACATGGATGTTCCAGTTGAAGAGTAGCTCCAGTATACAATGGATTTACAAACTGTGATAAAGAAATATTTTACCAATTCAATTTAAATTCTATTTACTATCAAAAAGGTCATAAGGTTAAACTTTCAAGATTCATAAAAAAAAATTTTGGTTTATCAGTGTGCTTGAAGTTTGACAAAGTATTTCAACAAGTGTGTCTTCAAGTAGCCCCCTTTTATTGAAAATGTATAGCAATTGTGAAAAACCTTCCTTTATTTTTGGTTTCATGGCATATTAGTTTGCCAGGCAGCCCAAAGATGTCTTAATGATGATAAGAAGAACATAAGCTCTTAAAATCTGTACTGAAGTATACATATAATTGTATACTCAATTTCAAGTTTCATTTTTTCTGCAACAAATTACTATCCAAGATTTGAAACTGTGAATATAGATTGTTCGAAATAAAATTGAAATTTTATGTAACAATTAATTAATGAAAAACATATTACAGGCTTTTGCATAAAGTTATGAAAACAATCTACCCACAAAATCAAATATATCTGAGTTAATTAAAAAATAAATGTAAAGTAGCAATGTGTTATACAGCAAATGAAGCAGTCATGCTCTTTCCGTGGAGAATTACTTATTGAAATGAAATAATTGAAAGTGCCTGGTGAAATCTTCTAATCAGTAAAACACGTTAATATTACTTCATAGAAAAGATAAATATGAAGAAAAAAGTGCTGAGAATTTCAATACAGAAATATAAATTGATGGTAGGTTACACATTCTCTTGTAAATTTCCATGTCCTTAGGCGCCAGCAGCAATTTTAACCATTTTTCCTGCTTGTTCGCCTATCCCCTTAATATTGTCCCCGTCCAAACGGTGCATTCTCTGACATGAAATTTATTATTGTCGACACCTGCCTCTTACTTATTCTCGCCTTTAGAGCGCTTCCCTCACTAAAAAGATGTACGATTATTTCATAAAAGTATTCATGGTATTATTATTATGAGTAGTTTAACGCAGAAGATGGGGCTTATTTCCTTAGCTTGCATTTCCATTACAGTCTCCATGGATTTTAGTCTTATGAAATTCGTCTTACCCATGAAGTTCTACGAAAAACAATCTAAAGTCGATTCTTTTTCCCCAATTAAGAAGATACGAAGTGTTTCATTGTTTCATCGAAGGATGCCTCTTTAGCAATGATGCTGAAAATGTATTATTATTGTTATAATCATCGTACTAAGGTAGGCGAAAACACGTCAATAAAATTAGAGAGATTAATTGTGGAACAGATAGCTTTAAGATGTGATATTTTCCACAGAATAACAATGTCCGACCGCAGTAGAGGCAAAAATATTCGGGACAAAATTAGTCGGTTGTGTATTCACCACCTGCCACACATGCTAGCGGTGGCTTGCCGGCTGCTAAAAAATACGAAATATTTCTAGGATTGTTTTCCGTGTTATTTTACACCATTACCATCCTTAAGAAATTCCTCTAATTTTAGCGGCAGTTTTCCATCTCTAGGGTAATAAATTTCCCCTTTCACCTTCCCTTATACAAATAAGGACCTTAAATTATCCGTTCACCATGATTGGTGACGTGTTTACAATTGGCTCATTTTTGGAACTGCGCGGTTTGAGTGTTCGTGAACAGCACATTGGTCCGCTGCATACCAATTCGCAGTTCACTTGTTGCCATTAAAATAAAGACGTATGTTGAAACCGCAGTGACCAATGTAAACACTGTTGTTAACTCTGAAAACGTTTTGAAAGTAGTGACTTCGATTTGGGGATTCGAACCTTTAGAATTGAGTTGAAACTCATTAATGAAGACTGATATACACTGATGGTGTTTCGATTACAACCGTAATTATAGTTAAGTAGTCATGTCAGGCGTAGAGGATGAAGTCAACGTTTTAACTACGTTAAAAATTTTAATTATTGGCGACTGTGGGGTAGGGAAATCAAGGTATTTTGTGTTAACATTGCATTTCCATTTTTTCAGCTGCCAGCAAATCGTTATAATCATCTAATAATTTAACTTCGAAAAATATTTTCAGTCTTTTGCTGAGATTTTCGGAAGACAAATTTGATATCAACCAAGAAGTCACGATGGGTTTGGATTTTAAACATAAGCTAATTACAATTGATGATAATGTCGTCAGACTTGCTATCTGGGTGGGTGAACTTGTCTTTTGATCGGAATAGTTGCTCTCCTTACCTGTCATATACCTTATATTTCGTTCAAATTTCAGGACACTGCTGGAAACGAGAGATTTCGTGCTTTGACTCCAAATTTTTACCGAGGTGCCCAAGGTGTTATTCTAGTTTATGACGTTACGGAGAGGAGTTCGTTCATGAAACTTGAATGGTGGTTAAATGAGCTAGAAACATTTGCTACGAATGATGATATCGTGAAGATCGTAGTAGGAAATAAAATTGATAAAGTGAGTAATTTGGACGCTGATGATTCCAGCGGTACCTGTTGCGTTATTCGTGCCAATGGAATTGCCTTTCATTCAGTAAAAAAATTTCTCAATTACAGTGTAAATTTATGTAATTCATTTTAATTGATTTTGAACGGTGTTAATATTTAATAATCGGACAATATTTTATCGCTTTACTGAAGGTGGACCAAGTCAGGATAAAAGTGTTAGTTATTAATTGATATGTTTCTAACCAATGGATCCTTTCTTACAATGCAATCTTGATGTTTCTAAGGAGAACCGGAAGGTCACCAGAGATGAAGGATTGCAGTTTGCTAAAAGACACGCTACACTATTTATAGAGTCAAGTGCACAGACACGTGAAGGTGTACAATATGCATTCGAAGAGCTAGTCCAAAAGGTGAGTCCAGTTTGCACTTCCTGTGCGCATACCCCAAGTTAATTATATTGAATACAAGTATATTATGGATTACGCGGGGTACGTGTATCATTTCAGGTGATCTGAAGAACTTTTGATCGAACGATATTTAAAATGCCGCTGTATATTCATTTACTTCATGTTTTTATCTATCATAGATAATTGTTTGGTTGCTCATATCCGTCCAAAACCTACCTAACCGATCAATTACTTATAATAATCTTTGGTATAATAATATTGCATTGGTGTGGGCGTTTTTCCATTTGAGGAAGACATTTTTTTCCATATTAAATGTAGTCAGTATAAATATTACTTAATATATAAACATAAGTTCTTGAATGTGATGAAGATTGTCGCAAAAGAATTCATCAAATGATTAAAGTGGGTGAGCAAGTAACCAGGTATATACCCTATTCTTGTAACTGTGGGTACAGTCCAATTTAAACTGAGTAGGCAGATAGTTATATTGTCATATGTTCGCATGAAATGTGTTGTAAGTTGATGTCAATCTACAATAAGTAGTATTTAGATTCACTTTACGCCATGTGCTGTAGTTATGGATGTGAGATCTGTGTGAGACAGGTGATTCCAAAGTTGCAGACAAGATACTTTCCTGATAACATATTTTTAGTCAGATTTATGTGTAGGTCAGATCCCTGATGATCAGTGCCCCCATAAATGGTACCAATAATGATAATAGCAGGTCCATATGTGTTAACATAGGTAAGGCCATCAAGGTATTTATTAACTCACAAAAGTTAACAAAAATTTCAGGCACAAGTGATGCCCTGTGTGACCTTGGAAATGTGGAGTCTGGTTCCAATGTAACTATGATGTACCAACAAGCTACTTATACCGTACAAGTGTGTTTTACGTGTGAAACAAGCTATCTAGCTGTAATAATTAATCTTGTTTTAAATTGCATTAGGTAGCTCCATTTTCCCAGCATCTGATGTGCAGATTATCCATTGTTCCCCACCGGAGGCATGCCCTCCACTCCTACCCCAGTCTCTTCTTGCAAGTTGTATTCCCAATTACTTGTGGTCAGTTCTCTGAATTTTCAACCTCCTAAGGGCTCTGTCCAATGCGGGAGATCTGGCAACGGTAACTTTTAATGGAGTGATTAGCTAAATGTGCATTATGATGCAACAATTTCAGAGTGCAAAAATCATCCTGGTTAAGGCAAATGACTGTTGCACTCTACAATTGTTACTGTTTTGGTTTTCCTTTATTTTGCCATACCTGTATTGGTTTTTAGAAGTTTTTTGTCAAAATATCCTTCCTGTGTAACATTTTAAAGATATTATGAACGTTTGCCTTGCCATTAAAATGTGCAGTCAATCATTAAACTCTTGAAGTGGACATCGTTTGTTGATGTCGATGTCCGTCCTCTTCTCAGCTCTTCATCGGTCGAGGATTGTCCAGACTGGAACCGATTCTATCAATGAAAACACTCTGCCCAACTCATAGATTCATTGCCGAATGACTCTTGAATCATTACATGTTTCATTTACACTTTTCATGCTGTTAACACAAAGTTCAGTGCACATGTGTTGCTTCTCTAACACCTTAATTCCCAGTGACACAAGACTTTGTACAGCTATCGTGTGCAAGCTACGACAAAAATCACTTGTGCAGAGACAAGTCAGGATAGGGCCGCGAGCAAGGTAGTTATACTTCTCACAGACACCGCTGGAATGACACCTGACTATTGTGATATGACAAGCAGTTAATGCGTAGAAAGACCAACCTCATCTTTTGTACAGACCCCTTGTACAACAAATTAACTCTTCATCCAAAAAAATAAAACATCTTGTCCCTGTGTCAACAATGCTTTCAAAGGGGACAATCAACTACTGCTGCCATTTTTGAAGCATGTATTGAAATTTTTTGACATGACATGTGAAGCCCTGGGATTACCAATTTGACCTGTCCAAGGCCTTTGATCAGGTGAATCACAAAACATTACTATAAAACTAGAAAGATTAGGAATATGAGTTGTTTGAAACAATTGGATTGGTTCTAATCTCATTGAGGGCAATCAGGTCATGACACTACTAATCAAGGGTCGCACAGGGATCCATTTTGATGCCTGTTTTATTTTGGCTACATATAAATACCCTTCCACTTGCTCTAAAGAAATACATTGAGATTACTCTGCTTATATATAGTATTTGGATGATGCAAATCTTATTTTGTCAGATTCATTGCGATAATCATTTGAGCTTAAATGTGAATAACACTTGAATGATTTTGTTCTCATATTCTATTTGTCTAATTAAGGAAAGCAATCTATTAATAATTGATAGTGTGTCTATTAAACAGTTACCAATGTATAATAATATCTCAGAATATATGTCTTTCAATGGACTGGGGGCAACAGATATCTGAGTTACAGGTCTACATAAATTGAACTCAACATGTTTTTCATTGAGACAGCTAATACACAATTAGTATTAAAGGCTTACTAAAACTTTATCATGAATTCATTTCTAAAGTTTCATACATAATTATGTTTTGGGGGTCCTCCAATTTCTTAATTAAGGTATTTAATGTTCTGAAAAGAAAAGTTTGAATTATGCAGAAATTTAAAAGTGTAAAAGTCATTGGCCCTGGTAAGTGATTTTTTTGCTTTGAAATGTCTGCATTTTAATGCATATTAGCAGATGACTCCATTCAAAGTTACTGTGGTGGCATATTCCACAGTTCTCTGAATTAGTTATCACTTCCTCCACATATATATTGAAGAGCACCAGTGATAATGGACAACCCTGCCTTATACCTCTTCCTAACACTGCCCATCCGGACTCTACATTCCCCACTCACACCTGAGCAGTCTGAGACATGTGTAGTTTGTGGATTATCCTCCTGCCTCTCCAATCTATTCCTATTTTCTGCCATATACTCATTAGTTTTTCCCAATTCACTCTATCAAATGCCTTTTCGAAATCTACGAAACAGGCAAATACGTCCTGATTGTATTCTATATTCCTCTCGATAAGGGATCTCATCACTGCAATGGCATCATGCGTACCTCTCCCCTTCCTGAACCCAAACTGATCATCCACTAAGTAATCATTATCCCTGCTCTCAATCCTTTTGTTGACGATCCTGAGAATCACTTTAGCTGCTTCTGAAATGAAAGCTAAATTTCTACAGTCCTCACACACAGAGCCTTTACCTCTTTTGGAATAGGAACAAACAATGATCTGATGAAATCTTCTGGCTAAATTCTCCTCTTATAAATACATTTTTTCTCATCCCATACCTTTTGCACTGACTTTCCAATACAATCTGCTATGGCATCATGTGTACCTCTATCCTTCCTAAACCCGAACTGATCATCCCCTAAGTAATCATTTGCCTTACTCTCTATCCTTTTGTTGATGATCCTGAGAACAACTTTAGCTGCGAGGGAAATCAAACTTATTATTCTGTAATTCTTACTTGATGAAACCTTTACCTTTTTCAGAATAGGAACTAACAATGATCTCACAAAGTCTTCCAGCCAGATTCCTTCCTCATAGATACTACGAATCAGTCCATATAGATAATCCATAAGTACTTCGTGGGAATGTTGACTACCCCCACAGCCTTATTGGATTTCATCTCCCTTAATGCCCTTTCTATCTCATCGTCGAGTATGCTTGGACGTAAACGATCTTCATCTATGTCATATTCTGTATGTCTAAGCTTGCTGGCCTAAATGTTTTACCATATAGTTTTTCTTCAGGCAAAAATCGAAGACAAGCCAAAGCACGTCCAAGGAAAACAGCTGTCAACAATTAACTGATCATTCAAAATAGCTGACCTTTTCGGCATAAGTGAGAGACATAAGTACCAACATAATGCCACAAAAAAATCGAAAATGAAAGATATGTAACCCATGAAAATTCAAAATTCGCGATACTTTTTGAACAGACCTTGTATTCCTGAACAATGACCAATTTCACTACTGGTAATATTCTATCCATTGCCTGCTCTATGTTAACTTCTTCCTACCTTTTTATTCATTACTATTACCAGCACTCGCTGGCTCTCTTCTTCTCTGCTCTATATCACTCTATAATAATCACTCCAGTAATCCCTATTATCCTTCCATCTCACCTCGCAGAGACTTAAAGTAACTATATAGTATTTCCTCTTTTTATCTCTTGCCTTATATTTTCTAATTAACTTGTCCTCAACATTGTCCTAACATTCCAATTCCAATTCTATGTGATATGGTCTTCTTCTTCTGTGTTGCTGCTGTTGGTTTTGCTTTGTAAGGCTTTTGTGAGATGACTACTGTGGAAGCCTTGCCTCTCCTGCTGCCGGACATGACACATGGCCGATTGGGCTGAGTCCCTATAGTTGGCAGGACTCGTATCTATATACTGTCCATCATGGTAATCTTGGGAATAACAATTGAGGTTGTTCCCCATTGCCTTTCTCAATAGTGTTTTTAACGTGGCACCAATGGCCACCCCACTGGGGTCTGGCTCCTAGCCTTTAACCTTTCATCATGGGTAAACCTACTAGGAACAATCTTCATTGCTCCTTCCAGGACAGCTCTAGGGGTCATTGGAGCCCCCAAGCCCTTCCACCACGTTAAGCAGTCCATGGGAGGGATATTATTATGATAGGATACCACAGAAAGAAAATCAGTTGCTAGGGTTTTAAGGAATGTGTAAACACCGAAAACATTTTACTTATGTGTTGATATGCCAGGTTTGTGGGTTGTGGTAGTCCAGGGGTAGAGTGTTTGAGGGACCAGGTTCAATTCCTGGGCAAGCGACTCTGGGCACCATTAGCCTGACTGAAATTGTGTGATTTTTCGAGTACCAGGTCTTCCTGGGAAACCATAATTGGCACATGGAAAGAAATTGGCCCCCCTACCCTGTTGTGTGAATTTCTCACACCATGTAGGGCTTAATACTGGGTGAACTTTACCATCTCCTTCCCATGTGACCTAAACAAACTCCCCCCCACCTACCGACCATCACTTAATCCCTCCCCCCTTGCCCCTCCAGGTATATATACCTCACCCCCTGACCTGAACACCCACTTGACTTTGGACAGTGCCTGGTGCATAGTCTTCCAAGTTCAAGTTCCCTTTCGATTCCCTCCCCGTAGATGGTCACCTGGTGACCGAAATACCGGTATTGGAGTTCTTCTTCATTATTTTCATTGGCTACAGGATTTTCTTCCTTGTGACAACTTGATCACCTACCAAATGGACCTTCGGGTTGATTACTCTTTTTTAGTTTATGCCAGATTCTTGGTTGAAATTGTTAACCTCATACCCTAGGGATCAAGTGCTGAAGTAAATGCATACAATCAGGTTTCAAAGTCTATTTACAATGTGAGATTTGGACCCTCATACCCATGACCTTCTTGTAAGATGTCTAGTCAGCATCCTCTGCTGACTGATTTTATTTTGTTGGGATGAATCTGACAGGAAATGCATTTGTGGACGCTAGCTATTCCCTTGCCCTTTTTATACCCTATCTTGGCTGTTTCTCAATATGCAATTGCTCAATATGCTGTGTCTCAGTGAAATGGCAATTAGCATGACTTAAAGTTGTAAGATTTTTTTTGTTTACCAGATCAATTGCAACTTTCTATTTTAGCCTTATCATTTTGTCATTTGCCAAAGTTAGCATTCTTCAATGCAACCAAGCAGATCTTTCTTGCTCCGCATAGTTTGGATACAGATAAGGCAGTTTGTATTATTCATTCCATCAAAAGGTGGACAATACAACATGATCATAGGAATTCGATGGTTTCTGGCTCAACCTGGTGGAACTTCATTTAATGATCATAAGTCATGCCCTTTATAGTACTCTATGTTTCTAACTTTCTAAAATCCTTCATATAGCACTGGCTAATCCTGGTACATATTTCAACACTGATCAGGTATCAATGTATGTGTCCTTAGATCTTAATCCCTTATACTTTGAGCTTCAAAGCTCTTAATTAGGATTGTTTTTCATGTGGAGTATCTGATTTTGCTGTGCTAAATTCCTATACATATTCAATTTCCCTGTATGTATTTGTGTCCAAAGGTATTTGACCATGCCCTTTTATTTCCAGTTAATCCTCCTAATCTATAAAATTAGGAAACAATTATGGCATGTTCTTATTGCAGATGTATTGTAACATTATTAAAGTCAATGATGAATGAATGTAGATTGATATGAAAAACACACTGTGTGGCACAATGGGAATAATATTAAAATTTAACTGTAATATGTTAAACCTGAAATAGTAGGTGTAATTTGAGATAGTAGTGGTATATTTGAATTCATTAACTGTGCCTCTGTAAATTCTTTATTGATGTAGATTCTTCAGACCCCTGGGTTGTGGCAAACAAAACCTACGCAGTCTCTCCAACTTAGTGACGATCCTGTATCTTCTAAACAAACTTGGTGCAATGGCTGGTGTGGTAAATAATTGCCATTGTGAACTCTGATCAGCATTTTGTGATTAATTAATTTTAGCGGGTGGCCATCAGCACTAGAGCTCTCGTGAGTTTTAATGTTCACACTCATTCATTGAATTATATGAGTACTAATGGATTATACAATCATAGTGGTACCCACGTCGTGATTAACTTTGGGATTTGATTTTTCAGGGATATAATCATGTGCAGGTTTTAGGTGTTTCTGCAAGTAATGTGTATTTGCAATTTAAAAACTGAAAATTAATTCATTAGTAGTTCTCTGTGTTGCAATTAGGATATCTTTTTGAATGTATTTTTTTTATTTCCTGTGATTTTCTCTTACTTTTTATATTGCTTAAGTGTGTTTGCAAAGTCCATATCTCCAATCATGGTTCATGGAAACTATTACTGTGTACCAAATGTAAGTAACAAACAAAGGCATTACATAATTTAATAAAAACTTGTAATTTTGTATAAGTTATTATTGTTACCTTATTATATTTATGCACCAGATAATGAAGAATAAGACAGATATACATGGAAAGAATACATGGAAGATATGAATGTCCAAGGTATGATGCTAACATGTTTAGACATGGGAAGATAAGATGACATAGATGGCGATAACCAAGGACAGGGATTGTAAAGTGCTTTGGCTCAATGAGTGGCTTTGGTACCCTGCTTAGTTGACTTCTATGATGCTCCTTCAATTATTTCATCGGATGCCAATGCAGTGGAATCTCTTCTAACAGCCACTTCTGTCAGATGACCTTCCAACACACTTTTTACATGAACCAATTAATTCTTCGTAGGTTCGACTGTTCATCAGCCTGTATTGAGGAAGATAGAAAGTGATCAGCATAGGAGGATGGAGAGTGTGACTGAAATGTTAAAAATGCTGGACTGGGAACCCTAGCAAAGTAGAGGAAAAATAAACATGACTTTGTGGAATGTTCCACATTCCGAAGGTAGAGAAAGCTTGGGCAGAACTGAGGAAAGAGTTGGGAAACCCAAATGTTATAGGGAGGAATGATCATAAATTCAAGATAAAATACCAGGCACAAAGAACGAATAAAAAAATGTTCATTTTTTAACAAAGCAATTGTTGATTGGAATACCTTATCTACAAAACTATTGGAGCCTTTTCCTAACAGAGTGAATACTTTTAAGAAAAAATGCAAACAATTTCTACAATAATTTGATTGATGTGTTGTGTAAAATTGTATGTAACAACTTAATTTTTGGTTCTTTTTCTTGTTGATTTGGTAAACTGAATTTAATGAGATGGGGATTTTCTTTTTTTTGTTGGAGGTTGGTGTTTGGAAGTTTCCTTTAAGTGTATCATTTTTTTCTGACTGATGTTATGTATTATCTTTTGTGATACCATGTTGTACTTGAGATGTCATGTTATTTTTCCAAGGCAAGTTTGATTGTAATTCTTGGGACTTGTGTGCCACCTGACGTTGTCTATCTGCACATGTGAGTTTTAATAATAATAATCTGTTTATTACATCAAATGACACTGTTACCCTGACCATGCCAATTAGTAACCCTCCTTGGAAAGGTCATGCTGATTGCAGGCAAGATGTGACGCCCAATATTAATTAGTCTTCCACAGATTTGTCCACTGATGCATTGGGTCCCTCATTGTGATCAGCCTCTCCTGCTCCCTCTCATCTGCATCTGCCAGCCCACACGTGCCACTCCCCCCTCCCACCTGGTCCACGTCAACGTCTTCCTGTCGCTCACCCTCCCTCTCATTTCGGCACTCTTCCTCCCTGCTCAATAAATGATATCCACACCATTTACAGTCTTTGATAGTTTGTCTCTGATAAGATTGTTTTTACTTCTATTTTACCTAATTATGACACATGTAATGTCCTAATCTACTCTCGTGGCTCAATGGAGTCATCGGAAACAAATTTATCAAACCCAGAAATGATCAAGGGTCGACTATGTGACTACATTCTGAGAACAGAAATAGTGATTTGCAAGATGTGAAGAGTTAATAAACGATCACAGATGTTAATAAAAGTAGTTGTCACTCTAACCTTAACAATCAATCTGCCTTAAAGTTATTACATGTAAACATTCAGTTCATACAATCCAAAATGAATGTTCTTGAACTTTTCCTAATCGATCCCTAGCTTGGTGTTGTTTGTCAGAGCACTGGCTGAACCCGAATTAAATTAAAATTGCCAGGATTAATGGTTTCAACTTGGTCTCATTTTTTTGTAGATCAGAACATAAAAATGGTGATGTGCTGATTTCTGTGAAAGATGACCTAAAAGTACAAAATATTAATTGTGAAAGGTCAAGCAGGGAGCTTGATTTTGAGTGCTGTGGAGTGCATTTGTCATCTGGTGAAATAAATGTTACTACTATGCATGTTTACAGGTCACCTCAAGGCAATTTTTGTCTTTATGGACCTTTCTCTTTAGATGCTACATGTTTACAAGTATTCAGTGAATGCCAATACCTGTGTTGACTTCAATGTTGTGTTTGGTTCTTTGTCTGCTCTGAGAAATAACTTAATGGATACTTAAATGACTTTTAATATCTCCCTCTCCATAAATGAACCTGCAAGGGTCACTAGTTCCTCTTCATTATTGATTGACATCTTCTCCAGATACATCTTCATCCAAATGAAAATCTAAATATTGATATATACTTTGAAATCCTATATATCCAATAAAACTGGATGAAGGTGGAATGAATGGGGAAAAGAGACCATTAAAGGTAATTCTTATGGAATGAATGGATATATAATTTAAGAGTTCATGATAACACTCAAATTAGCAAACAGAAGAGTTTTTGTGACTTGGAGGGTTTTTACCATTTCAGAATTAAAAGAGGATAATGGAGTTTAGGAAGAGTAGAAGAATAATGGGGGGAGGAGTAGGAAGAAATGATAAAACACAACAGCTGCTGCTTCTTAAAGATACTGGATGTGGGTCATAGAGGACCACTGTAGTTTGCGGAGGATCTAAATTTTGTTTCATGGAGGCTGTGCATTCAGTAAGGTGATGAGGTACAAAAAGTGGAATTTACAAGAAGCAATTGGAAAAGAGAAGGTGTGTGGGGGAGGAAAAGGGTTTTTGGAAACCACAGCATTTTTTGAGCAGAGAGTAAGAAGAACAAGTGATAATGGACATTCCTGTCTACTTTTTAGCCCTGACCACCCCCACACTCCTTTCACTGCCCCTGTGTACTCTGAGGCTCTGGATAAGCCTTTTCACTCTGCTTCTATCTTCTGGAAAATGTTCAATATTGTGCACAGTTTTTCTGTCTCCTCAAATCCATGAAGCATACAAATACATTCTGTTTAATGAAAACTTCGTTGCAATTTTCCACAGTTAAAACTTTATTGCCGACCATGGTTTCGATACACTGTGTCATCTTCAGGTTCACCTGAAGATGATACAGTGTATCGAAACTATGGTCGGCAATAAAGTTTTAACTGTGGAAAATTGCAACGAAGTTTTCATTATGTCTCGACTCCACAATATCACGCCTGATTCTTCACTTTTCGTACATTCTGTTTGTCCTCTATTTTTATTTTTACGTGCTATTGATATGGCAAAGGTGTACCATCACCATCCATCTCTCAAACCTACCTAAGTACTTGTTTGCTCTCTTCTCCAGACTCTTATTGATGATGATCTGAAGTACCATAAACCATAAACACAGTAATCAACCCGAAGGTCGGTTTAGTAGGTGATGGTAGAGCTCACCCATGTACCAAGCCCGACGGCGTGTGAATATGCACACATCAGGGTAGGGGGGCCAGTTCCTTTCCCTGTGCCGGTTATGGTTTCCCAGAAAGATCTGGTACCCGAAAAATCATCTAGCTTGGGTGGAGCTGCAGGTGCCCAGAGTGCCTCGCCCGGGAATCGAACCCGGGACCCTCCGGCCAGTAGTCTAACGCTCTACCCACTGGACCACCGCGACCCGCGATCTGAAGTACAATATGTGTGAAATCAAATGTGGAGTTCTCTAATGCTGATGCTTTTCCTTTTTTGGATGATATCAATGCTGATATAATGAACTCTTACTGCCAAGTTCCTCTCATTTATGCAGACAGGTTATAATTACTTAAATATTATCCTAGAGGATTTCATTCACTCTAGGCATGGTGATAAAATTCAGTACTTTTACAAATAGTAGTTAAATTGACTGTATTTGTATTATTCCACTGTTAATAAGAATGATAATAGCTCTTATTTCAATGGGCTACAAAATAATATAAATAATGGGATGATCAAAGTTAGTGAAAGTGTAATACCTACTTTTAAAGTGGAAGAATAATTTTGTTCCCAAATTGGAAGAAATTTGTTTCAGGAAGCGTTTTGTGTCCAATGGAGTTGAGAGGGCCGTAGAAGAATATTTGCAAAGCCTTCCAGACCCTCACTTCTGGGAATGAATACTGATGGTGGACCGAGTGTGTTGAAGTCAATTGAGATTATGTAGAAAAATAAAATAATTTTGTAATTGATAATCGCAGTCTTTCAATTTCAGGCCGAGAACTTTTCACCTTACCCTAGTAATAACTGTTTCTTTTGATTTTCTATCAGAACTAGTAAAATTATCTCTTTCATCAATCCCAGATTGCCTGTGAATCCATGCATAATGATCATATTTTTAAAGAAAGGAATCCTTTGAAGCTCGATTGCCAAGATACATTCATCTCTGATAAAAAGAATTATCAAATTTTGCAACCTTTTCACGAAACTCAGCACATTCTTTGGTCCAATTTTTTATGAAGATGCATGATGCTAACATAGAACTAATTTACGTCCTGCTAAAGTCACAGAAGATTTCTTCTTTGTTCTCCTGTTCAGCAATTCATGGTAAGTATTGAGATCCCTTAATCACAAATTTCTCCTTCCACATTCAATATTTTGAAGAATATGATATAACAAATTCAATAAAGTACTCTTTACTTGCCTTACTGAACCAGTCGCATGTTGAAGGAATTCTGGGGAAATAGGAATTTCTATTCAACTCCTAAAAGGGTTAATTTGAGCCTTGCACCTTGTTAATCATTCTAAAAGCCAAATAGCAGTGTGAAGCTTAAGGCAGGTAGGAAAAAGAGCTGCAAAGTTAGGTTTTGGTATCTGCTCCTTCAAAATGCCCCTTCTGGCATCTACTCACAAAAATTTCATAGAGTGAAGATATGATTATATGCAGCATAATGAGAAAAAATAGGCCTGTGGATTTAAAAAAGGATACCCATTTTTTCTTTCATCAATTTGTAATTTTTTTAGCATCATCTAACTTCAATCCTCAGGATATAAATATAATTGGGATGGTACCTATTTTGGCATACCACTTAACCGCCACAAGTGTTATCAACCCGAAGGTCGATTAGATATGTACAGCAAGAGCTAGCAGAATTATAAGAAACTGCAGGAGATACTGCAATGGTAACTTTTAACACAGTCATCCGCTTATATGCAATACAATGCAACAATTTCAGAGTTTAAGAGGACGCCTTGATAGCGTAGAGATATCAATCCCATTTAGAGTTTGTCATTTTTTGCCATTTTCCATGAAAACGCGCAAAACACCCCCCCTTTTGCAAAATGTTGGAAATTTTATGTGCCAACAATGAGCCGAATTCGACGAAAAACATGTTAAAGAGTTGTTACCTTTTCTAATTTTTGAAAAAGGTGGAAAAATTGTACCTCAAATGAATATTATTGCGCATTTTATGGATTTGGAAGATTTTCAGGATGTGTAAAACTGTATTTATTAGTTAGAACAGTTTACATATCTCGGAAGTGTTTTTGACCAATACGGTCAAAGTAACGGGTAAGGACGTAAGGAGAAGAATTGCGCTAGGCAAGGAGGCTTTCTCAAGGAGGAGGGAGTTGATGATGGGGACGTTGAGTAGGGATGTTAAGACAAGACTCGTAAAAACTCTGATATGGAGCGTAGCTATGTACGGCGCGGAAACGGTCACTGAAGCAGGAGGATAGACATAGATTGGAGGCTTTTGAAATGTGGGTGTGGATAAGAATGGAGAAGGTGAAATGGACCGAAAGGAAAACAAATGAGGAAGTACTAGAGATGGTGGGTGAGGAGAGGGGTTTGTTGAGAGAAATCGTATGGAGGCAGGAAAAATGGATGAAAGGCGTATTGAGCGGTAGTGGAATGTTGAAGAAGGTAATAGAGGGGAGAATGTTGGGCAAGCGAGGTAAGGGCAGGAACAGGATTGGGATGTTGGACGGGATGAAGGGAGGAAAGAAGTACACCGAGATGAAGAGGGACCTGATATAGATTAGTTTGATAGGTGGGGAGTCACAAAATGTTTATTTGATAGTTGTGTCCATCCAAAAACCTACCTTAAACGGTAGATTACCTAATAATAATAATATGGATTTGGAAGATTTTCAGGACGTGTAAAAGTGTATTTATTTTTGGACTTCGGGAATTTCACCTTCATATAATTCCTTTTCTCGATTAATTAAATGCTTTTGGAGTGATATCAATCCCTTTTAGAGGTCATTATTTGCCATTTTCCATGAAAACATGCAAAACCCCGCCCTATGGAAAAATGTTGGACATTTTATGTGCCAACTATGAGCCTATTTCAACGAAAAACATCTTAAAGAGATGTTGTTAAAAAGTGGATTTTTAAATTTCATCTGATCCGCTTAAGTAATACCTCATTCGAAAGAGCTACCACAACCCTATTCAACATTGTCTAATTGAATCTCTAAATTGCTCAGGTAGAAGAGAAATGACCCAAAAAATGTGGATTTTTACATTTCATATGATCCGCTTAAGTAATACCTAATTCGAAAGAGCTCCCAAAACCCTATCCAACATTGTCAGATGCAATATATAAATTGCTCAGGTAGAGGAGACATGACTTAAAAAAGGTGATTTTAAAATTTCATCTGATCCGCTTAAGTAATACCTCATTTGAAAGAGCTACCAAAACCCTATCCAACATTTTTAGAAAGAAACAGGCACTTTGTGAGTTCCACAGTTTTAACATAAAACCGCCGGTTTCGGCTGTTATGCCATCATCACCTGATGATGGCATAACAGCCAAAACCAGTCGTTTTATATTAAAAAAGTGGAAGTCACAAAGTGCTTATTTCTTTCTATATATGATGTCCTTCCACAAAATAAAAGCTTCTGCCTTCGATTTAATACTATTCAAAATTGTCTAATGTAATCTATAAATTGCTCAGGTAGAGGAGAAATGACCCAAAAAATGGGATTTTTACATTTAATCTTAACCGCTTGACTAATACATGATTCGAAGGAGCTAGCAAAACCCTATCCAACATTGCATAATTGAATCTCTAAATTGCTCAAGTAGAGGAGAAATGACCCAAAAATTGAATTTTTATATTTCATCTGATCCGCTTAAGTAATACCTCATTCGAAAGAGCTACCAAAACCCTATCCAACATTGTATAATGGAATTTATAAATTGCTCAGGTAGAGGAGAAAATACCCAAGAAATTGGATTTTTTAATTTCATCTGATCTGCTTGGGTAATAACTCATTCGAAAGAGCTACCACAGCCCTATCCAACAGTGTCTAATTTAATCTATAAATTGGTCTGATAGAGGAGAAATGACCCAAAAAGGGGATTTTTAAATTTCCTCTGATCTGTTTGAGTAATACCTCATTCTAAAGAGCTACCAAAACTGTATCCAACATTGTCTAATATAATCTATAAATTGCTCAGATAGAGGAAAAATGGGATTTTAAAATTTCATCTGATTTGCTTGGGTAATAACTCATTCGAAAGAACTACTTGAACTCTATCCAACCGTGCCAGGGTTAACTCCAAAATGTTAACAGTTTCGGCGATACCAACTCAAAAAATTTCGATTTTTTAATTGCCTTCGATCCGCTTAAGTAATACTTCATTCGAAAGAGCATCACAAATTCTATAAACTGTCAAATTTTCAGCTCTCTATTGTTTACCGTTTTTCAGTTTCAAAGAATTAAAAATTATTAATTTAATTCATTGGATCCGCTTGAGTAATAACTCTTTCGGAAGACATACTAGAACTCGGTCCAGCCGTGCACGTTTCGACTTTAAAATTAAAACCGTTTCGGCATAACCAACCCAAAAAGAGTGGATTTTTTCATTGCCTCTGATCCGCCTGAGTAATACTTCATTCGAAAGAGCTACTTGAACTCTTTCCAACCATGCCAGTTTCAACCTTAAAATGTTAACTGTTTCAGAGTTACCAAGCCAAAAAGTGGAATTTTTAATTTCCTCCGAATTGCTTGAGTAATACCTCATTCGAAAGAGGTACTTAAACTGTATCCAACCGTGCAAAAGTCAACTTTAAAATTTTAAACGTTTCGGGGTTAAACACCCAAAAAATGTGGATTTTTTAATTGCAATCGATTTCCTGAAGTAATACCTCATTCGAAAAAACTACTTGAACTTTTTGCACCCCTGCAAGTATCAAATTTAAAATGTTAACCGTATTAAAGTTACCAACCCAAAAAGTGGATATTATAATTGCCTCCGAATTGCTTGAGTAATACCTAATTCGAAAGAGCTACTTGAACTCTATCCAACCGTATCAAGCTTTATTTCAAAATATTAACCGTTTCAGTGATACCAACCCAAAAAAAAGGATTTTTGAATTGCTTCCGATCCGCTTGAGTAAAACCTCATTCAAAAGAGCAACTTGAATTCTTTCCAACCGTGCCAAGGTTAACTTCAAAATTTTAACCGTTTCGGGGGTACCAAGCCAAAAAATGTGGATTTTTTAATTGCCTTCGATCCGCATGAGTAATACCTCATTCAAAAAAGTTACTTGAACTCTTTCTAACTGTCCTAGGGTTAACTTCAAAATGTTAAGCGTTTTGGCGTTATCAACCAAAGAAAAAGTGAATTTTTTAACGGCCTCCGATCCGCTTGAGTAATACCTCATTCGAAAGAGCTACATGAACTCTATCAAAATGTGCCAAGGTTATTTTCAAAATGTTAACCGTTTCGGCGGCACCGACCAAGGAAAGTTGATTTTTTAATTGCCACCGATCCGCTTGTGAAATAACTCATTTGAAAGAGCTCCTTGAACTCTATCGAACGGTGAAGGGGTAACTTTAAAATTTTAATGGTTTCGGGGTTAACAACCCAAAAAATGTGGATTTTTTAATTGCCTTCGATCCGCTTGAGTAATTCCTCATTTGAAAGAGCTACTTGAACTCTTTCCAACCGTGCAGGAATTAATGTCAAAATGTTTAGCGTTTCAGAGATACCAACCCAAATATTGGATGTTATAATTGCCTCAGATCCACTTGACTAATACCTCATTCGAAAGAGCTACTTGAACTCTTTCCATACGTACCAGTGTCAACCTTAAATGTTAACTGTTTCAGAGTTACCAAGCCAAAAAGTGGATTTTCTAATTGCCTCCAAATTGCTTTAGTTATACCTCAATCGAAAGAGCTACTTGAACTCTATCCAACCGTGCAAGAGTCAACTTTAAAATTTTAAACGCTTCGGGGTCAACAACCCAAAAAATGTGGATTTTTTAATTGCCTCTGATCCGCTTGAGTAATTCCTCATTCGAAAGAGCTGCTTGAACTCTTTTCATCTGTGAATATGTCAATCTTAAAATGTTAACCGTTTCAGAGTTACCAACCCAAAAATTGGATTTTATAATTGCCTCCGAGCCACTTGAGTTATACCTCATTCAAAAGAGCTACTTGAACTCTTTCCAACCGTGCCTGTTACAACCTTAAATAGTTAACCGTTTCAGAGTAACAAACCCAAAAAGTGGATGTTTTTATTGCCTCCGATCTGCTTAAGTAATACCTCATTCGAAAGAGCTACTTCAACTCTTTCCAAGCGTGCAAGGTTTAACTTTAAAATATTTACCGTTTCGGGATTACCAACCCAAAAAGTGAGGATTTTTTAATTGCCTTCGACCCGCTTGAGTAATACCTCATTCGAAAAAGCTACTTGAACTCTTTTTAATCGTACAAGGGTTACGTTCAAAATGTTAAGCGTTTCAACATTTCCAACCCAAGAAAAGTAGTTTTTTAAATGGCCTCGGATCTTCTTGATTGGTACCTCATTCGAGAGAGCAACTTGAACTCTTTCAACCAGTGCCAGTGTCAACCGTATAATGTTAACCGATTCAGAGTTAACAACCCAAAAAGTGGATTTTTAGATTGCCTCCAAATTGCTGAAGTAATACCTCATTTGAAAGAGCTACTTGAACTCTATCCAAAGAGCCTGTGTTAACTTCAAAATGTTAAAAGTTTCGGCGATACCAACCCAAAAAATTCGATTTTTGAATTGCCTCCGATCCGTTTGATTAATATTTTATTCAAAAGAGCTACATTAACTCTATTCAACCGTGCCAAGGTTAATTTCAAAATGTTAACCGTTGCGGCAGTACCGACCAAAAAAAGGGATTATTTAATTTGCATCCGATCCGCTTGAGTAATATCTCATTCGAAAGAGCTACTTGAATTCTTTCCACCCGTGCCAGTGTCAACCTTTTAATGTTAACTTTTCAAAGTTACCAAGCCAAAAATTGGATTTTTTAATTGCCTCCGAATTGATTCAGTAGCACCTCATTCGAAAGAGCTACTGTAACATACCGTTCCAGTGTCAACCGTACAATGTTACCGTTTCAGAGTCACCAACCCAAAAAGTGGATTTTTTAATTGCTTCCAAATTGTTTGAGTAATACCTAATTCGAAAGAGCTACGTGACTCTATCCAACAGTGTCAGGGTTAATTTCAAAATGTTAACCGTTTCGACGGTATCGTCCAAAAAAGAGGGGTATTTTAATTGCATCCGAACCGCTTGAACCTCATTCGAAGGAGCTACTTGAACTTTTCGCACCCCTGCAAGTATATACTTTAAAATGTTAGCCGTTTAAGTGTTACCAACCCAGAAATTAGATTTAATAAGTGCCTCCGATCTACTTTAGTAAAACTTTATTCAAAAGAGTTACTTGAACTCTATCCAACCGTGCAAGGGTCAACTTTAAAATTGTAACCATTTCGGGGTTACCAACCATAAAATTTTGATTTTTTTAATTGCCTTTGATTCGCTTGTGTTATACCTCATTTGATAGACCTATTTGAATTCTTCCAGCAGTGCAAGGGTTAACTTCAAAATGTTAACAGTTTCGGGGATACCAACTCAAAAAATAGATTTTTGAATGGCCTCCGATCCGCTTGAGTAATACCTTATTCAAAAGAGCTACATGAATTCAATCCAAACGCGCCAAAGTTAATTTCAAAATGTTAACCGTTTCGGCGGTACCGACCAATAAATAATTGCATTTTTTAATTGCATTCGATCCACTTGAGTAATGCTTCATTCGAAAGAGCTACTTAAACACTTTGCACTCCTTCAAGTATAAACTATAAAACGTTAACCGTTTCAGAGTTATCAACGCAAAAAGTGGATTTTATAATTGCCTCCGATCCGCTTGAATAATACCTCATTCGAAAGAACTACTTAACTCTTTGCACCGTGCAAATGGCAACTATAAAATTTTGACCTTTTCGGCGTTACCAAACCAAAATAAGTAGATTTTGTTAATGCCTCCGATCCGCTTGAGTAATACTTAATTCGAAAGAGCTACTTAAACTCTTTTCAATCAATCCAGGGTCATTTTTAAAGTTTTAACCGTTTCGGCGTTACCAACCCAAAAAAGTGGATTTTTTAATGGCCTCCGATATGCTTGATTGATAACCTCATTCAGAAGAGCAACTTGAACTCTTTTACCCGTACCTGTGTGGAGCTTGCCCAAAAAAGCAACCCAAAAAGGGAAGATTATTTAATTGCCTTCGATCCGCTTGAGTAATACCTCATTCAAAAAAGCTACTTAAACTCTTTCCAACCGGGCAAGAATTAACTTCAAAATGTTAAGCATTTCGGCATTACCAACCCAAAAAAAGTGGATTTTTTAATGGCCTCAATCTGCTTGAGTGGTACGTCATTCGAAAGAGCATATTGAACTTTTTCCACCCGTGCAAGGTCAACGGTATAATTATAACCGTTTTAGAGTTACCAACAAAAAAATTGGATTTGTTAATTTTTTAAGGACCCGAATGAGTATTACATAATTCAAAAGAACTACTTGAACTCTTTCCTACCGTGCCAGTGTCAACCTTAAAATGTTAACCGTTTCAGAGTTACCAACCCAAAATTGGATTTTTTAATTGCCTCCGAAAATCTTGAGTAAAAACTCATTCGAAAGGGTACTTGAACTATATCCAATAGCGCTGGAATAACTTCAAAATGTTAACAGTTTCGGCGATACCAACAGAAAAATGGATTTTTTAATTGCCTCCGATCTGCTTGAGTAATATCTTATTCAAAAGAGCTACTAAAACTCTATCCAACCGTGACAAGCTTTTTTTCAAAATGTTAACCGTTTCGGTGATACCAACCGAAAAAAATGGATTTTTGAATTGCCTCCGATCCGCTGGAGTAATACCTCATTCTTAAGAGCTATTTAAACTCTATCCAAGTGTGCAAGGGTCAACTTTAAAATTTTAACTGTTTCGCGGTTACCAACCCAAAAAATGTGGATTTTTTAATTTCATTTGATCCGCTTGAGTGATACGTCATTCGAAAAGCTAGTTGAACGCTTTTCAACCGTGCCAGTGTCAACCGTATAATGTTAACCGTTTCAGAGTTACCAATCCATAAATAGTGGATTTTTTTTAATTGCCTCCGATCCGCCTGAGTATTATCTCATTCGAATGATCTACTTGAACTTTTTCCAACACATCAAGGCCAATTTTCAAATTTCAACTGTTTCGGCGTTATTAACCCAAAAACGTGGATTTTTTTGTTGCCTCCGATCCCCTTGAGTAATACTTTATTCGAAAGAGCTACTTGAACTCTTTTCAACTCATCAAAGGGCATTGTTAAAATTTTAACCATTTCGGCGTAACCAACCCAAAAAAAGTGGATTATTAATGACCTCCGATATGGCTAAGTAATATCTCATTCAAAAGAGCTACTTGAAATCTTTCCAACCGTGCGAGTGTCAACCTTAAAATGTTAACCGTTTCAGAGGAACCGACCCAGAAAGTGGATTTTTCAATTGCCGCTGAATTGCTTAAGTAATACCTCATTCGAAAGAGCTACTTGAACTCTATCCAACCTTGCCAAGGTTAATTTCAAAATGTTAACCTATTCGGCGATACCGAACAAAAACAAGTGGATTTTTTCATTGCCACCGATCTTTTTAAGTTATACCTCATTCGAAAGAGCAACTTGAACTCTTATCACCCGTGCCAGTGTCAACCTTAAAATGTTAACCGTTTCAGTGCCACCAACCCAAAAATTGGATTTTTCAATTGCCTCCGAAATGCTTGAGTAACACCTCATTCGAAAGAGCTACTTAAACTCTATACAATAGTGCCAGGGTTAACTTCAAAATGTAAAGAGTTTCGGCGATACCAACCCAAAAAATGGATTTTTGAATTGCCACTGATCCGCTTGAGTTATACCTTATTGAAAAGAGCTACATTAACTCTATCCAACCCTGCCTAGGTTAATTTCAAAATGTTAACCTATTCGGCGGTACCGACCTAAAAAAAGTTGATTTTTTTAATTGCATCCGATTTGCTTGAGTAATACCTCATTCGAAAGAGCTACTTGAACTCTTAGCACTCTGCAAGTATCAACTTTTAAAAGGTTAACCGTTTCAGAGTTACCAACCCAAAATTGGATTTTATAATTGCCTCCGAATCTCTTAAGTAATATCTATTTCGAAAGTGCTACTTAAACTCTATCCAAATTTGCAAGGGTCAACTTTAAAATTTTAACGTTACAGGATTAACACCCCAAGAAATGTGGATTTTTTAAATTGTTTTCAATATGCTTGAGTAATACCTCATTTAAAAGAGCTATTTGAACTCTATCCAAGTGTGCAAGGGTCAACTTTAAAATTTTAACTGTTTCGCGGTTACCAACCCAAAAAATGTGGATTTTTTAATTTCATTTGATCCGCTTGAGTGATACGTCATTCGAAAAGCTAGTTGAACGCTTTTCAACCGTGCCAGTGTCAACCGTATAATGTTAACCGTTTCAGAGTTACCAATCCATAAATAGTGGATTTTTTTTAATTGCCTCCGATCCGCCTGAGTATTATCTCATTCGAATGATCTACTTGAACTTTTTCCAACACATCAAGGCCAATTTTCAAATTTCAACTGTTTCGGCGTTATTAACCCAAAAACGTGGATTTTTTTGTTGCCTCCGATCCCCTTGAGTAATACTTTATTCGAAAGAGCTACTTGAACTCTTTTCAACTCATCAAAGGGCATTGTTAAAATTTTAACCATTTCGGCGTAACCAACCCAAAAAAAGTGGATTATTAATGACCTCCGATATGGCTAAGTAATATCTCATTCAAAAGAGCTACTTGAAATCTTTCCAACCGTGCGAGTGTCAACCTTAAAATGTTAACCGTTTCAGAGGAACCGACCCAGAAAGTGGATTTTTCAATTGCCGCTGAATTGCTTAAGTAATACCTCATTCGAAAGAGCTACTTGAACTCTATCCAACCTTGCCAAGGTTAATTTCAAAATGTTAACCTATTCGGCGATACCGAACAAAAACAAGTGGATTTTTTCATTGCCACCGATCTTTTTAAGTTATACCTCATTCGAAAGAGCAACTTGAACTCTTATCACCCGTGCCAGTGTCAACCTTAAAATGTTAACCGTTTCAGTGCCACCAACCCAAAAATTGGATTTTTCAATTGCCTCCGAAATGCTTGAGTAACACCTCATTCGAAAGAGCTACTTAAACTCTATACAATAGTGCCAGGGTTAACTTCAAAATGTAAAGAGTTTCGGCGATACCAACCCAAAAAATGGATTTTTGAATTGCCACTGATCCGCTTGAGTTATACCTTATTGAAAAGAGCTACATTAACTCTATCCAACCCTGCCTAGGTTAATTTCAAAATGTTAACCTATTCGGCGGTACCGACCTAAAAAAAGTTGATTTTTTTAATTGCATCCGATTTGCTTGAGTAATACCTCATTCGAAAGAGCTACTTGAACTCTTAGCACTCTGCAAGTATCAACTTTTAAAAGGTTAACCGTTTCAGAGTTACCAACCCAAAATTGGATTTTATAATTGCCTCCGAATCTCTTAAGTAATATCTATTTCGAAAGTGCTACTTAAACTCTATCCAAATTTGCAAGGGTCAACTTTAAAATTTTAACGTTACAGGATTAACACCCCAAGAAATGTGGATTTTTTAAATTGTTTTCAATATGCTTGAGTAATACCTCATTTAAAAGAGCTATTTGAACTCTTCGCACTCGTGCAAGTGTCAGCTTTAAAATGTTGACCTTTTTGCCGTTACCAACAAATAAAAAGTGGCCTTTTTCTTTGCCTCCAATCCCCTTGAGTAATTCCTTCTTTGAATGAGCTACTTTATTTCTTTCTAACCGTTCAAGGGTTAACTTTAAAATTTTAACCGATTCGGGGGTACCAACCTAAGAAATGAGGATTGTTTAATTGCCTTCGATCCGCTTGAATAAGACCTCATTCGAAAAAGCTACTTGAACCCTTTTCAACCGTGCAAGGGTAAAGATCTAAATGTTAAGCGTTTCGGCGTTAACAACCCAAAAAAAGTGGATTTTTTAATGACCTCCGATCTGCTTGAGTGATACCTCCTTCGAAAGAACATATTGAACTCTTTCCACCCGTGTCGGTGTCAACCTTAAAATGCTAACCGTTTCAGAGTTACCAACCCAAAATTGGATTTTTAATTGCCTCTGATCCGCTTGAATAATACTTCATTCGAAAGAGCTGCATTAACTCTATCCAACCGTGTCAAGGCTAACTAAAAAATTTTAACCGTTTTTGTGGTACCAACCAAAAAAAAGTGGATTTTTTAACTGCATCCTATCCGCTTGAATAATACCTTATTAGAAAGAGCTACTTGACCTCTTTTCACACGTGCATGTGTCAACTTTAAAATTTTAACCGTGTCGGCGTTACCAACTTAAAATAAGTGGAATTTTTATTTGCCTTTGATCCGCTTTAGTAATACCTCATTCGAAATAGCTACTTGAACTCTTTCCAACCGTGCAAGGGTTATTTTCAAAATGTTAAGGGTTTCGGCGTTACCAACCATTGCATTTTGATTTTTTATTTGTCTTTGATTCATTTGTGTAATACCTCATTCGATAGACCTATTTGAATTCTTTCCAACAGTGCAAGGGTTAACTTCAAAATGTTAACAGTTTCGGGGATACCAACCCAAAAAAGTGGATTCTTCAATTCCGCGCGATCCGCTTGAATAATACCTCATTCGAAAGAACTACTTAACTCTTTGCACCGTGCAAATGGCAACTATAAAATTTTGACCTTTTCGGCGTTACCAAACCAAAATAAGTGGAATTTGTTAATGCCTCCGATCCGCTTGGGTAATACTTTATTCGAAAGATCTACTTGAACTCTTTTCAATCAATCCAGGGTCATTTTTAAAGTTTTAACCGTTTCGGCGTTACCAACCCAAAAAAGTGGATTTTTTAATGGCCTCCGATATGCTTGATTGATAACCTCATTCAGAAGAGCAACTTGAACTCTTTTACCCGTACCTGTGTGGAGCTTGCCCAAAAAAGCAACCCAAAAAGGGAAGATTATTTAATTGCCTTCGATCCGCTTGAGTAATACCTCATTCAAAAAAGCTACTTAAACTCTTTCCAACCGGGCAAGAATTAACTTCAAAATGTTAAGCATTTCGGCATTACCAACCCAAAAAAAGTGGATTTTTTAATGGCCTCAATCTGCTTGAGTGGTACGTCTTTCGAAAGAACATATTGAACTCTTTCCACTCGTGTCGGTGTCAACCTTAAAATGCTTACCGTTTCAGAGTTACCAACCCAAAATTGGTTTTTTTAATTGCCTCTGATCCGCTTGAATAATACTTCATTCGAAAGAGCTGCATTAACTCTATTCAACCGTGCCAAGGCTAACTACAAAATGTTAACCGTTTTTGTGGTACCAACCAAAAAAAGTGGATTTCTAACTGCATCCTATCCGCTTGAATAATACCTTATTAGAAAGAGCGACTTGACCTCTTTCCCCACGTTCATGTGTCAACTTTAAAAATTTAACCGTGTCGGCGTTACCAACTTAAAATAAGTGGAATTTTTAATTGCCTTTGATCCGCTTGAGTAATACCTCATTCGAAAGAGCTACTTCAACTCTTTCTACCCGAGTATGTGTCAATCTAAAAACGTAAACCGTTTCAGAGTTACCAACCCAAAAAAGTGGATTTTTCAATTTCATCCGATCCGCTTGAGTAATACCTCATTCGAAAGAGATGCTTGAACTCTTTGCATCCTTGTAGGCATCAACTGTAAATTTTCAACCGTTTCGTTTTTACCAATCCAAAATAAGTGAAATTTTGAATACCCCCCGATCCGCTTGAGTAATACTTCATTCGAAAGAGCTACTTGAACTCTTTCCAACCCATTAAGGGTGATTTTTAAAATTTTAACCGTTTCGGCGATACCAACCCAGAAGGAGTGGATTTTTAAATTGCCTCTCAACCGCTTGAGTTATACCTCATACAGGAGAGCTACTTGAACTTTTTCCATCCGTGCACGCGTTGACTTTAAATTATTATACGTTTTGGCGTAACCAACCCAAAAAATAGGAATTTATTAATTGCCTCCGATATGGTTGAGTAATACCTTATACGAAAAAGACTTGAACTCTTTACACCCGTACCAGTGTTAATTTTAAAATGATAACCGTTTTAGAGTTACCAAGCGAAAAAATTTGGATTTTTTTAATGTCCTTCGATCCGCTTGAGTTATACCTCATTCGAAATAGCTTCTTGAACTCTTTCCACCCGTGCATGTGTCAATCTGAAAATGGTTACCGTTTCAGAGTTACCAACCCAAAAAGTGGATTATTTAATTACCTACGATTTGCTTGAGTAATACCTCATGTATTCTTAAATAAATTAGATACTCTTATTGGGTTACTTAAAAACAAAAAGAAACCAGTTTTAATATGTGGTGATTTTAATATAGATTTTTTGAAAAAGTCCAACATTAAACGTGATTTATTTGCTATTCTGTGCTCTCATGATATGACAGAAACGATTAATGACCCAACTAGTATCAACTCATGTCTTGATCAATTTATTATTGGGAATGACTTCTATGAAAATACCTCTGAAGTTATTTGTACAGGACTTTCTGATCACAAAGCAATTCTTTTATCCCTATCATATGACGATGGACACCATAAAAAGTTAAATGCAGAAATTATTTATAAAAGAACATATGATCCTTATAGTCTTCAATATTATAATACATTAATGTCAAAAGAAACATGGGAGGATATTAATTACCCTACTGATCTTGATACTAAAGTTGACAGCTTTATCAATATCATTACTTATTACCATGATTTAGCATTTCCCCTTAAAAAAATTGTCAAGCATAATAAAAGTAAACCTGAAAATAGTCCTTGGTTAACAAGAGGAACAATTATTTCTTGTGATAGAAAAAGAGCATTGTATAAGCAATGCATTGATTCTAATGTTCCAGAGTTAAAAAATACTACAAAAGTTATTGTAAAATTTTGAGAACTACTATTACTCTAGCAAAAAAGCTGCATACCAGCTCATTGATAACAACATCATCTAATAAATCTAAGGCTATCTGGAAAGTAGTGAAACAGGAAACAGGGAAAAATAAAATTAATAGCAACACAATATCTAAAATATGTTATAATGGCACAACAATAACAAGTGTCCAAAAAATTTTAGACATTTTCAATGATTACTTTGCCCAAGTAGGTGTCAATCAAACTCCCAAACAGTCGCCCACCAACACAGGTACACAGGCCCTGATGGTATACCTGATGCTGTTATAAAAAGTTGTGCCACCTTTATTGCTGAACCACTGACTGAAATTTGTAATCTTTCCCTAAGTGTTGGTCAATTCCCCTCCAAATTTAAAGTTGCAAAAATTAAAGCTCATCATCATCAATTTGGCTTCAGAAGGAATAAGTCCATTAATCCCTTCCTCCCATTAAGTCCCTTTTCTCATTGACAAGGAATATATGGAATGCCTTGGATAGTAATATTCATGTTGCATTGCTTTTTATTGATTTAAAAAAAGCTTTCGATACAGTTAACCATGGAATTCTTTTAAAAAATTAGAAACATATGGTATAAGAGGCAATGCAAAGGACTGGTTTAAATCATATTTAACTGATAGGTCACAATATATTGAAATGAATTCATCTGTATCAAGTACAACTTCTGTTATTTGTGGAGTTCTACAGGGCTCCATTCTTGGACCACTACTATTTTTAGTCTTCATAAATGATTTACCTGCAAATATACCACTCTCCAATACAATACTATTTGCTGATGATACTAACTTAATTTTTAATAACCATAATCCCACTCGGTTAATGAACGAGGTAACAGAAACTACACATAATTTGATGAACTGGCTCACTGACAATAAGCTATATTTAAATGTTAGTAAAACCCATTATTTAAACTTCAATCTCAAGAAGAAGTTAATAAATTTATATCTAATAATTAACAGTTGCCCCATAAAAGAACTAAAGGCAACAAAGTTTTTAGGTATTTGGATTGACTCTAATCTTTCATGGGAGGGACATATTAATAATTTATCTCAAAAACTGGCCCAAATCTGTTATGCATTCCGTGTACTCAAGGAAATCATTTGCATTCAGGCATTGAGAAATATATATTTTGGCTATATGCAGTCACTTCTCCATTATGGTATTCCCTTTTGGGGCTCCTCTATCTTCCTTCCAAAATTATTTAAAATGCAAAAAAAGATTATTCGCATAATAACTAATTCTAATAATAGAGCTCCCAGTAAACCTATTTTTGAAAAACTAGAAATCTTACCTCTTCCTTGTCTATACATTCTTGAAACAGTGTCTCTTATTAACAAAAAATCAGGATATGTTTATTAAAAACTGTGACCTTCATAGTCATAATACGAGAAGCCAAAATGCATTCCATGTACGAGGGTCATCCGGAAAGTAGTACCCGTTCGTGCCGCATGAAGTGCTGACGACGCGAGTAGCCGCTGGACGAGGCCAGATAGCTTCAGTGGCTTGTCTGCCTTCTCAGCCAAGTTGCGTGACGCTAGCATTGCCTGTGTTGTTTCTGTGATTGTTTACAATGTTTAAAAAAATTGAGAACGCCGCCAGTTGTGAAGTGAGGGCAGTGATTAAATTCCTCAATGCAAGAAACGTTCGCCCATGTGATATTCATCGCCAATTAAAGGAGGTGTATGGAGACAATGTAATGGACGAGTCGTCTGTTCGGCGGTGGTGTCGCAACTTCAACATGGGGAGGGGGAACACACACGACGATGAGCGTTCGGGGAGACCGTCTGTCATTACAGACCAACTGGTGAGCTCAGTTGACGAATTCGTGAGGAACGATCGGCGCGTCACAATTGATGACATCTGTGAGCATTTTCCCAATGTTTCTCGAACAATTGTTCATGAAATTGTTAAACACCATCTGCATTATGCAAAAATTTGTGCAAGATGGGTCCCTCGCATGCTTACAGATGAGCACAAAACCAAGCTTATGGCTGTAGCACTGACGTTTTTGGGACGTTATTCTGATGAAGGAGACTCTTTCTTGACTCGCATAATTACTGGTGACGAAACATGGGTTTGTTATGCATCACCTGAGAGTAAACGACAGTCAATGGAGTGGCATCATGCTCATTCACCAAACAAACCAAAAAAATTCAAGACAGTTCTGTCCACCAGGAAACTCATGGCAACCATTTTCTGGGATCGACGAGGTGTATTGCTTATTGATTTTATGGCCCGTGGAGACACTATTAATGCCAATGCGTATTGTGAAACATTAAAGAAATTACGGCGGGCAATACAAAATCGGCGGCGAGGTCTATTGTCTACTGGTGTCATTCTCGTTCATGACAATGCTAGGCCTCATGCAGCTGGGATAACACAAAAACTTTTGCAGCAATTCAAATGGGAAACTTTCGACCATCCACCGTATAGCCCGGACTTGGCCCCTTCAGATTTTCATCTCTTTACAAAGCTTAAAGACTTTTTGGCAGGAAAAAGATTTGACAGCGATGAAGAACTTAAAGAAGGAGTGACCCTGTATCTCAATGAGCTGGCGGCGAAGGACTATGCAGCAGGAATACAGAAACTTGTCACACGTTGTGACAAATGCCTTAATTTGCTTGGAGATTATGTTGAGAAGTAGTTTAAAGTATCCTCTTTCAAATAAAATTTTTTATGTTTGTTAATATTTACTTTTGTGTCTTTATTTCACGAACGGGTACTACTTTCCGGATGACCCTCGTAAATCAGCACAGAGTAAATAAAACGATTAAAGGGATATATCATCAGGGAATACTTATGTACAATAAATTGCCTGCTTATATTAAAAATATCAAAAGTTCCTTTAAATTCAAGTGTGCCGTGAAAAAACTACTTTCATGTAAATTATTTTACAGTGTAGATGATTTTCTAATGCATACCATTTCAAATGTATAACTGAAATGTGTGAATTCCAAAAAGTTGTAAATTGTATGTATTTGTACTTTGCATATTATTTTGATTTTACATAATGTTTTTTTACTGAAATTAAGTGTAAAACATGTATTGACAAAGCCATGCATAATTCTATGCTTATGGTGAATGAATAAATTACAATGACAATTACAATTCCAAAGAGCTACATGAACTCTATCCAACAGTGCCAAGGTTAACTTCAAAATGGTAACCGTTTTGGCGAACCAACCCAAAAAAGTGGATTTTTCAATTTCATCTGATCCGCTTGAGTAAACCCTCATTCGAAAGAGCTACCTGAACTCTTTGCAACCCTCCAAGTGTCAACTATAAAATTTTTACCTTTTTGCGTTACCATCCCATAAAAAGTGGATTTTTTAATTGCCTCCGATCCGCCTGAGTAATACCCTATTCGAAAGAGCTAATTGAACTCTTTGCACCCGTGCAAGTGTCAGCTTTAAAATTTTGACCGTTTCAGCGTTACCAACCCATAATAAGTGGATTTTTTAATCGCCTCGGATCCACTTCAGAAATACCTCATTCCAATAAGCTACTTGAACTCTTTCCACCCGTACTAGTGTCAATCTTGAAATGTTAACCGTTTTAGTGTTACGAACCCAAAAAAGTGGATATTTCAATTTTGTCCAATCCGCTTGAGTAATATCTCATTCCAAAGAGCTACATGAACTTTATCCAACCGTGCCAAGTTTAACTTCAAAATGTTAACCATTTCGGCGAACCAAAAAAAAAGTGGATTTTTCAATTTCGTCCGATCCGCATGAGTAAACCCTCATTCGAAAGAGCTACCTGAACTCTTTGCAACCCTCCAAGTGTCAACTAAAAAATTTTTACCTATTTGCGTTACCAACCCTCAAAAAGTGCATTTTTTAATTGCCTCCGATCCGCTTGAGTAATACCTCATTCGAAAGAACTAATTGAACTCTGTGCATTGGTGCAAGTGTCAGGTTTAAAATTTTGATTTATTCGGCGTTATCAACTCAAAAAAAGTGGATTTTTAATTGCCTCCGTAATTAATACTTCATTTCATGCTTAAGTAATATTTCATTTGTAAAAGCTACGTGAACTCCTTGCACCCGTGCAAATTCAACTTTAAAATCTTGACCGTTTCTGCGTAACCGACCCATAAAAAGTGGCCTTTTAATTGCCTCCTAAATGAGTAATTCCTCATTTGAATGAGCTACTTCAACTCTTTTCCTATTTGTGGATTTTACCAATTCGTGATTCACCAAGTGATCAAGGGTCATTTTTAAAATTTTAACCGTTTCGGCGTTACCAACCCAAAAAAGTGAATTATTAATGGCCTCCGATCTGCTTAGGTGCTACCTAATTCGAAAGAGCTACTTGAACGCTTTCCAACCCATTAAGGGGCATTTTTAAAATTTTAATCGTTTCGGTGTAACCAACCCAAAAAATGGATTTTTTAATTGCCTTCAATGCGCTTGATTAATACCTCATTCGAAAGAGCTACATGAACTCTATCCCACCCTGCGAAGGTTAACTTCAAAATGTTAATTGTTTCAGAGTTACCAACCCAAAAAAAGTGGATTTTTTAATTGCCTCGGATCCACTTGATATATACCTCATTCGAAAGAGCTACTTAAACTCTATCCAAACTTCAAGGGTCATTTTAAAAAAGTTACCGTTTTGCCGTTACCAACCCAAAAATGTGGATTTTTTAATTGCCTCCAATCTGCTTGGGTAATACCTTATTCGAAAGAGTTTCTTGAGCTCTTTTCATCTGTGCATGTGTCAATCTTAAAATGTGGACCGTATCCGAGTTACCAACCCAAAAATATGGATTTTTCAATTTCGCCCGATCCGCTTGTGTAATATCTTATTCGAAAGAAATACTTGAACTCTTTGTACCGGTACAAGTGCTACTTTAACATTTTGACTGTTTCGGCATTACCAACCCATAAAAAATGGATGTTTTTATTGCCTCCGATCCGCTTGAGTAATACCTCAATTGAATGAGCTACTTGAACTCTTTCCAACCGTGCAAGGGTTAATTTCAAAATGTTAACCGTTTCGGCGTTACCAACCCAAGAACGTGGATTTTTTCATTGGCCTCCGATCCACTTGAAAAATACCTCATTCGAGAGTGCTATTTGAACTCTTTCCAACCGTGCCAGTGTCAATCCTAACATGTTAACCCTTTCGGCGTTACAAACCCAAAAAAGTGGATTTTTTAATTGCTCCAATCCACTTTAGTAATACCTCATTCGAAAGAGCCATATGAACTCTTTCCACATGTGCATGTGTCAGTCTCAAAATGTTAACCATTTCAAAGTAACCAACCCAAAAAATTTCGATTTTTTAATTGCGTTCGATCCGCTTAAGTAATACTTCATTCGGAAGAGCATATAAAATTCTATAAACTATTAAATTTCAGCTCTTTATTGTTTACCGTTTTTGAGTTACAAAGAATTAAAAATTATTAATTTCATTCATTAAATCTGCTTGAGGAATAATACTTTCAGAAGAGATACTAGAACTCGGTCCAACTTTGCACGTTTCGACTTTAAAATTAAAACCATGTTGGAATTACCAACCCAAAAAGAGTGGATTTTTTCATTGCCTCTGATCCGCCTGAGTAATACTTCATTCGAAAGAGCTACTTGAACTCTTTCAAACCGTGCACGGGTTGACTTTAAATTTTTAACCGTTTCGGCGTTACCAACCCAAAAGGAGTGGATTATTTAATTGCCTCCGATCTGCTTGAGTAATACCTACTACGAAAGAGCTATTTGAAATCTCTCCACCCGTGCATGTGTCAATCTTAACATGTTAACCATTTCTGAGTTTCCAACCCAACAAAGAGGATTTTTCGATTTCGTCTGATCTGTTTGAGTAATACCTCATTCAAATGAGCTACATTAATTTTTTCCAACCCATCAAGGGTCACTTTTAAAATTTTACCGTTTTGGCCATAACAAGCCAAAAAATGTGGATTGTTTATTTTCCTCCCATCCCCTTGAGTGATACCTAATTTAAAGACTAATTGAACTCTTTCCACCCATGCATGTGTCAACCTTAAAATGTTAATCTTTTCAGAGTTACCTACCCTAAAAATGGATTTTTTAATTTAATCTGATCCGCTTGAGTAATACCTCATTCGAAAGAGCTACTTGAACTCTTTCCTACCATGCATGTGTCAACCTTAAAATGTTAACCGTTTCGGCATTACGAACCCAAAAAAATTGGTTTTTTTATTTCCTCCAATCCCCTTGAGTGATACCTAATCCGAAAGGGCTACTTGATCTCGTTCCAACCATGCATGTGGTAACCTTAAAATGATAATCGTTTCAGAGTTACCTACCCAAAAAATGAATTTTTTTATTTCGTCTGATCCGCTTGAGGAAAACCTCATTGGAAAGAGTTATTTAAAATCTTTCCAACTGTGCAAGGGTCATTTTTAAAATTTTAACCGTTCCGCCATTACAAACTCATTAAAAGTGGATTTTTAAATATGCCTTTGATCCGCTTGAATAATACGCCAGTTAAAAGAGCTACTTGAACTCTATCCATCCGTACCAGGCTAAACTTCAAAATGTTAGCCGTTTTGGCATTACCAACCAAAACAAAGTTGATTTTTTTAATTGTCTCCGATCCGCTTGAGTAATACCTTATTAGAAAGAACTACTTGAACTCTTTTATCTGTGAATGTGTCAATTTTAAAATGTTAACCGTATCAATGTTACCAAGCCAATAAAGTGGATTTTCAATTCCGTCCGATCCTCTTCTGTTATACCTCTTTTGAAAGACCTACTTGAACTCTTTGATCCGGTGCAAGAGTCAACTTTAACGTTTTGATCGTTTCGGCGTAAACAACCAATAAAAAGTGGATTTTTAATTGCCTCCGATCTGCTTGAATAATACCTTATTCGAATGAGCTACTTTAACTCTTTCCAACCGTGCCATGGTTAACTTTAAAATGTTAACAGTTTCGGCTTTACGAACCCAAAAAACATGGATTTTTTAATGGCCTCCGATCCGCTTGCTTAATACCTCATTCGAGAGAGCCAATTGAACTCTTTCCAACTGTGCCATGGTTGACTTTTAATTTTAGCACTTTTGGCCATACCAACCCAAAAAAAGTGGATTTTTTAATTGCCTCTTATATGCTTGAGTGATACCTTTCTTGAAAGAGATACTTAAACTCTTTCCAATAGTGCCAGCGTCAACCATAAAATTTTAACCGTTTGGGCGTTACGAACCTAAAAAAAGTGAATTTTTAAATTTCGTCCGATCCGCTTGTGTAATACCTCATTCGATAGCGCTACTTGAACTTTTTGCACCGGTGCAAGTGTCAACTTTCACATTTTGACCGTTTTGGCGTTACCAACCCATAAAAAGTGGATTTTTTAATTGCGTCCAATCTGCGTGAGTAATACCTCATTCGAATGAGGTACTTGAACTCCTTCTAACCCATCAAGGGTCAACTTTAAACTGTTAACCGTTCCGGCGTTACGAACCCAAAAAAATTGGATTTTTTAATTGCCTCCGATCAGCTTATTCAAAAGAGCTATTTGAACTATTTCCTACCATGCATGTGTCAACCTTAAAATGATAATTGTTTCAGATTTACCTACCCTAAAAATGGATTTTTTAATTTTGTCTGATCCGCTTGAGTTAAACCTCATTTGAAAGAGCTACTCGAACTCTTTCCAACCATGCAAGGGTTGACTTTTAAATTTTAAACGTATCGGCGGTACCAACCCAAAATAAGTGGATATGTTAATTGCCTCCGATCCACTTGAGTAATACCTTATTCAAAAGAGCTACTGGACCCCTTTCCACCCATGTATGTGTCAACCTTAAAATGTTAACCGTTTCAGTGATATCTACCCAAAAAGTGTTTTTTTTTAATTTCGTCCTGTCTGCGTGAGTAATACCTTATTTGAATGAGCTACTTGAACTCTTTCCAACTCATTAAGGTTCATTTTTAAAATTTTAACTCTTTGGGCGTTACCATCCCAAAAAAAGTGGACATTCTATTTTTCTCCGATCAGCTTGAGTAATACCTTATTCAAAATAGCTATTTGAACTCCCTCTGCCCGTGCATTTGCTAATCTTAAAATGTTAACCATTTCTGAGTTTCCAACCCAAATAAGAGGTTTTATCAATTTGGTCCGATCCGTTTGAGTAATACCTCTTTCGAATTAGCTGGTTGAACTCTTTCCAACCCATCAAGGATCATTTTTAAAATTTAAAACCGTTTGGCAATACCAAGCCAAAAAATGTGGATTTTTTAAATTTCTCCGATCCCCTTGAATAATACCTAATTCGAAAGAGCTATTTGAACTCTTTGTACCGGTGCAAGTGTCAACCTTAACATTTTAAGCATTTCGGCATTAACAACCCATAAAAAGTGGAATTTTTAATTGCCTCCGATTTGCTTGAGTAATACCTTTTTCGATTGAGCTACTTGAACTCTTTGCACCGGTGCAAGTGTCAACTTTAACATTGTGACCATTTCAACGTTAACAGCCCAAAAAAAGTGGATTTTTAAAATGCCTCCGATTCGCTTGAGTAATACCTCATTCGAAAGAGCTTCATGAACTCTTTCCAATGTGCATGTGTCAACCTTAAAATGTTAACCGTTTCAGTGGTACCTACCCAAAAAATGTTTTTTTTTTAATTTCGTCCCATCTGCGTGAGTAATACCTAATTAGAATGAGCTACTTGAACTCTTTCCAACCCATTAAGGGTCATTGTTAAAATTTTAACTGTTTCGGCGTAACCAACCCAAAAAAAGTGGATTTTCTATTTGCCTTCGATCCGCTTGAGTAATACGTCATTCGAAAGATCTACTTGAACTCTTTCTAATAATGCCAGTGTAAATCTTAAAATTTTAACCATTTTGGCGTTAAGAAACCTGAAAAAAGTGGATTTTTTTAAAACCTCCGATCAGCTTGAGTAATGCCTTATTCAAAAGAGCTATTTGAACTCTCTCAGGCCGTGCATTTGCCAATCTTAAAATGTTAACCATATCTAAGTTTCCAACCCAAAAGAGGAATTTTCGATTTCGTCCGATTTATTTGAGTAATACCACATTCAAAAGAGCTACTTGAATTTATTCCAACCCATCAAGGGTCATTTTTAAAATTTTAACCGTTTTGGACACACCAAGCCAAAAAATGTGGATTTTTTAATTTCCTCCGATCCCCTTGAGTGATACCTAATTCGAAAGGGCTACTTGAACTCTTATCACCCATGCATGTGTCAACCTTAAAATGATAATCGTTTCAGAGTAACATACCCTAAAAATGGATTTTTTAATTTCGTCTGATCCGCTTGAGTAATACCTCATTAGAAAGAGTTACTTGAAATCTTTCCAACCGTGCAAGGGTCAACTTTAAATTTTAACCGTTTCGACGGTTCCAACCCAAAAATAGGATTTTTAAATTGCCTCCGATCCGCCTGTGTAATACCTTATCCGAAAGAGCTATTTGGAATTTTTCCAGCCGTGCATGTTTCTATCTTGAAATGATAACCATTTCTGAGCTACCAACCAAAAAGTGGATTGTTAATATTCATTCGATCCGCTTAATTAATACTTCATGTGGAAGAGCATCACCAATTCTTTAAACTGTCAATTTTAGAGCTCTCTATTGTTAACCGCTTTTGAGTTACAAAGATTGAAATATTATTAATTTCAATCATTGGATCCACTTAAGAAATAACTCTTTTGGAAGATATAATAGAACTTGGTCCAATCGTGTACGTTTCGATTTTAAAATTAAAACCGTTTTGGCATTAAAAACCCCAAACGATTTGATTTGGGGTTTTCAAACTCATTCGAAAGAGCCACTTGAAATCTATCAAAACGTGCAAGGGTTATTTTTAAAATTTTACGGTTTCTGCGTTACCAACCCAAAAAAGTGGATCTTTTAATTGCCTCCAATCCGCTTAAATTATACCTCATTCGAAAGAGCTAGTTGAACTCTTTCCAAACGTGCTAGCGTTGCCTTTTAAATTTCAAAAGTTTCGGCGTTACCAACGCAAAATAAGTGGATTTATTAATAGCCTCTGATCAGCTTGAGTATTATCTTTTTCGAAAGAGCTACTAGACTCTCTTCATCTATGAATGTGTCGATCTTAAAATGTTAACCGTTTCAGAGTTACCAAGTCAAAAAAGTTGATTTTTAAATTTCGTCCAATTCATTTGTGGAATACCTCATTCGAAAGAGCTACTTGAACTCTTTGTACATCTGCAAGTGTCAATATTACCATTTTGACCATTTCGGCATTACCAACACATTTAAAGTGGATTTTTTAATTGCCTCCGATTCCCATGAGTAATACCTTATTCAAAAGAGTTACTTGAACTCTATTCATCTGTATTTCTAACTTCCTAATGCCTAGCCTAACTTCAAAATGTTACCGTTTCGGCGGTACCAACGAAAAAAAAGTGAATTTTTTATTTGCCTCTGATCCGCTTGAGTAATACCTTATTCGAAAGAGCTACTTGAACTCTTTTCATCTGTAATGTGTCAATCGTAAAATGTTAACCGTTTCAGAGTTACGAAGCCAAAAATATGGATTTTTAAATTTCGTCCGATCCGCTTGTGTAACACCTCATTCGAAAGAGCTACTTGAACTCTTTGCACCGGAGCAAGTGTCAATTTAATACTTTGACAGTTTCGGCATTACCAACCAATAAAAAGTGGATTTTTTAAATGCTTCGATCCGCATGAGTAATACCTCATTCGAATTAGATACTTGAACTCTTTCCAACTGTGGAGGGTTAACTTCAAAATGTTAACCGATTCAGAGTAACCAACCCAAAAATTGGATTTATTTATATCCTCCGATCTGCTTGAGTAATACCTCATTCGAAACACATACTTGAACTCTTTCCATCCGTACTAGGCCTAAATTCAAAATTTAACCGTTTTGGCGTTACCAACCAGAAAAAAGTGGATTTTTTTGCCCCTGATCTGCTTGAGTAATACCTCATTCGAAAGAGTTACATGAACTCTTTTTATCTGTGAATGTGTCATTCTTAAAATGTTAACTGTTTCAGAGTTACCAAGCCAAAAAAGTGGATTTTTAAATTTTGTCCGATCCGTTTGTTGAATACCTCATTCGAAAGAGCTACTTGAACTCTTTGCACCGGTGCAAGTGTCATCTTTAACATTTTGACCGTTTCAGCATTACCAACCCAAAAACTGAATTTTTAAATTGCCTCCGATCCGCTTGAGTAATACGTCATTTGAAAAAGCTACTTGAACCCTATCCATCCGTGCCAGGCCTAATATCAAAATGTTAACCGTTTCTGCGTTACCAACCAAAAAAAATGAAGTTTTTATTTGTCTCCGATCCGCTTGAGTAACACCTTATTCAAATGAGCCACTTAAACTCTTTTCATCTGCAATGTGTCAATCGTAAAATGTTAACCGTTTCAGAGTTACCTAGCCAAAAAGTGGATTTTAAAAATTTCGTCCGATCCGCTTTTGAAATACCTCAATTGAAAGAGCAACTTGAACTCTTCGCACTGGTGCAAGTGTCAGTTTTAAGATTTTCCCCGTTTCGGCGTTACCACCCCATAAAAAGTGGATTTTTTAATTGCCTTTGATCCGCTTGAGTAATACCTTATTCAAAGGAGTAACTTGAACTCTTTTCATCTGTGAATATGTCAATCTTAAAATGTTAACCGTTTTAGAGATACCAAGCCAAAAAAGTAGATTTTTAAATTTCGTCAGATCCGCATGTGTAATACCTCATTCGAAAGAGCTACTTGAACTCTTTGCACCAAATCAAGTGTCAAATTTAACATTTTGACCGTTTCGGCGTTACCGAACCCATAAAATGTGGATTTTTTATTTGCCTTCGATCCGCTTGAGTAATACCACATTCGAAAGAGCTACTTGAACTCTTCCAACCCGTCAAGGGTTAACATCAAAATATTAACCGTTTCATCGTTACCAACCCAAAAAAAGTGAATTTTTTATTAGCCTCTCAACCACTTGAATCATACCTCATTATAGAGAGTTAATTGAACTGATTCCACCGATGTAAGGGTTGACTTTAAAATTTTAACCATTTTGGCCATACCAACCCAAAGAAAGTGGATTTTTTAATGGCCTCCTATCCGCTTGAATAATACCTCATTCGAAAAAGCTATTTGAACTCGTTCAAACCGTGTTAGTGTCAACCTTAAAATTTTTACCGTTTCGGCGTAAAGAACCAAAAAAAGTGTGTTTTTTTACTTGCCTCTGAGCCGCTTGAGCAATCCCTTATTCGAAAGCGCTATTTTTACTCTTTCAACCCGTGAATGTGTCAATAGTAAAAATGTTTACCGTTTCAGAGTTACCAACCCAAAAAAGAGGATTTTTCAATTTCTTCCGATCCGCTTGAGTAATACCTTACTCGAATGAGCTACTTGAATTCTTTTCATCTGCGAATGTGTCAAATCGTACAATGTTAACCGTGTAAGAGATACCAAGCCAAAAAAGTTGATTTTTAAATTTCGTCTGAACCGCTTGTGTAATACCTCATTTGAAGGAGCTACTAGAACTCTTTTCACTGAAGCATGTCAACCTTAAAATTTTTACTGTTTCGGGGTAAAGAACCAAAAAAAGTGGTTTTTTTAATTGCATCCAATCCGCAAGAGTAATACTTTATTCGAAAGAGCTACTTGAACTCTTTTCATCTGTGAATGTGTCAATCTCAAAATATTAACCGTTTCAGATTTACCAAGTAAAAAACTGGATTTGTAAATTTCGTCTGATCCGCTTGTGTAATACATCATTCAAAAGTTCAATACTTGACCTCTTTTCACTGAAGCATGTCAACTTTAACATTTTGACCATTTCGGCGTTACTAACCCAAAAAGTGGATTTTTAAATTGCCTCCGATCCGCTAAAGTAATACCACATTCGAAAGAGCTACTTGAATTCTATCCATCCGTACCAGGCCTAACTTCAAAATGTTAACCGTTTCGGCGTTAGCAACGAAGAGAAAGTGGATTTTTTATTTGCCTCAGATCCGCTTGACTAATATTTTATTCGAAAGAGTTACTTGAAATCTTTTCATCTGTGAATGAGTCAATCTTAAAATATTGGGTTGGGTTGGGTTGGGTTTGGGGTTGGGTTGGGTTTGGGTTGGGTTGGGT